>CM046454.1:19769869-20180031 GCA_025506515.1 Flaveria trinervia | reverse complement strand
TAGGATGTCTTGATTTGCAAACCATGTTAAATGGATCACCTACAATGTGGTTTCCAAATGGTGTTGATGGGATTTTCATGCCACTTTACATATGATGTTCAAGAGTCGATCCCATACCTCTAGAAGTTGCAAATGGTTGCAATCGTCAAACGTTGACCACCTTATTAATTTAAAACGTGGGATAAAGGTCACCTAACCACAATTTAAATGTAATATTGGGTTCTAGATTTTAATATGAGAAGTCTCGTAAGACATTTGTTATTAAAATACAATATCGAAAATACTAAATAAAACTTTGTTAAATTTTGTAGATGGCCTCTAATAATGATAATTCCGATAACTCATCCGCGTCCAACCAATCCCTACGAGCGATCCTCCAAAAGGAACGTCTAACCATAACAACTTCATCGATTGGTATCGAAACTTGAGAATTGTTCTCAAGCAAGAGAGACGATCGTATGTTTTAGACGACCCTGTCCCCGATCAACCTAACGAGGATGATGAGGAGGCCTTTAACGATTGGCTGAAATACACTGAGGACTCCGTCCAAGTGTCTTGTCTCATGCTAGCGAGCATGACTCCGGATCTCCAAAAGGAGTATGAACATCACGGAGCTTACGACATGATAACCCAGCTGAAGGAAACGTTCCAACAGCAAGCAAGGGTTGAGCGGTTCGAAACGGTTCGAGCGCTCCATGCATGTCGTATGGACGACAATCAATCTGTTTCATCTTATGTACTTAAGATGAAAAGTCACATTGACCGCCTCGAGAGGCTTAATTGTCCCGTCTCGAAGGAATTGGCCACGGATTTGATCCTCAAAGGCCTTACCAAAAGGTTCGAGACATTCGTGTTGAACTACAACATGAATGCTTGGGATAAAAGCATTGGTGAGCTTCACTCAATGCTCAAAACGGCCGAGGCGGCCATGGGTAAAAGGGTTTTACCCCGTTAATTAATGAAGGTGGGAACAACAAAAGGCTCGTCCCGCACCCAAGGCAAAGGTTGCCAAGGGTAAGGGACCCGCTTGGGGAAAAGGGAAAGGGGTGGCAAGGGTGCCACCCAAACCACAAGAGAAGAAGCAAAAGGTTGCTACAAATGACCCATGCTTCAAGTGTGGGGAGATTGGACATTGGGCAAGGAATTGTCCTGTCCATCTCCAAGAGTTGAAAGCCAAGAGGGATGCCGGGCAGACCTCAGGTACAATATACATGATTCATATTGATCTTAATGTTACATCTTCTAACACATGGGTATTGGATACCGGATGTGGAACTCACATTTGCAATTTGTTGCAGGGGTTCACAAGAAGTAGGGACTTCAAACAAGGGGATGTTAGCCTCTTCATGGGAAATGGAACTAAAGTCTTAGTTGAAGCTCGTGGAGACTACATCCTGAGACTTCCAAGTGGTTTGGAAGTTATTTTGAAGAATGTTTTGTATGCTCCTAGTTTGACTAGGAACATTATTTCTGTATCCCAATTAAGACATTATGATTATGTATTATCTTTTATTGAAAATGATATTCATGTTTCTTTAAATGGTATGTTCTATTTTAAAGCTATTCCAATTAATGGTATTTATGAATTGGTTCATGAAAATACTTTAAATAGTTCATTGTACCAAACTAACACCACAAGAAACTCAAGTTGGACTTAAGTGATACCTATCTTTGGCATTGTCGTCTTGGTCATATAAACAAGAAACGTTTACAAACACTTCAAAAGAATGGTCTTTTAAAAACAAATGAATGTGATTCATTTGATGTTTGTGAGTCTTGTTTACAAGGTAAGATGACTAAGGCACCCTTTAATGGAACTACCGAAAGGGCAAAAGATTTATTAGGAATCATACATTCGGATGTATGTGGTCCTTTTAAGCCAATGACTAGGAATGGTGAAAGATACTTCATTACCTTTACCGACGATTATATCGCTATGGGTATGTGTACTTGTTAAGGCACAAAGACGAAGCTTTTGAAATGTTCAAAATCTTCAAAAATGAAGTAGAAAATCAACTCAACAAGTCAATTAAAATTCTTCGTACCGATAGAGGAGGTGAATACCTAAGTGATACCTTTCAAAATCATCTTAGGAGTTGCGGGATTGTCTCACAACTCACTCCACCTGGAACACCACAACATAATGGTGTGTCTGAGGGAGGAATCGAACCTTATTGGATATGGTCCGATCTATGATGGCTAGAAGCACATTACCTCTATCATTTTGGGGTTTCGCTCTGCTCTCCGCGGCCCGTATTCTAAATATGGCCCCAACCAAAAAGGTAGAAAGGACACCTTTTGAGATATGGCATGGAAGAGTTCCATCCCTATCGTACTTAAGGGTTTGGGATGTGAGGCTTATGTTAAGACTCCCACCCTAAACAAATTGGATGTCCGATCCACCAAGTGTATCTTTATTGGATATCCTAGAGATTCTATGGGATATTATTTCTATGATCCAATGGAACAAAAGGTGTTTGTTGCCAGAAAGGGTGAGTTCTTAGAAGCAAAGTTCCTTATGGAAGGAGCTAGCAGTAGAACAGTGGATCTTGAGGAAGATCAAGAACACAAGCCCGATGCACGTTTGGTTGAAACTAGCACTCAACATAAGGATTTGAGGATGATCAAGTGGTTGATCAATACACACAACACGTTCGCAGAAGTGGTAGAACTAGTAATCCACCTGAAAGATATGGATTTTTCATGGATGGATGCTATGTGATAGATTCTGATGAACCAACCACATACCATGATGCAATGTCCAACACGGATTGTGACAAATGGCTTGAAGCCATGAACGTTGAGATGCAATCCATGTATGACAATCAAGTATGGGACTTGGTTGTACCACCTCTTAACTCCAAGATAGTTGGAAGTAAGTGGGTATTCAAGAAGAAAACCGATATGCATGGAAACTTGGATACTTATAAAGCTAGACTTGTAGCAAAAGGTTTCACTCAAACTCAAGGGGTTGATTATGATGAAACCTTCTCACCTGTTGCGATGCTAAAGTCTATAAGGATATTGTTTGCCATAGCTGCTCATTATGATATGAGATTTGGCAAATGGATGCCAAAACCGCTTTCCTAAATGGATATCTGAGGAAGATGTCTATATGGTTCAGCCTGAAGGTTTTGTCGATCCAATACATCCTAATAAAGTATGCAAGTTAAAGAATCAATCTATGGATTAAAACAAGCATCGAGAAGCTGGAATCACCGTTTTGATGAGGAAGTAAAGAAATTTGGTTTCATCAAAAACGCTGATGAGGCTTGTGTGTATAAGAAGGCTAGTGGGAGCACAATAACTTTCCTAGTATTGTATGTTGATGACATACTGCTATTTGGAAATGACATTCCAACCTTGGAAGGTGTAAAAACCTGGCTTGGAAGTTGTTTTTTTCCATTAAGGATCTTGGTGAAGCCGCCTATATTCTGGGAATAAAGATCTATAGGGATAGATCAAGGCGGTTGATTGGTTTGAATCAAAGTGCATATATTGATAAAATCTTGAAAAGGTTCAAGATGGAAAACTCTAAGAAAGGTACCGTACCTATTCGAAGAGGAACGATGTTGAGTACGACTCAATGTCCAAGCTCAAAGGATGAGCAAGACAAAATGAAGGCAATCCCATACGCATCTGCTATAGGATCCATCATGTATGCAATGATATGCACTCGACCGGACGTGTCATGCGCCTTAAGCATGACAAGCCGTTACCAGCAGAATCCTGGAAACAGTCATTGGATGGCTGTTAAGAACATACTTAAGTACCTAAGGAGGACAAAAGATATGTTCCTGATCTATGGATCTGGTGACGAGGAACTCGTTGTAAAAGGTTACACGGATGCAAGTTTCCAAACCGATCGTGACGATTCACGATCACAATCGGGATACATTTTCATTCTATGGATGGAGAGCTGTCTCTTGGAAGAGCTCCAAGCAGGATGTGGTGGCTCTATCAACTACAGAATCAGAATATGTCGCCGCCTCATTGGCAGCTCAAGAAGCTGCATGGTTAAAGAAATTCATTGCCGATCTAGGGGTTGTCCCCTCCATTCAGGACCCCCTAGAGATCTTTTGTGATAACGAGGGTGCGATTGCACAAATCAAGGAACCCCGTGCTCATCAAAAGACTAGGCATATTGAGCGGAGATTCAACTACATACGAGATGAAGTTGAAAAAGGAAAGATATGTATTCGCAAAGTTCACACGGATCAAAACGTTGCGGATCCTCTCACGAAGCTCCTTGAAAAGGCAAAGCATGAATGTCATACTTGTGCCATGGGACTTCGATATACTAGTGATTGGATTTGATCTATAAATTTTGTATTTGGATATGTGGAACTTTCTATTATTTGAATAAAATTATTTGGTTATAATGCTTTAAATAATATTCCAATTTAGCATGTTTAATCCATGAGTAAATGTTTTACTCTAAATATCCGTAGTCGTTCACACTTGTGGGAACAAGTTTGAAGGTAAGACTATTATGAACTTTGATTGGTTGATATTCATAAGGATGAATATAGAGCAATGGGTTGCTACCAAGGTTCATAGATATTTGTGGGATACAAATATTGGACTAACCCACTCAAATTTTACTACATGGAATCTTATTGATTGATCATAAGTAATTTTGAGTAAAGGCGAATATCATTGGTATCCTCCGACCTGAGATATATATTGGGTTTTGATATTCACCAAGTATTACACCTTGAGCCTATTCTTCACTGTCCTGAAATAGTGGACAGTACATAAGGATATGTTCAGGTATAACACGAGGTGTTTGTGAGAAACGTATGTAGTCAAGATGGAATTTGTTCCTCTTATTCGTTGAGAGTTAGATGTCTAAGGCCTGATTAAGTTAAATCAACAAGGAATGATCATTCTGTGTCCTTGGATTTAACATGACATCTGTAACAAAAGGATAAATGATTAATTCACCTAAATCTTTTCAAGTAGGGCACTTGAAAGGGATGATGTTATTGAATGGCTATAAGTCATGCGTATTAAGGGTAGTAAACCGTTGTTAGGCGGTATTTACTGCTTGCATCAATCTTCTATGAATCTTGGGCAAGTGGGAGATTGTAGGATTCTGTGTGCCCAAGACACTTAGAATATTGATGTGGTTAGTACGTCATGATCCAAGTCGGGTTATACCCAATAGCAAGCTTAGCAAACACCAATAATATTTAATTGATGATGTGATCATGCAATAAAATATTAACACCAATTTAGAAAATGGGTTTTGTAAACAAGTTGCATATGACATGGAACAATTTATTAGGATATTTTGTTCAATTATATTATTTGTAATGTTATTTATATTAGTTAGATGACATTACAAATTAAAATGGCTACATATGTTATACAATTAATTGGTTAGTTGTATACATTTACTAAGAGATACCAAGTTATAAGACCATGTAACATTGTAATGTGTCTAATTTTAAAAGGGGGGAAACCCATTTTCAAAGCCTTTTGGCCGCCCCCTTTATTGTGTTCCTATTGGACCACTTTGTTGAATTGATACACACAATTAAGGGGTCTTATATTTTGCTCTTGGACAGCCATTTGAAATATATACATGCAAAAGCTCTCTCTCTCTTTCTCTCTCTCAGTTTTCGGAAATCAGGTAGAAAGAAGGAGCTCTAGCAGCTTGATTTTGGTGTTCAATCAATCTAGCATACAAGGTGTTTTGTAATAGTGCTTGGGGTATACGAAGCTTGAGGATCTCTACATTGAGTTCTTGGTCGATTCAAGCATCCAAAACACTCCTCTAAGTCAATTTTTCTGTGGAGAAAGGTAGCCATTCACAGCCTCATATGGCTGTGATTTTATGTACATTAATGTTTGTTCATAGCTTGTCCATCCATATATTAAGATCCCTATTGATTTGGGTTTTGTTTTCCATCTTAAAACCACACTTAGAACACGAAAATTTCAGATTATAAACTTGTTATAATCCTATACATCCGCTGCGTTTTCTGAAAAGATTAAAAGGTTATACTATGTTTTAGTGTTCTTTCAAACCCTTCACACAATTTGTTAAGTGTTTCTCAATTCTATTATCAAAAGAACCAAATGCTTTTCACAGAACATGAGTACATTATCCTCAAACCTGGGATAACCATTCCTCCAGAATCGGTGCTTCTTATATCTCCCAGGAAAGGGGATTGTACAAGCTGGATATGAACTATGCTTCCCCATTAGGAGAAGTATCATGCTTTCTTTCCAAAGCTGATGGTGATGAGTCAACACTATGACATAAACGAATGTGTCATGTCAATATAAAAAATATGAATAAATTAGTTAAAAATAACTTGGTACATGGTTTGCCTAGAAAGGAATTTTTCTCTGCAAAGATAACTGTGTTGCATGCCTGAAAGGGACGCAACACATGACATCTCATAAATCCAAAGTTGTTAACTCTATCACCACTCCATTACACTTATTGCATATGGATTTCTTCGGTCCAACAGTATAATGAGCATTGGAAGGAAATCATATTGCCTTACGATAGTTGATGATTTTACAAGATTTACATGGGTATTCTTTTTAAGAACTAAGGATGAAACTACTGAAAAGTTAAAATCTTTTATTCTTAGAATAGAAAATCAAATTGATCACAAGGTAAAAATAATTAGAAGTGATCAAGGGACTGAGTTCAAGAATCAAATTCTTGACTCATTCTGTAACTCAAAAGGGATTTCCCGACAATACAGTGTTCCTAGAACTCCTCAATAAAACGGTGTTGCTGAGAGGAGGAACAAGACACTTATTGAGGCTACTTGGACTATGTTGGCTTATTCAAAGCTGCATCTTACTTTCTGGGCAGCGGTAGTTAGCACTGCATGTTATGTGCAGAACAGAGTTCTTGTAGTTAAGCCACATGAAAAAACCCCTTATGAGCTATAGAACAAGAGGTCGTCATTCATTGGATTTCTAAGGTTCTTTGGCATCATGTGTACTATACTTTACACAAGGCAAAGTTTGCTGAAAAGTCAGATGATGCTATCTTTGTTGGATATTCCTCCAACTCTATTGCTTATAGAGTTTAAAACATCAAAAATCAACAATTTGAGGAATCATCCAACATTGTTGTCAATAAGCACATCCATATGTTTAGGGGGAATGGCCCTGATTATATTTTTGACATAAAATTGTTTTCCAACTATTCTAATCTATCTTGTGAGAATGTTTCAGTTAGAATAGGTCCTCAAAATGATCATGATCAACTGTTTGAGTTGCCTAGACCCTGTTCAAATTCTTTAAGAGTGACTGACAATCCAGCTCCAACTATCTTAAGATCAAGTAGCATGACTCTTTCAAGAGATAGTGAAGCTTCAACCAATGTTCCTTCAAGGGACACTGAACAACACCCGATGATAGAAGCAGTATTCTGAAGGAACATGCAACTGTTAATGCTGCTTCTTAGCCAATCATTGATGATGATGTTTCTCTTTCATTCAATCAGTCCTCATTGAATGACAATGAAACAGCAGCTAGCCCAAGTGTTCATGCTCCTGAGCAAAATATGTCCAACTTGGATTTATCTTCACAACTGGAAGTGATTCCTAGACTAAGGATTCACAACACTCATCCAGCTAAGAACATCATAAGAGAAGTCTCTAAAGGTGTGAGAAAAAAGGGACAAACTCATCATGGGAACGTCTGTCTATAATTATGCTTCTTGTCTCAGATGGAACCCAAGAAAGTAGAAGAATCCTTAATGGATAGTAGCTGGGTTGAATTAATGCAAAAGGACTTGCTCCAATTGAAGAGACTAAAGGTTTAGAACCTTTGCCCGCTACCATCTGGTCAAGTACCTATAGACACTAATGGGTTTTCAGAAATAAAAGAGATAATAGAGGTTTGATCATTAAGAACAAAGCTAGACTGGTTTTTTAAGGATATACCCAAGGGTAAGGAATTGATTATACTGATGTCTTTGCACTAGTTGCAAGACTTGAGGCAGCTAAAATCTTGCTTATGCTATATTCAAGAATTTTACTGTCTATCAGCTTGAGTCAAGTGTTCCTTTTTATATGGAAATATAGATAGGGAGGTCTATGTGTGCCAACCTCCAGGATGAAGACCCACATCATCCTAACTATATGTGCAAGATGGATAAAGCTCTTTATGGGTAGCACCAAGCACCTAGGCTATGGTATGAGACTTTGTCTCAATTTCTCCTGAAGAATGGTTACATTTGAGGCACCATTGATAAGACTCTTTTCATAAAGAAGTCTGGGAAAGACATATTGCTCGTTTAGGTCTATGTTGATGATATCATCGTTAGTTCTTCAAATTACCAAATGAGTAAAGACTTTGAGAGCATTGTGAAGAGGAAGTTTGAGATGAGTTCCATGGGAAAAATGGACTTTTTCCTTGGAATTTAGGTGAAACATATGAAGAAAGGGGTCTTTATCAATGAATCTAAGTATGTCTCCGATATCTTAGAAAGATTTGATATGAAGGATTGTAAGCCAGCCAAGACACCTATACCTAGAAATCATGACCTTTGTCCTGACTCTGAGGGGGAGGATACTGATCACCATCAGTATAAGGCAATCATTGGGTCTCTGATAAATCTCACAACAAGTAGACTTGATATCATGTTTGCTACATGCATCTGTGCAAGGTATCAGGCTACTCCAAAGGTGTCTCACCTGGTTACTGTCAAGAGAATTCTTAGATACCTCAAAAGAGAACCTAAATTAGGTCTTTGGTATCCTAGGAATAGCAACTTCAATCTCTATAGCTACTCAGATAGTGACTATGGTGGCTACAACATTAACAAGAAATCCACATCAGGGGGATGTCAATTTCTTGGTGGAAGGATCATCTTATGGCAATACAAGAAGCAATCATGTGTCTTTACATCTATTTCTGAAGCTAAATACATTGCTGCTGCAAGTTGTTGTTCTCAGCTGCTCTAGATTCAAAGCCAGATGCTAGACTATGGATTCAACTTCATGAGCATTCCTATCCACATTGACAACAACAGTGCTATCTCCATTACTGAAAATCCCATGAAGCACTCAAAGACAAAGCACATTGATATCATGTACCACTTCATTCGAGATATTCATGAGAAAACCCTGATTAAACGAATCAAAGTTGATTCAATGAACAATATGCTTATTTGTTCACTAAAGCTTTTGATGAACAAAGATTTAAATATCTTATTATAACTATTGGGATGATAAACATTGATTAGTCTATCCCACTTGAAAACCTTTTGAAATGAGTAAGTCTTTTGTCATAACAATCTAAGCCCTATTACATTAGGTTAAATTTTTCTAAGTATGGGTTTTTCCAAAGAGAAATTAACCTTCGAAAGTTTATTTCCATATCTTTCGAAGCTAAATTTCTCCAAGGGAAATCTTCTTCTCGGAACAGTTTTTAGTCTCGGAAGAAGCAATTGATTGCGTATCAGATCTACTTCCAAAGCATATAAAACTCTCCATTCGGAAGGCACATTTTACTCTTTGAAGTAAGAAATTTACCTTCAGAAGTAAAATTGGCTTCGGAAGAAGAGTACATTCGGAAGAAGATTACCCTCAGAAATCCTTTATACATAGAAGGAAAACTTACTATGTAACAGAAATCTTTGGACCACACAGTAAAAAGTAAACATTTTTTAATGATGTCAAAATCTTTTACATGGTTTTTAAACTTACCGTCACTATCACATCTTACCCCAAACCATCTTTTCACCTTATCCAAAACCCAAAAAACCGCCATTCCACCTATTTAAATAATCCTGACTCTTCACTTTAATCTTTTTACCCAAAATTTACTATCCAAAGCTTCCTTCACCCCAAATTCACCTAACTCAAATTTGTTTCATCATCTTCTTTCTTACAATGGCAATCAACCCTCAACATGACCAAGTCGCACTCTTAAACTCTACCAAGGACGCTGACTTCTCAAACATCATCTCCATTCTTACCAAATCTACCTACTTTACCTCTCTGACTGTCAACCCCACTGTTTACTTGAATCACATGGAAGAATTTTGGGGTAGTGGTTAGATAACACTCCTAAATAGAGTTAGGGTTATTCAAAGGAGCATTTCTGGCCAGGATTTGGTCATTACTAAACAAGTCATCCGGGAGCATCTGGAGCTCCATGATGAAGGTGCTCCAATTGAGTTCCCCAAATCAGACCTTGATGATACCTATCTCCAAATGGGATATGGTAGAGATGTGAGTAGATCCATGGTGTATAAGTTCAATTTCACATACAACTGGAAGTTCCTACTCATATGAACTTACAGTTTCTAATAACTTTTGGTTGGTTTTACTCAAGGTTAATAATGCCATATGATTGAATTAAGAATTCAAACCTACTAGGTTCAAATGCCTTGGTGAATAAATCAGTCAATTGATTTTCAGTGGGAACTTGAATCAATTTGATTAACCCCTTTTCAGCAAAGTCTCCTAAAAAGTGAGATCTAATTTCAATGTGTTTTGTTTTCAAGTGCTCAAACGAGTCTGGTAATTAGAATGACAACCCAAGCCTTAATTCCTAGTTCAATCACCTTGTATGTTCACCCTCACCGCCAATTTCAGAAGAAAAGGTTGTCCTAAAGACTCCGAGGAAGAATAACACCTATGTCTTAAACATGAATTCTATAACACCAATATAAGAAACATGTCTTTTGTCTAAAGCATCATTTGATGTGTCTCAGCTTTGACACATACGTTTGGAGCACACAAACTTTAAAAACATGAACAGATTGGTCAAAGGAAACCATATCATTGGTCTTCCCCAAAAAGAATTTCACTTTGTTGATCACTATTCCGCGTGCCTCAAAGGAAAACAACATAAATCTTCTCACAAACCAAGTTGATGAACACAAACATTACTCCATTGAAGATACTTCATATGGATTTGTTTGGACCAACTCATGTTATGAGTATTGGAAAGAAAGAGTATTGTTTGGTGATCATTGATGACTTTTCTAGATTTACATGGGTTTTCTTCTTACTTCATAAAAATGAGGCATCCCAAATAATAAAAGACTTTATCAAAGAGATTGAAAACCAACTTGATCATAAGGTCAAAACAATAAGAAGTGATAATGGAGCTGAGTTTAAAAACAAAGACATATGCCCATTTTGCACAATTAAAGGCATTGGTCATCAATTCAGTGCAGCTAGAACTCCTCAACAAAATGGGGTAGCTGAAAGGATAAATAGAACACTGATTGAAGCACAAGAACAATGTTAGCCGATGCTAAACTGCCTATTACCTTTTGGGCAAAGGCAGTTAACATATCATGCTTTGTGCAAAATGAAACTTTGATTGTAAAAGAAAGCAACATGACTCCATATGAACTATTATTTCACGAAAAACCATTTACTGCATTTTTTAAGTCGTTTGGTAGTCCTGTCTCAATATTAAACACCTGAGATTATTTGGTAAAATTTTCATCTAAGTCTAATGAAAAAATTCTTTGTAGGTTATTCTTCTGTTTCAAAGGCTTACAGAGTGCTTAATCCTAGATTAAACATTATTCATGAATCAACAAATATTCAATTTAAGGAACACTCGTTTCCTAAATCTATAAATGGTCCTGACTGGTTGTTTGATATTGACTTGTTTACAAAATCTTTTGATCGATTTCACTTGTCTAATGCAGGAAATCTACATTCAGCTGAACCTTCTTTAGGTGTAGAAAGAAGAGATGACTTTCCATTGACTCCTCCTACCTTTACTGAGCAAATGAATGAAGATGTTCCACTCCAAGCTGATCCTGTCAGACAACCATCTCAAAATCAAAGTGTTTCAACTGATGCTAGTCCTAACTTGTTACCATGACATTCAGAAGATCTATCAACTAAGATCAGAAATCAAAAGCAAGCTACTCATCCAGTTGAAACAGAAAGAACATCAAATGATGGAAGCAATCAAAGTGCTATTGATGTTGAAGCAGTCATTGAAACAGAGTATGATTATCTTCATAACTCCCCAACAGTACAAGATGAACATGCTTCTCACCATAATGATCTAAATGTCTCTAATCTTGATGTAACCATTGTTGGCGACTTTATTTCAACCACCAAAATACACAAGAATCATCCAGTAGAAAGCATTATTGGTGAACTTAATGAAAGGGTGACAAGAAACAAATCAAGTATTGCAAACATCTGTCTGTTCTCATGCTTTCTTTGTCAAACAGTATCCAAAAACATCAAAGAGGCTCTTCAAGACAATAACTGGATTGAAGCACTGCAGGAAGAATTCCTGCTATTCAAGAAGTATGGCAATTGGTAGATCTTCTCGAAGGACAATACCCTACCGGAACAAGATGGCTGTACAGAAACAAAACTGATGATAGAGGGATTGTCATCAGAAATAAAGCAAGACTAATGGCACAGGGTTACACACAAGAAAAAGGAATCGACTATGATGAAGTATTTACACCTATTGCCAAATTAGAAGCATTAAGAATCTTTCTTGCATATTCTGCATCCATGAAATTTACTGTTTATCAAATGGATGTGAAGTGTGCTTTCTTGTGTGAAAAGATTGCTGAAGAAGTCTATATGAGTCAACCACCTGGCTTTGAAGATCCTGATTTACCTTACAGGGTGTACAAGCTTGTTAAAGCATCGTATGGTCTTCATCAAGTTCTAAGAAAGTGGTATGGGACTATGTCATCTTTTCTTCTTGAACATGAATATGAAAAAGGAAAGATTCATCAGACTCCCTTTAGAAAGAGAAGAGGAAGAGACATGTTACTAGTCCAGATTTATGTGGATGATATCATTTTTGACTCAACAAAGAAGCAACTTTGTAAAGACTTTGAAGACCTAATGCATTCAAAATTTCAAATGAGTGTAATGGGAGAACTCACATTCTTTTTAGGGGTGCAAGTCCAACAAAGAGCAAATGGAATTTTCATTAGTCAATCAAAATATATAGAAAGAATGTTAAAGAAATTCCACTTTCCTAACTATCAGTCTATCAGAACACCTGTAGATACAAAAGTGAAGATATGACCTGATCCAGAAGGCAAGTCAGTGGATCAGACTCACTATCGATTTATGATTGGTTCACTTATGTATCTACCAGCTAGTAGGCCTAACATTATGTTTGGTGTTTGTGTATGTGCTAGATATCAAGCTGATCCTAAGGAATCTCACGTGAATTTTATCATGAGGATATTTAGATATCTTAAAGGCAAACTAGCTCTTGGCTTATGGTATCCAAAGGAAGGAGACTTCAATCTCCATGCCTTCACTGACAGTGATTATGGAGGATGCAACTTCAATAGGAAGTCCACTTCTGGCGGTTGTCAATTTCTTGGTCCCTGACTGGTCTCCTGACAGTGCAGAAGCAAACAAACTATCTGTCTCAACAACAGAAATTGAGTATATTGCAGCATCAGCTTGTTGCTCTCAAGTTCTTTGGATTCAAAACCTGATGCTTGATTATGGTTTTAACTTCTTTCATACACCAATTCACATTGACAACACTGTAGCCGTTTTCATTAAAATAATCTAGTCCAGCACTCGAAAACAAAACACATTGAAATTAGATATCCATTTTTGGGAGACTGTGCTGAAAAAGGGTTAATCAAATTGATTCAAGTTCCTACTGAAAATCAATTGACTGATTTATTCACCAAGGCATTTGAACCTAGTAGGTTTGAATTCATAGTTCAATCAATTGGTATGATTAACCATGAGTAAAACCAACCAAAACATCAAAAACAATTAAAAAAATTAAAAAATCACAAAAAGAAGTCAATTTTATAAAGAAAAGAATATTTGGGAAATGATATAATTACAGTTGTTAAATCATTCACTATGCTTAGCCTTAAAATTTGAAAGACTGTAATAACTTACCAGATATGTTGGTAGGCTTAACTTGGAAGAGAAGATACATGCTGTGATGAATTGAAGTGTTATTCAATGGTGAAACTCTCATCTCAGAGTATTGGTATGTATTAGCTTATCTAAGTGTATGTATGTGTAGTAACCGAAACACACTAGGAAATGATACTTTATTAATCTCTTTCACCTACATCAAGATTCATCTCTGTTTTGCTAAGCAAAGACCTGATGAAACAAGCACATAGTGCAGATGTATTGATCCAAAAGATTTCCAATAAGGAACATATCCAAATTAGATGAATCTACAAAAACAATACATTCCATGTGAATGAACAAAATAATCCAATCATGGATCGCCTTCCAAAGTGAAGTGAAAAGAATACCAATGTGGATCATCATGAAAGGGATCAAAGTAAATAAATCCCAATAAGGATCAATGAAGATGAGATCTCATAACTTAAGTAACCTGGTTAAGAAAGTTTTAAAAAAGTTCTACCATGCATGACATAAGGATGGTTGATCATTCCATGCTTTTGTGTGTGAGGTACATGTTGAATAATCAAATCAACCAAAACATGATAAATATTACATGCATTAAAATATCAACCTTGTATGAGTTTAAGAGGACAAACATACCATCAATCAAAAAGTTCATAAACATGTCCATCTTATAAAAAATAATGCACATATGTAATGTAAGATTGATATGATCCCAACAAAAGGTATACTTCTCTTCATTCTTAGAAATACTCCATAGACAAAAGTTTTAAATCTTTAAAGTTTCTATCTATATGTGGATATAAACTTTAGGGGTAGTAATTTAAAATTTTGACTGGTTTGTATAGATATTTACTATCTTAAATTACTTTCTTAAAACTTTAAAACAAATCAAAAAGAGAATGTTTGTGTTGGTGCAGAAGTTATACCATAGTATCTCAGCTTATGCAGATTCTTGGAAGTATAAGAAGTCCAAGATTAGTCAAACAGTGGGAAACTTGTATCACTTCTGAAATACAAGTCAATCCAAGCAAGAATAGATAATCCTAACAACAGTCAACAACTTTATAAGACAATTCAATCAAAGACAATTCTTCATAACAAGAAAAACCAAAGCAGAAACATTAAGTTTTGATTAAGTTCAAAAGTTAATATGGGTAAGTGCATTGGTTAATATGTGTGAAGGTAACCCATGCATATAACCAATGCGGGTAACTGTTTATTTCAAAGTGAAACTAATGCGGACATAGAGTTACTCTACCGCATTGGTGTCTAACAAGTATACATGAAAAGTTTGAAGTGTTAAAAACCTATGCGGAACAAAAGTGTTCTACCGCATTTGTCAATGCGGATGATATTTTCATTCCCGCATTTTTTTTCCTCATCCGCACTTATGGATTTGTGTAACATCAACACTTTACATGTACTTTCAAAAATGAATAAACAAGTGCTTAATCTCTTCTGTCATAATGGATAATGATCAAGAAATGGGAACAAATTAACTGTTCAACCGTATTTGAAGTAACTGTGGAAATTTTACTCCGCCCCGCATTTGCTATAGTGAGCAAATGCTGATCAACTTTGATCAACCGCATTTGCTACAATGAGCAACCGCTAATCAACTTTGATCAACCACATTTTCTACAGTTAGTAAATGCTTATTAACTTTGATCCTCTGCATTTGCAACAGTTCACAAATGCGGATAGACAAAATCTTAAGTTTTCCACATCCGCATTTGGTACAGTACACAAAATGCGGATGACCAAGTTCTTTAGTTTTCCACTTCCGCATTTGCAATAGTAAACAAATGCGGATGTTTAAACATTTCAGCATTTGCTACAGTGTGAATAAAAATCTAACCACATTGGTTTTGAAACTTGGTATTAGAGCTTTGGCTCTCGGTTGTTTTCAGATCTACCCAAGATCTGAATAGAACTCAATTGATCTGGTGATTGAGTTGCTAATAGAGTGTTCTATCACCTCTACTTAGCAAATTACAGAAAATACTCTTCAACAGTTACTGTTCATACGTTCTCTCCTTCAAGAACAAAGCAATCGTCTTCATATTCGAAGCTGTGAACAGTTAATATAACCAAAAAATTGCAATAGAAACTCAGAAACAACAACAGATGTGATTCACTAAGACTGTTTTGGACTATTTGAACCAGTTGGACTAATTGAAATTAAAATTTATCTAATCATCATTTAAACAAGTCAAAGAACACCTTGTTAAAATGGATTCATATAATTTTTCAGAACTTGGTCATACTCCAAAACCTCCCATGCTTAAACATAAATATGAGTTTAAGCAATGAAAAATCAGATTCATAAATTACATCAGAGGTGTAGATCCAAACTATTGGATCTCAATATGCAAAGGGCCACACATTCCTGTTACATTGTCTGCTGATGAGCCTATTCAAGAAGAAGAACTAGCTGCTCATGATCAGCAACTACTGATGAGCATGTTGGAGAAAGAGATGAAGGTCAAAGGTCACTGTCACCCCAAGTAGATGTAGGGGGTGATCTTCACACTAGACCTCATGTTCATGATGTAGACATGACCTCGCCATTTGTACCATCACCATTACCATCACCTCACAGATCACAAGTCCTATCACATCAAGCACAACTATCACTTCTCCACATATATATCCAATCCATTATTCACCCATATTACCTGCTCAAACATCTCCCGTTACTACTGAGCCTGTTGAGTGTGGTGATTCTACTAGCTCTTCAGAGAAATCCAAATCATCATCTGATGAGGAGGATCATCCTAGCCAAATGCCTGTAAAAAGAGTTACTTCTGAGACTACTCCTTTAGAAAGTTATACTGAATCTGGAGTCAATAAACTTGATGAGAAGGATGAGTTAATTTCTGAACTAATGCAAAAAGTAGCCAAGATGGAAAGACTACTCAACAGAAGATCTAGTATTATTCAAGACAGACTTGTGGAGCCAAATGAGAAGGAGAATGAATTAAAAGAGATGAAAGAGAAATATGAGGCAGAAAAGAAAGAAAAAGATAAAGTGATTGAAAAGTTAAAGGTTGCTCCTCAATAATCCAGAGATAAAATAAGTGGTCATGTGGACACTTTAGCCATTCGACAATTGCTGTGGAAGAACAAAAAGGATTGATTGAAGATCAAGCTGACATCATTATTGACTTGCAGAACCAGATTGAAAGCCTAAACAAGAGAGTATCTGAACTAGAACTACTTGTTGAAATCAAAAGAGAAGCTAAAGCTGAGTTGAGAAAAGATGATGAGAAAAGAAAGGGTGTAAGTGAAAAAATAGCTACTTCTGAGAGCTCATCAGGAGAGTGTAGTGATGACTATCCTTCTACTAAAAGGATGAGATTTTCCGAGACTGAGAAGGGAGATAAAACAAGTGAGACAAAGCATGTTGAGTCTAGCTTGGAAATGGTCGTTTATTCAGAGAAAACAACTGATATGCACACTAAAGAGGCAGAATTCAGTAATATGATTAAAGCTCTTTATAGCTTCATTGGTGAATAATTTATCATTGATGATGACTTCTGGGACTTCATAGTTGAGCAGAGAACTATTGCTAAACCTATAGTTGTTATTCCTCAATCTCCTATTCCCCTTGAGAATGAATAGAGCATGCAATTAGTGCATGTTGTATCACTCATTGAAGAACAAAAAGAGCTGATTAAAAGACTATGTGAAGAGCAACATGAGAAAGAAGAATCAGCTGCTGCTATTCATGAACCAGAACAGTCAAAGGCTGAAAAATTGCCTCAAGAAGCTGAACAACCTGAAACCTCCTCAGGTCCATCAATGCAAACATATACCAGGAGAAGGAAGTACTTAACAGAGAAGGCTAAGGGAAAAAGAGTGATAGTAGAAGAAGAACCAAGAAAGAAAAGTAAAAAGGATGATCCTAGAAGCCTTTTAGCTATTGCTGAATTTTTGGAAGAACATGAACAGGCTGAAGCTCAACTGAAAATAAAGGCTGACTTTGTAGACCTTGAAAAGGGAGAAATTGAGGGTGGCTATGTGGTTGATGAACCAATAGCAGTTGATAGCCCTATGCAGCAGGAAAAATCAGTTCAAGACATGGTAGAAAAGGCATAAAATAATGATTTGATGGTGAAAGCTATGTTCCTAATCAATCATGGATATGACCCAGATGAAGTGTTTGGTATGACTTATGAGGGAATGAAGGCAGAAGAAGAAAAATTGAACAAGCTCTTGGACCCCACCTATGAGACAGTGTATGAGAAGATTCTTTCTCCTAAAGCTTTAGTGCCTAAATTATTCTCCATGAAAAAGCAAACATCTACTCCTTACTCATTATCTCCTGATCCCTATAACATGTCTGATAGGGAAGTGAAGGATTATCTCTCTAGTCAAGGGTTCACAAAAAAATTATTGGAAACATGAAGACAAATTCACTAAGGGCTACCATCCTTAGGTTGAATAATGAGAAGAACGAAAGGCTTAAGAAACTAGAAGAAGAAATTATTAGTAAGAAGCCTAGATCCAGAGTGTCAACTCAAGACATGCAGCTCACCCATAGAGATCATGACTCTTTGGCTTCTATTTTACACAGATATCATGAGTGGTTTGCAGAGCCTTCACAATTGAAACTTCAAGAAGGTCTGACCACTGCAGAGATGATTAAAGGTGTGTCTACTCCCAGAGGCAAGACTGATAAGAAGATTATTGCTTAGAAGTACGAAAGTGACCGGAACATGTTTATGGTCAAAAGATCTCAGGGCTGGTGCAATTCTTATAGAGTACTCTGCTCTTGTAAATGCCCTGGAGATTCATGACTTGAAGGAACTAGCCATTTTGGAATTGATAAATCATAAGGCTATATTCAGGGGGTATGAGTTTGAAGAGATACTCAGAATGTTCAAAAGAACTGATAACTTCAAATCTTTGAAAACTATCTGAGGAAAGATAGATCCTTCATCAACCCATTTGAAAAGAAAAGGACTAAACAAGCAGAAGAACTTGTGTTTCCAGAGCTAAACGTGAAACCAACTGAGTCTTTAAAGAGAAATATGGCGTCTGGCACTCATTCCTCCACTCCAGTTTCTAATGTTTATTATGATGAAAAGACTTATGAGCTAGTAATTGAGAGAAAATACGGAGGAAAGGAAGGTGTAGAGATTAGACAGTTTAGTGGATATGAGATGAGACTACTTGATGAATCATACATTCACTACATTTACATTAGACACTTCAGAGAAATAACAAACAAGTTAGGAGAGAAGACACACACTTCTTCTTAAAGTGCATTAAATACTAAAAATGGCCTATGATCAAATCATTGCCAAAAGAGAAAAAAGAAAGAAGAAAAAGACTCATCTGAAATTAGGAAACATTATGAAGCTAGAGGTTGATGTGGATGGAGCTTTGCTGATACATAGAGATGGTTGTCTATTGTATCCATATAGGAACCAGTTTCTCTTAAAAACTACCCTTAGAAGCCATCTACACTATGTGTCAGATGACGATTCATGTGCTCAACAAGGAGAAGATGTTAGACGCAAATGACTTTGTCAACATGATATAGGCCATTTTGGATCCATCTAATGCAGAATCTCTAGTTCCTCCACCAGACCCAGTAGAATACTCACAACCTCAAACACGACCAAACCATTGAAAAACATAGGTTGTATAATCCTTAGGGGGAGTATTATTGGACCCTAAAAGGACCATACATGCCAATTCAATTGGTGAGTTTATGGTTGTTCTGCTGGAAATCCCACAAGTCCAAGAACCAATGCGGTGGAGAATCTGCTGAGAAGAATAAGTGTTGGCTAACCGCATTTGTACATGCGGAAGACATAGAACAAATGCTGACAAGTGTTTGTTCTTCCTCCTATAATTTTCTTCTTCATGTTCCTTTTGATAGGCATTCTTTTCTTCTTCCTATACTTTAACAAAGAAGGTTGGCTTTGAGTACTAGATGGTTCTTCTTTGTCCTTCTTAGTTGGATCCTTTTTCATCATAGGTTCTATTGAAGAAGGATTAGGACCCTATAGTGGATCAGAAGATGAAGCTTGTTGAGATACAACACTAGGTTTAGATTGAGTTGTCTTTTATGGTTCAACCTTGACCTCTGCTTTAAGTTCAGGTTGACTTGGTGGAGAAATCAAGTCAACTAGCTCACCTTTTTTGATCATTTCCTTGATGAATTTAATGTGCTCATCTATGGTAGATAAAGACATTGGACCAAGTCTTATTTTAGGGAACCATACACCTTTAAGAAGCTCACCATCTTTTGTCTATCAACATACTTCTTCTTATTAGATTGGATGGCAACTCTTGACTTTGCAGCCTCTTCCCTCATCTTCCTCTTACCAACCTTTTTCTCTTTCATCACTTTTTGCTCAAGCTTCTTAAGGTGTTCAAATTTTACATACTCATAGGATAAAGGAAGTAGGTCTGCTGTCTGATAGAGGCATGTGGCATTCAGGTAGGTTATCATGTTTTGCCTATCTTGTTCACTACCTACCTGAGTGTTTGCTCAGTTTCCATAACATTTGCATTAGTGCTTTCTTGAATTAGGAAGAGGGTAGGAGCTTTGTATAATCTTTTTCATCTTCATTCTTCTATGATTTGAGGAGCAACTCTGTAGCCTCAACTTCCTTCCTCTCCTGTGACACTTCAATGTCAGCCAGTTCATTTAGTTCTTCCAAGTGAAAAGAGATGATTCATTTATGTTATAGTTCCTAGACTACAGATATCTCAATCTGGTTGCCTTCAACTCATATTCCTGAGGGTTTGGCCTTGGGGCATCCCTAATGGTAGCTTCCAAAAATCAAGCGGTGTCACTTGAACTCTCTCTCATTGCCTTCCTCTTTCTCTCTATCTCTCTTCTCTTTCTCTCTCTCTCTCTTCTCTTTCTCAATCTCCTCATAGGTTATCTTCCTCTTCCTTTTGTTAGTAACTGAGTTGTGTGAGTCATGGTAAAGAGAGCTTTGGTCTTATTGCTTGGTGTAGTGCTTAAGCTCTAGTAAGAGAGAGGTTGTGAGACACCTTCACTAGCCGGTGCCTAACTTAAGGTACTGGGTGCTAAAGAAGTTCCCATCTCCAGGTTCACACGTTCACCTACTGGGCCTTCCAGCAAGGTTTCCTATTCGAAACTAATCTTATGGTCCACCTTTGTATCCAGTTGACCAATAGTCTTGCTTGATAGCCTCTGCCTGTATAATTTTTTTTCTCCTTTTGAACTCTCCAAGCAGCCTGTCGTGAATTCTTTCAGCTAACCTTTTAGCTTGCCTATTTTGACTAGGTTGGCAATTGACATGTCAACTAGATAAGCCCTCTTATAGTATATTAGGTTTTGGAAACTAAATACTTCTTGTTGTTCTTAAGATCTAGATAGTACTAGGGATCTTCTATTAGCATCATACCTATATCCCACTATTGAATTTTTAGCAGGGTAGGATGGGTTAGACATAGCCCTTGGTATGCCCTCCTCAAATAGGCTTTGAATCAGGGTATCCACCTATATACGAACCTGAGGAGGTTGTTGAATATGGACATCAGCTAGTGATGGTGATAAATCCTCTATGTCTATACTCTGGGTGATACTCCTAAGTTCTGTGATTATAGGTAGGACTTTCTCCCCTTTTTTGGTAGTATCACCCTCTACAAAGGGGAGCTAAGGGTTAGGTCCACCACATCCATAGGTTCTTGTGGACTTGGTTTAGTTTTCCTGATAGGTCTCCTAGCTAACTTGCCACTGAGATCAGTGATCTCAAGTTGTTGATCAATGACTTGTCTTTGTAAGGTAGCCACCTAAGATTAAATATGACTTACCTTTGAAACCAAATAGGTGCATGTTTTTGATAGTTTTTGCACCTTTAATTGCAGACTCCCCTCATCTTCATGAGAAGAATCATGGGGATAAGAGAATAAGACCAAAGTGTTTTTCCTTTCCATCAACTTGGGATGCTGTAGGACCATTTAAGGGATGGTCACTTACAACACAACACACAATAAGGAGAGTGAGTTAGAATACTTAGCTGATCAAATGGGGAACTAGTAACCATTACAATTTGATATAATAAAATAGAGTAATATAGAGACAGAACAAGAACAAGAACAAGATAACATAAGTGTTTGGTTTTCAAGAATGTTGTATATTGATCTCAAGTTTCTTACAAGTGTTATAAAGCATAAAGAAAGATACAAGGGACCTCAGATACTTTATACTACATCCTACAGCCAACCATAATTTGAAGGACAGCTAGATAGATGATCTAGACAATAACAAAATCAATGTAAAGTCAAAAAGCAGATTGCCTTTTGACTAGTGACTATGACATGCCATAGCACACATCCTTATATATTACAAAAAGGATAAATGTACATAAAGTAGATAGTAATAGGCTCAAGACCTTAATGACAGTTACCAAAGGCATGGACCTTTAACAAACTTATGAAAATTGGTGAGTCAATAGAGTTGCAACGAGAAGGTGGTCCAACTTTGTGGTAAAGGTACATCAGATAAAGCATGTAGTTAAAAGTCTTTGGAAGAAATTTGTCATCATGTGTTGGCTTCAGAAGACTTTGTCTTTGAAGCTTTAGAAGACTTTGTCTTCGAAGCTTTAGAAGACTTCATGTTTGGTTTCAGAAGATGTTGGTCTTGGCTTCACAAGATTACATGCTTAGAATATTTTCTAAGGCATAGTGTGAAACTTCCAAATCATTCTACTTAGTACTTATGTGCATGCATGCAGGATAAACTTTGAATGTTTTGGATTGCATCAGTCTTACATGAAACCTTACAAGCTTCCCCTATGTTGATGCTACCAAAACATTTGAAGACTTCAAATATTGCCAATCCTTATTACGATGATGACCAAGCATTTCTTCATAAGATGGTCAGGGTCATTCAGACTCTCATAGTGTCTTCTCATCTCAAAGAGATCATGCAGAGCTATATTGAACATGTCTTGCCATGTATAGACATCTTCAACACCTTGATCTACCATAACATGTCATCTCTCTAGATTAGTAGTGTATGCCCATGATAAGATAGGTCTTCCTAATGCCAGAGGAGCTACTTGGATTGGAGTTATTCGAGCTTCCTCTTGTTGCACATCCTCAAGATGTTCTGACTTATCCTGAGGTTTGGAGATGGATGCCTTTTTCTTCTTCTTCTTAGACTTTGGTTTAGAAGCCATCCTTTATCTCCTATGTAAAATATTTAATTGAATAGACTGGCCTGCAGTACCTTGTTGATCATCCTTTTCTTTCTCAGTTGGGTCTTCCTCTCACACAGGTTCAGATTGAGAGTAGACAGAACCCTGCTGTGCATCAGAAGACGAAGCTTGCTGAGACTCAGTAAGAGGTCCAAATTGTGTTTGGTAAAAAGGTTCAACTTAATCTCCACTTCTTGAGGGACATGACTTCATGGGGAGTGTAAGTCAACAAGATATCCTCTTTTAATCTTCTGCTTAATCACCCGAATGTGCTCATCCATAACGGATAGAGACATAGGCCAAGTCACCTTTCAGAGTATCCATATAGCTTCAAGAAGCTCATCATCCTCTACCTATCAGCAGACTTCATTTGGCTCTTCTAGATGATGGCTCTTGACTTGGCTGCTTCTTCCCTCATCTTCCTCTTTGTTGCCTTTCGTTTTTTTGAGCACTTGAAGTTCAAATGCTTGAGATAATCAAAATCAATGTACTCAAAGGACAAGAGAAGAAGTGCAGCAACCTGGTAGAGACATGTGGCACTCAGGTAGTTGATCATGTTGATCCTATCAGTTTCTTTGTCTACTTGAGGTTCTTGTGGAGCCACAGTCTCTTGCACAGGGCTTTCTTGAATTGGTGAGAGAATAAGAACATGTTTGTAATGCCTTTTCAGTCTCCTTTCCTTCTTGATCTGAAGAAGCAATCTTGCATCCTCTTCTTCCTTCCTCTCTTTTGATATTTCTATGTCAGCCAGTTCATTCAACTCTTCAAAAGGGAGAGAGATGATGTTATCAACATCATAATTCCTGGTCTATAAATAAGTGATCAGTACTACCCTTAACTCATCATCTTGAGTGTTTGGTCTACGAGCAGCCTTAATTGTAGCTTCCATGAAGCCAACAGGCCTAGTAGAGGAACTTTATTGCCATAGCTTCCTTTGCCTCTCTCTCTCCTCCTCCTTAATCTCTTTAGGAGTCATTTTCCTTTTCCCATTGTCACTCACACACCTTTGTGACTAAGGATGGAGAGAGCTTTGGCCTTTATTATTTAGAGTAGCATCCATGCTCTAGCAAGAGAGAGATTAAGATACACCTTCACCAAAAGGTGTCTCATCACGGGAATGGATTCTGAAGCAATTGTAGGTGAGAGAGGTCTCTCAAGTTCCATCACTAGGCCTTCAGTCAAGGTTTTCTTTTTGAAGGTAATCCTATCTTAAATCCGGTTGACAAATGACATTACCTTGTTGCCTTTGTCTCCTTCTAAGGCTGAAATTTTTAGTAATCCTATCTTGAATCATTTGAGCCAACTTGTCAGCTTGTCTAGATTGGCTTGGATTGACAAGTGGTGTGTTGATAAGGTCAAGAACTTTATAGTAGTTCAAGGTCTGAAAATTGAAGACCTCTTGCTGCCCTTGAAATCTTTGAAGAATAAGGGCTATTTTGTCAGCATCATACCTGCACTGAATTATGTAGTTGGAAGTTCCTTAAGGTAGGGATGACATAGCCCTTGGAATATCTTCTTTAAAGAGACTCTGAATGAATGAGTCTATACAGTCCACATTAATGTGAACTTGAGGAAGTTGCTGAGCAAGAACAATTAAAAGTGAGGATGCTAAGTTCTTAAAATCCATGTTTCATGAAGAACTCCTAGGTTCTATGATTGTAAGGACTTTCTCCCCCTTTTTGGTAGCATCACCATCTTGCATAGGTTAGCTAAGAGTTTGTAACACCCGGATATTTATTATTTTGAAGCCGGTGAAGAAAGAAAAGAAAATAAAGTCCAAAAGTCGAGGGACCAAACTCGCCAACGAAGAAAAGTTGGGAAATGTGGTGGTATATGTAGGGAGAGGGCAGCCCACTCTCCCCACACTCACATTTCAGCTCACAAAGAGAAGAGTAGAGAGAAAGAGGAGAAAAAGAGGAAAAAAGTGTTGGTTCGGGTCGATTCGGGTCGCCAAAATCGTCGTGAAGCAAGCCGAATCGAAGCTCTTGTCGTGGTGCTCGTTTAGGTGAGTTCTAGGACCCCTCTTTTACTTGTTTTCAAACGATTTGGGGCTGGAAAACATCTGAAATCGAGTTTTTCGTATGTGTGTAAGTTTACCCGTTTGTGTATGTGTATGCGTATGTATGATGCGTTTGGGACTTGATTTCTTGCTTTGTTGTGCTTGAATGATGTTATGGTATGCATCCCTAAGGTTTAGGATGGTCGATTTAGGCTTAAAATGGGTTTAGATGAGTTTGGGGGCCGAAAACCCTCGGCTGCAGTCGGGTTGAACTGCACTCTGCACCAGTTAGGGCTAGGCGACCGACTGGAGGCCGAATGGAGGCCATACGGCCGATTAGGGTGCGATTGGGGTCCATTCGCACGATTGGGGTTCATTCGCACGACTGGAGGGCCAGTCGCGTGGGTGTCATGCGACTGAAGGTCCATTCGCACGACTGAAGGTCCAGTCGCATAGGTGTTCATCCGCATTGTCCATTCGCACGACTGGATGTTCATTCGCATAGGTGTTCATCCGTATTAGTTCAACCGCATGATGTTCAGTCGAATGGAGGCCATGCGACTGAGGGGTGTCCATACGCCCGAATAGGGCTGTTGAACCCGAGGAAGGTGTAGATTAACTTTTGACTTTCGGGGGAAAGTGCAGATGTAAGTGTTGATGTAAAGGTTCCCATGAGAGTTTTTAAGATGACGATCGAGGTCTTAGAAAGCATGTTGGGCATGATGATGATGATGATGTTGCACTTTATGTATGTATGATGTTGCCCTGTATGATTTGATGTTGATGCATGTTTATGTTCCTTAATGTGATGTACAGTATCTTTCCTGTGGCTTTACTTGTTATGATGAATGAAGGAAGTATTATGTAACGTAAAGTGAAAGATAAAGGAAGAGGAACATGATGAACGAATGAAACGTCTTGCACACATCGGATACGGGGTCCCTCTTGGTGATTGACCCCAAATGTAGAACCTCTACCGCTCACCCCTAGTACTGTGGCATACGTTTAGCTGTCATTCGTTGACTTCGGCCCAGTAGCTAAGACTGACGGTTACTCCTAGTACCGTGGCATACGTTTAGCTGTCATTCGTTGACTTCGGCCCGGTAGCTACGACTAACCGGGGTGTAGCACATGGTATTGGTTCGGGATGATGTCCGATGCGCAAGTAAGGTAATGAAAGAAGGAATGAATGAATGAAGGAAGATAATAATGATATTATTTATGTGTACGTATGATGTGTGATCATGTAAAAGTACGAACGGTTTTATCTGAAAGTAAGGTATGTTTTATTTATAAAACTAGAACTCACTCAGCAACGCTGACTTTGATGTGTTTCCAGTTGGCAGGTAGTGATTGCTGAGGATGGCACGGGCGACTACTCAGCTCTTTTGAGATGGCATTCTTTTGATTAATGTTTTTGCATTGTAATGCAAAAAACTATTTTTGTAATGAATGTTGTATTAGTTTGCAAAAGCATTTACATGGAAATGAAAGTTTGTTTTAGTTTTCCGCTGCGATTTATTAAATACTAATGTAATTATATGTTTTATGTGCGATGAGAACCCAGCTGTAAGTGTCCCGGGTACGGGGCCTTACAGAGTTAGGTCAATCACATCCACAAGTTCTTGTGTTCTTGGATGAGCCTCTCTTAAAGGTTTCCAGCTAGTTGCTCATTGAGATAAGATATCTCAAGTTGCTGATCATTGACCCTAATTTGTAAGGTAGTCACCTGAGATTTCAAGTGACTAACCTTAGAGACTAAATAGTTGCATGTTTTTGATAGTTTTTGCACTTTTTATCTCATATTCCCCTCCTCTTCATCAGAAGATTCATTAGGGGATGAGATAATTGGACCAAAGTCCTCAGTCTCACTACCAACATCATGTTCTTAATTGCTGGTTTTCCTCTGCTCACTAACAACTTTAGATGGAGTGCCAGTGGGCTGAGTTACCATGGTTGAGGTATTAAAGATATATTCACTTGCAGAAGTGAGAGCCCCTTCCATATGGACCCCCTAAAGGGGGTTAGGGAGATCCACCTTAGTGGTAGGTAGATGATGTGGGCTAGACATGAGAAATTCAAGAGCACTTATCTCTCTTTCAGTGGGGGAAGTATAGATAGACTTATGATACTCACTGAAACCCTGGTCTTCATCATCATGATACTCACTGAAACCCAGGTCTTCATCATCATATAAGTGTTGGGGATTGTAACTTTCCCCTGAAAATTGTTCATTAAGTGTTGAGTCTCAAAGTGAAGGCATAAGGCTGTTGGACTAATGAGTTCATCAGGCTGAGCATGAGGAACCTCAACATTGATTGTTGAAGAGATGCGAGAAGTTTGCTCCTCAGTGGAAGTGGGAGCTCAAGTGTTAACTTCCTCCTATATGGGTAGTAGTATGGGGGCCTGCACAAACTGAATAGCTTGTTTCGGGGTTCATTTGGTTTTTCTTTGGTAGGTGATGGTGATTTGTGGCTATTTTGGTGGTTGAGAGATAGAAGGTGTGGGTTCAACACTAGCTTGTGTTGCTAGGTTGTCACCTTGAGCAATGAGCACCAACATTTTAGGGACAAGAGTTGTTTCTACCCCAGAGAAGCCAACAGTTGGCTTTTTCAAAATTTTAATAATGTTAGACTTCATCTGTCCCAGTTTAAGAACATTACCTGTTTCCCTCAACTATCAGCCCTGTTCACAATTGAGAATGTGTTAAACATATCTAAGAAACATGTAATATTCTAAGCAGTCCAAGTTAGTAAGCAAATTTTTATAAACAAACTGAGAGTACCTGAACTTGACCCCCTAAATCATCCCATGCACTATGAAGGAGAGATCTTCAGGAATCTGGTCCTAGCTCCCAAACTTGTTGGACAAGCTATGGATGATCACATGAAGTAAGTACTTTCACTTGGAGGAGACCTTCCCTTTTAAGAAGGTCTTGACAGAGAAATATCCTTTATAACCCATTTGCTAGAAGGATTGGTTACTGCTTCTTTAGGAAAGGACAATTCACCTTCCTCATAATCCAGTTGAATGTAGGTGTTGATGATGGCTGGAGTAAATAAAGATTGCCCTCCCTTGCACTGTAGCAGACAGTGCCTTCTCGCCATCCATAATGACCTCTTGACATGTCTTCCAAAAATCAAGCAGATGATCCTCAAAGAGAACAAGATAAATGGTAAGGAAGGTGGAATAGTTGGACACATCCAAAAACTAACATACCTCTGAGAAATGAGGAGCTTTTTCAAAATGCAACAGAGCTACCTGATTGTGTTGCTTGTGTAACTGCATCGGGAAGTTTGGCTCATTTTTTGGTTAAGGTTGGCCATTTAAGAGAGCTTCGAGGTGAAGGAAATGAAGAACAAAGGCAGTTTCAAATAATTTTTGGAAATTAGGTTTGGGAGTAAATGAAGGTGATTAAGAAAGAGGAGGAACGGTTGGGTTTACATATCAAATGCATCTCAGACAAAGTTTATGAAAGATGATAAACTTTAAAATCCGGATGTCGGTCCTACCTCTGAAAAAGTAGTTTTCTTTTTCCCAAAAGTTAGTTTTCTTGGATGTCGAAAATCTTCTGAAAGTAATTCCTCTCTGGAAGTTTTGATGAAAAGCTTCCGAAGCCAAATTGCCTTTGGAAGATATTCCAAAAGTTTTAAAAATTCTGCCTCAGAAGAAATCATCACTTGAAAGTTTTAATAAAAAATTTCGAGAGTTAATTTCTTTTAGAAGAAATTTGTTTTTTAAAACACACAATTATTTTGAAAAGAAAGTAAGCTTTGGAAGATATTGTGAAAGTTTCTTCCGAAGGTAAATTCTTCCAAGTAGTTGATTGTTTTGAAGACTTAACTTTCTTCCGAAGGTAAATGGATATCTTCCAAAGGATAAATTTCTTTTCAAAACTCTAAAGAATATCTTCTAAAAAAGGTTTGTTCTTCCTAAACGAGGGTTAATGATGATGACATAATAGACAACTTAAAACACATAATTTTTAGAAGTAATATGATTAAGTTTTAAGAAAAAGCTACTCAAGTTATTCATCCCAATAGCTTAAATAAGATATTTAAATCTCTTCTCATCAAAGGCTTTGGTGAACAGATTAGCATGTTGTTCATTTGTGTTAACTTTGACTAGTTTAATTAATCATTTCTCAAAATTATCTTTAATAAAATGATACCTGATATTGATGTGTTTTGTCCTTTAGTGCTGCACAGGGTTCTATGTTAGAGATATAGCATTGTTGTTGTCTATGTGAATGGGACTCTCCTTGAAATTAAATCCGTAATCTAGCATCTGATTCTGAATTCAAAGAACTTGAGCATAGTAGCTTGTAGCAACCATGTATTCAGCTTTAGCAGATGATGTAGAGACACAGGATTACTTCTTGTGTTGCCATGAGACCTCACTTCCACCAAGGAACTGACATCCTCTTGATGTAGACTTTGTAGTCGTAATGCATACACCATAATCACTATCTGTATATGCAAACAGATTGAAGTCAGATTTCTTTGGATACCAAAGGCCAAGAGTTAATGCAACTTTGAGGTATCTTAAAATACTCTTGACAATAATTAGGTGAGACATCTTGGGGTTGGCTTAATATCTTGCACACATACATGTAGCAAACATTATATCAGGTCTGCTAGATATGAGGTATATATGATACCCAATCATAGCCCTGTAAAGGTGTTCATCCACACACTCCCCCTCAAGATCAGGCCCAAAAGAGTGGTTTCTTGCTATGAATGTCTTAGCAACATTACAGTCAGTCATGTTGAACTTCTTAAGTATGTCTTGAACATACTTTGACTGACTTATGAAGATGCCATCTTGAACTTACTTCACTTGAATTCACAGAAAGAAATTGAGTTTTCCCACTGCGCTCATTTCAAATCTTTCCTTCATTAGCTTCTCAAAGTCTTTTTAGTGCTTTGGATTAGTTGACCCAAAGATGATGTCATCTACATATACTTGAACTAGCATTAATAGCTTTCTCAAGTTTCAAGACATAATGAGGATGATTAGGATCTGCAAAACCAGGTGGTTGTTTGACATACACATCTTCATCAATCACCCCATAAAGAAAGGCACACTTGACATCAAGTTGGTAGACCTTGAAGTTCTTGGATGCAGCAAAAGCTAGGAATATCTTAACAGCTTCCAGTCTTGCTATAAGAGCAATGACATCTGTGTAGTCAATTCCTTCTTCTTGTGTATACCCTTGACCAATTAGTCTTGCCTTGTTTTTGATAACAAGTCCTCTATCATCCTTTTTATTCCTAAAAACCCATTGGTTCCTATAGTAGTCTTCCCATGAGAAAAATGACTAGGTTCCAAACCTTTTGTCTTTCACAGTTGGGTCTTCCTCTCTCACAGGTTCAGATTGAGAGGAGACAGAACCCTGTGTGGATCAAAAGACGAAGCTTGCTGAGACTCATCAAGAGGTCCAGGTTGTGTTGTGCCAAAAGGTTCAACCTTAATCTCCACTTCTTGAGAGACATGACTTGGTGGGGAGTGTTAGTCAACAAGTTATCCTCTTTTAATCTTCTACTTGATCACTCAAATGTGCTCATCCATAATGGATAGAGACATAGGCCAAGTAACCTTTCGGAATATCCATATAGCTTCAAGAAGCTCATCATCCTTTATCTACCCGTAGGCTTCTTTTGGCTCTTCTAGATGATGGCTCTTGACTTGGCTGCTTCTTCCCTCATCTTCCTCTTTGTTGCCTTTCATTTTTTGAGCACTTGAAGTCCAAGTTGCTTGAGATACTCAAAATCAATGTACTCAAAGGACAAGGGAAGAAGTGCAGCAACCTGGTAGAGACCTATGGCATTTAGGTAGTTGATCATGTTGATCCTATCAGTTTCTTTGTCTACCTGAGGTTCTTGTGTAGCCACAGTTTCTTGCACAGGGCTTTCTTGAACTGGTGAGAGAATAGGAACATGTTTGTAAAGCCTTTTCAGACTCCTTTCCTCCTTGATTTAAAGAAGCAATCTTGCATCCTCTACTTCCTTCCTCTCTCTTGATATTTCCATGTCAGCCAGTTCATTCAACTCTTCTAAGGGGAGGGAGATGTTGTTATCAATATCATAATTCCTGGTCTGTAAATAAGTGATTTGTACTGCCCTTAACTCATCATCTTGAGTGTTTGGTTTGGGAGCGGCCCTAATTATTGCTTCCATGAATCCAATAGGCCCAGCAGAGGAACTTTATCCCCTTAGCTTCCTTTTCATCTCTCTCTCTCTCTCCTTCACCTTAATCTCCACAGGAGTCATTTTCCTTTTCCCTTGTCACTCACAGACCTTTGTGATTTAGGGTGGAGAGAGCTTTGGCCTTCATTGCTTGGAGTAGCATCCATGCTTTGGCCAAAGAGAGGTCGAGATACACGGGAATGGATTTCTGAAGTAGTTGTTGGTGAGATAGGGCTCTCAAGTTCCATCACTAGGCCTTCAGTCAATGTTTTCCCTTTGAAGCTAATCTTAGGGTCTGCCTTAAGATCTGGTTGACCAATGACATTACCTGATTGCCTTTGTCTCCTTCTGAGGCTGAACTCTTCAGTAATACTATCTTGAATCCTTTGAGCCGACTTGTTAGCTTGTCTAGATTGGCTTGGATTGATAAGTGGCGTGTTGATAAGGTCAAGACCTTTATAGTAGTTCAAGGTCAAAAAATTGAAGACCTCTTGCTGCCCTTGAACTCTTTGAAGAATAAGGGCTCTTTTGATAGCATCATACATCCACCCAATTATATAGTTGGAAGTTCCTTAAGGTGGGGATGACATAGCCCTTGGAATACCTTCCTTAAAGAGAATCTGAATGAAGGAGTCTATAGATTCCATATTAATGTGAACTTGAGGAAGTTGCTGAGCATGAACAATTGAAAATGAGGATAGTAAGTTCTTAAAATCCATGCTTTGTGAGGGTTCTATGATTTTAATGACTTTCTCCCCCTTTTTGGTATCATCACCCTCTTGCATAGGTTAGCTAGGAGTTAGGTCAATCACTTCCATAGGTTCTTGTGTTCCTGGATGAGCCACTCTTAAAGGTCTCCAGCTAGTTGCTCATTGAGATAAGATATCTTAAGTTTCTGATCATCGACCCTATTTTGTAAGGTAGTCACCTGAGATTTCAAGTGACTAAGCTTAGAGACTAAATAGGTGCATGTTTTTGATAGTTTTTGCACTTTTAGACTCATATTCCCCTCCTTTTCATCGGAAGATTCATTAGGGGATGAGATAATTGGACCAAAGTCCTCAATCTCAGCACCAACATCATGTTCTTGGTTGATGGTTTTCCTCTGCTCACTAACAACTTCAGATGGAGTGTCAATGGGCTGAGTTACCATGGTTGAGGTATTAAAGATATAATCACTTGCAAAAGTGAGAGCCTCTTCCATATGGACCTCCTAAACAAGGTTAAGGAGATCCACCTTAGTGGTAGGTAGATGATATGGGCTAGATAGGGGAGTGTTAGGAGAACTTATCTCTCTCTTAGTGGGGTAAGTATAGAGAGACTCATGATACTCATTGAAACCCAAGTATTCATCTTCATAGAAGTCAAGGCTAGGGATTGGTTCGTTGAGATATAAACGTTAGGGATTGTAACTTTCCCCTGAAAGTTGTTCACTTGAGTGTTGAGACTCAGAGTGACGACTTAAAGTTGTTGGGCTAATGAGTTCATCAGACTGAGCATGAGAAACCTCCACATTGATTCTTGAAGAGATGGGGGTGGTTTCCTCCTCAATGGAAGTGAGAGCTCTAGTGTCCACTTCCTCCTGTGTTGGTAGTAGTATGGGGGCCTGCACAGATTGAATAGCTTGTACAGGGTTTTGTTTGGTTTTTCTTTGGTAGGGGATGGTGATTTGTGGTTGTTTTGGTGGTTGAGAGATAGAAGGTGTGGGTTCAACACTAGCTTGTGTTGCTAAATTGTCACCTTGAGCAATGAGCTCTAACATTTTAGGGACAAGGGTCATTTCTACCCCAGAGAAGCCAAATGTTGGCTTCTTCAAAATTTTAAAGATGTTGGACTTCATCTATCCTAGTTTAAGAACGTTACCTGTTTCCCTCAACTGTGAGCCCAGTTCACAGTTGAAAATGGGTTAAACATATCTAGAAAACATGTAATATTCTAAGCAATCCAAGATAGCAAGGAAATTTGTATAAACAAACTGAGAGTATTTGAACCCTGAACCATCCCATGCATTATGAAGGAGAGATCTTTAGGAATCTGGTCCAGCCCCCATGCTTGTTGGACAAGCTGTGCACGATCACTTGAAGTACTTCCACTAGGAGGAGATCTTCCCTTTCCAGAAGGTCTTGACAGAGAAATCTTCTTCATAGCCCATCTGCTGGAAGGATTGGTTAGCAATTTCTTTAGGAAAGAACAATTCACCTTCCTCATCATCTAGTTGAAGGTGGGTGTTGATGATGGCTGGAGTAAATGAAGATTGTCCTCCCTTGTACTATAGCAGACAATGCCTTCTCCCCATCTATAATGACCTCTTGACATGTCTTCCAAAAATCAAGCAAATGATCCTCACAGAGAACAAGATAAATGGCAAGGGAGGTGGAATAGTTCGATAGAGTCAAAAACTGACAAACCTCTGAGAAATGAGGAGCTTTCTCCAAGTGTAATAGAGCAACTTGATTGTGTTGCTTGTGTATCTGCATGGAGAAGTTTGAGTCAGTTTTGCGGTTGAAATTGGCCATTTTAGAAAGCTTCGAGGTTAAAGAAATGAAAAACAAAGGCGGTTTCAAAGAATTTTCGGAATTTAGGTTTGGGAGTAAATGAAGATGATAAAGAAAGAGGAGGAACCATTGGGTTTATATATGAAATGGATCTCAGACAAAGTTGATGAAAGAGGATAAATTTTAAAATCCGGTTGTCAGTCCCACCTCTAAAAAGTAGTTTTCTTTTTCCCAAAAGTTAGTTTTCTTGGAAGTCGAAAATCTTCCGAAAGTAATTCCTCTTCAGAAGTTTTGATGAAAAGCTTCCAAAACGAAATTGGCTTCAGAAGATGTTCAAAAGTTTTAAAAATTTTGCTTCGGAAGAGATCATTACTTGAAAGTTTTAACAAAACTTCTGCGCGTTAATTTCTTTTGGAACAAAATTGTTCTTTAAGACACACAATTATTTTGAAAAGGAAGTAACCTTCGAAAGATATTGTGAAAATTTCTTCCGAAGGTAAATTCTTCCAAGTAGCTGTATGTTTTGAAAACTTAAATTTCTGCCGAAGGTAAATAGATATCTTCCAAAGGATAAAAAATTTCCGAAACTCAAAAGAATATCTTCTAAAAAGACTTTTGTTCTTCCTAAACCAGGGTTAATGAAGATGATAGAATAAACAACTTAGAACACACAATTTTTAGAAATAATATGATTAAGTTTTAAGAAAAAGCCACTCAAAGTTAATCATCTCAATAGCTTAAATAAGATATTTAAGTCTCTACTGATCAAAGGCTTTGGTGAATAGATCAACATATTATTCATTTGTGTTAGATTTTGACTAGTTTGATTAATCCTTCTCAAAATTATCTCTAAACAAATGATAAGGATATTGATGTATTTTGTCCTTCAATTCTTCACAGGGTTCTCTGTGACAGAGATAACACTATTGTTGTCTATGTGAATGGGAGTCTCCTTGAAATTGAATCCGTAATCTAGCATCTCATTCTGAATCCGTAATCTAGCATCTCATTCTGAATCCAAAGCACTTGAGCACAACAACTTGCAGTAGCAATGTATTCATCTTCAGCAGTTGATATAGAGACACAAGATTCCTTCTTGCATTGCCATGAGACCACCCTTCCACCAAGGAACTAACATCCCCCTGATGTAGACTTTGCATTCATATTGCATCCACCATAATCATTATCTGTATATGCATATAGATTGAATTCAGATATCTTTGGATACCAAAGGCCAAGAGTTGATGCAACTTTGAGGTATCTTAAAATTCGCTTGACATTGATTAGATAAGACATCTCGGGGTTGGCTTAATATCTTGCACAAATACATGTAGCAAACATGATATCAGGCCTGCTAGCTATAAGGTATATAAGTGACCTAATCATAGCCCTGTAATGTGTTCATCCACATACTCCCCCTCAAGATTAGACCTAAGGGAGTGGTTTCTTGCTATGAATGTCTTAGCAACCTTACACTCAGTCATCTTAACCTCTTAAGTATGTCTTAAACATACTTTGACCGACTTATGAAGATGCCATCTTGAACTTGCTTCACTTGAAATCCCAGAAAGAAATTTAGTTTTCCCATGGTACTCATTTCAAATTAGCTTCCCAAAGTCTTTGCAGAGCTTTGGATTAGTTGACCCAAAGATGATGTCTTCTACATATACTTGAACTAGCAATAAGTAATTTCTTTGTCCTTTGATGAAGAAAATTGCATCTATAGTACCTCTTTTGTATCCATGTTTTGCAGAGATACTGAGATAGAGTCTCATACCACTTCCTTAGTGCTTGGTGCAACCCATAAATAGCTTTTTCAAGTTTCAAGACATAATCAGGATGATTAGGTCTGCAAAACCAAGTGGTTTTGACATACACCTCTTCATCAATCACCCCAAAAAGAAAGGCACACTTGACATCAAGTTGGTAGACCTTAAAGTTCTTGGATGTAGTAAAAGCTAAGAATATCCTAATAGCTTCTAGTCTTGCTATAAGAGCAAAGACTTGTATGTAGTCAATTCCTTCTTCTTATGTGCACCCTTGACCAATTAGTCTTGCCTTGTTTTTTATGACAAGTCCTCTATCATCCTTCTTATTCCTAAAAATCCATTTGGTTACTATAGTAGTCTTCCATAAAAAAAGGACTTGGTTCCTATAGTAGTCTTCCCATAAAAAAAGGACTAGGTTCCAAACCTTTTGCCTTTTGAATTGAAGCAACTCCTCTTGCATAGCTTCAACCCAACTTCTATCCTTTAGAGCCTTATTAATCATCTTAGGCTCTATCTGAGATAAGAAACAAGAGTGAAGACAAACATTTGCATCATGGGTTTGTCCTCTTGTTCTTACCCCTAACTCAACATCTCTAATGATGCTTGAGGTGGGATGAGACTTGTGGATCCTTAGTTGAGGAATCATAGCAAGCTACTGAGACAGATCTAAGTTAGAGAAATTAAGATCTTGGATTGTAGTTTCTCCCACCACATCGACACACTTATCAAGTGAAACTTGATCCAATGAGTGTGTGACATCATTGATGTTGTTTTCAATGGGATGGTTATCAGCATCTAGAAATTCTTGATCACTATCACCATCACCATTATTTTCTAAATTGAAGTTTCTTTATCTGATTGTTGAGCCTTTGAGTTGAAATTTGAAGGCATCTCAGATGTATTAGTTGAATTGTCATTGTTATGCTGATAGAAACTTCATTTGTAGGATTAGTTACAACTGGAGCTGAAGTTGTATAACTTGAAGGTATTTTTAGGTCAAATCTTGGATCAGGATCACCTATTGGTAAAATATTTGTCAACCGTGAAACATTCTCACAAGATTTGATAAAATAGTTGGTAACTAAATCAAGATCAAATAACCAATTAGGACCAAAACTAGTTACACAGGGTGTGTGTTCATTGAAGGTCACATTGGCTGACTCCTCAACTATTCTGGTTCTAAGATTGTATTCTCTATAAGCCTTAGCTTGGGAAGAGTATCCAATGAAATGTCCATAATTTGATTTTTCAGCAAACTTGGCAATTTGATCTTTGGTATTCAAGATGGTGCAAGGACATCCAAATGAATTGAGAAAGCCTATGAAAGGCTTTCTCTTATGCCAAAGTTCGTAAGAAGTCTTACCATGTGTCTTAACTACTAACACTTTGTTTTGAATATAGAGGTATTGTTTAAAACCTCTGCCCATAAGGTGATGGGCAGTTTAGAGTCAGACAACATGGTTCTTGCAACTTCAATGAGTGTCTTGTTTCTCATCTCAGCTACAATGTTTTGCTGAGGAGTCCTAGGAGCACTGTATTGTGTTGTAATACCCTTTTCATCACAAAATGTATCAAAGACTTGGTTCTTGAGTTCAGTTCCTTGATCACATCTTATGGTTTTGACCTTGTGATCACATTGAGTCTTAATTTTTAAGATGAAATTCTTATGGTTTTTGCTTGTGAGATACCTTGTGTTGTTTCCCTTTCAGGCATGCATCACAATGGTCATCACTTGTAAACTCTTTCTATAGAATTCGATTACCAAATCATTATTAATTAGGTTATTCATGTTTTTAAAGTTTAGATAGCATATTCTTTTATGCCAGAGAAACGACTCATCAATATTACTTTAGACAAAAAGTATGAAACTTCTCCTGAGGGAGATGTTTCTTGCAAGTCCATCTTGTACACGTTCCCTTTCTCGAGGGCTTTGAGCAGGATATGCTCATGAGGAATGACCACCACGTGCTTGAGAACAATGCACTCATGCTTAATAAATAGCACGTTATGACTCTGATCATAAAATTGAGATACACTCAAAAGATTGTATCTAAGCTCCTAGACAAAGTTTACCTTCTTAATGCTAAGCTTACCATTTGTGACCTTGCCCCTTCCAGTAACATAACCACTAGCATTTCCTCCAAAAACAATTGGTCCTCTATCAATCTTTTCAAAATTTTGGAGTAGTGACCTATTGGCTATCATGTACTTTAATAGGCACTATCAATGATGCATAAATTCTTGTTGTCTTTAACTGTTCCTGCATAAAAGTGATGGTTAGTTACATTTGGAAATCCAAGCCTTATTGGCCTTGAGCTTATCAAAAGAAGTTGAAGGTAATGAAACAGTAATAGATCCTTTAGTCATGTTTTGAGGATCTTTTGTTGTTGTTAATGGAGAAATCTCAGTCACTTGATCTTTCTTTGTCTTCCACACTACCTTTGGAAGCTTAGACTTGACCTTCAATACTTCAGAAGTTTTGCTGACCTTGGAATTTTAGATGACTGAACCTTTGGAATATTTTGCTAACACTACAACAAGCTTCAGTGCTTCGAAAGTATTCCTTCTTCCTAGACCAATTTTTCTTCAGAAGGAAATATTGCACTTGCCTTCATCTTTATTTTGGAGCTTTCGAAGTAAACATATTTTTCTTCCGAAGCTTGTTTCTTCTAGGAACTCTTAGAAGTCTCTTTCTTGATCATATTGAGAGTACCTTTTGGATTGTGAGGACAATCCTTAGCAAGATGAGAGGCACTCTCACACATGATACATTCCATTTTCTTCTTTCTAAGAGCCTTTTTTCTATTAATAAGGCTGAACTTGATCATTTTCCTTCTCCATATTTATCTTTGCAGATGCAGTGGGTGTCCTTTTAGGGTGAGAACTTCCTTTGGAGTTGGATGGTTCAGGTTGTACAGCAGTGGTACACAACTAATCAGCCTTCTTCTTGCTGCTGAGATGAGTTGATACTACACTAGAACTCCTGGTACTATGTTCAAGTAAGTATCTTTAGACTTTACCACTTCAAATCCCACAAAGATAAAAACTTTTTTCTACTTAGAGTTGAAGATGGACTTGATCACTTGAACCTTCTTTTCTTTTATTTTGCTCTTCCTAATCAAATTCTTTCTTATAGACTTGGTCATCCCAGGCTTCTTACTCTCATCAAAAGGATAATGACCTTTCTTAGAATCCTCTTCTTCACTCTTCTCAGATGCATTCTTCACTATCTCTTCATTATCCTCTTCAGTCAAAGGATCTATGAGAGGAAGCTCATCTTCAAAAGTTCCACACCTAGGCAATCTTACAGACAAGATTGTGTATGGAGGAGCTATCTCACTAGATCCTAGTCCCTACTTATTCTGATAACAAACTTTTGCATGCAAGGATTAGGATATGATATTCTTGAATGTCTCTTCTTCAAGAACACACTTTTCTGCCCTAGCTTTGTTGATCATAGCTCAGCCTAACATTCAGTCAACTTGGTTATGAGATCTTTAATCATAGTCCTGTAGTTGATGTGTTCATGTTTAAGAACTGAATGGTTTTTTAAGTCCTCTATTTCTAGTTTATAATCATTTTCAACTCTTTTGAAATTAGATTTTAATATATTCAAGGATTAAAGATCAGATCTCATCTCTAAGTTGTTAGACCTGTATCTATTAACTTTAGTAATACATTCAAGTGTATAGAGATGTTCTAATACGTTTGCTTCATCATGATCAGCCATCAGTGTTGGTTTAGAGATGTATCTTCCACCTGAAAGCTCCAATTAAAGCCTCCTTCTTCAATAGCAACTACAGCTTGCTGCTTTGGCTTCTTATTCTGGTTGGCTTTCTTATGTAGTTTGGTCTGTTTATGCTTGGCCACAATTTGTCCTTGTTGCGTTGCACTCCCTTGCAAAATGGCCTCTTTGGTTATAGTTGTAACACTTGACTTTCCTTTTATCCAAGCCAAACTTTCAACTGGTTGCATTGCTTGGAAACTTCCTTCCTGTCCTCTTATCGAACTTCTTCGCTCTGTGAGTGAGAAGAGCCATCTGCTTGACTATTTCCATATACTCTAGATTATCTGGATGGATACAGTCTAGATCTTCAAGGGTGAAAAGAAAGTTGCATGTGCTTTTATCAGAAGACAAAAAGGCATGTTAAGAACTTGTCTTTTCGAATGAGCTTGCTTGAGTGTAGCTTTCTCTTGGTGTCTCCAAGAAGGTGATGAAATGACCCTTTTGTGAGTTTTCAGGGTAGCATATAAGATGATGTTGAGGTTCTATGCAATCCCTTTCAGTCACATGCATGGCCGAACTCATTTGATTGCTGGAGTTACCAGATGAACCTTGTATGTTCATCTCCATCTGGTATCAACCGAGAATACCATACAAATCAGTCAGATTGATAGTCTTAAGGTTCTTAGTTCTCTTAATAACAACAAAGTAATGTGTCCATTCCCTAGAAAGAGAGAACATAAACTTCCTTACAATTTCCCTATTTTCAAGAGTTACTCCAACATCCACTAGAGTGTCCATAATCTTAACATGCCTGAAATATTATTAAGTCATGGTTTCACCTGTTATAAAGGTGAAGTTTTCAAATTGTCGCTTCAGGAGGTCCTTCTTGTTCTCCTTGGCTTTAGTAGACCCCTCATACATCAGCTTCAGTGTATCTCATAGCTGCTTAGTTGTTTTCCACTTCTTGAAGCCTCTGTATATGGAATTTGGAAGAGTAGTTTAAAGGGCTGTCATGACCTTCTGACCAATTCCTACTCTCTTCCTATCTTTATCAGAGTAGTCAGCCATAACTTTTGGAATCATACCACCCCTAGCTGCAGCTAAAGAGGTGCTTGGTATGTAAGGTCTTGAGAACATAGATTCCCACATCATGGAGTCTTGTGATTTAATGAAACATTCCATTATTTGGCACCAAGTGTCAAAGTCTTCAGGAGTGATTAGTGGGGACTTTTTCCTGGTTCTAGTTTCTATAACAGCTTTGGTAATAGTTGTCATTTGAGATGTTAAGTATTTTGTGTATGTGTGTGTGATCTTAAGATGGTGAGATCTTACAATCAAGGGCCTGGAATGCTCTAATACCAATTGTAGCACCGTTTAAGAGATGGTCACTTACAACACAACACACAATAACCATAGTGAGTTGGAATACATAACAGATCAAATAAGGAACTAGTAACCAGTTACACTTTGATACAATGAAACACAAGTAATAAATGGACAGAACAAGAACAAGAACAAAATAACACAAGTGTTTGGTTTTCAAAAATATTGTATATTGCTCTCAGCTTCCTTACAAGTGTTACAAAGCATAAAGAAAGATACAAGGGACCTGAGATACTTTATACTAATACCTACAATCGGCCATACTTTGAAGGCCAACTGGATACATGATCTAGACAACAACAAAACCAATGTAGAGTCAAAAGGCAGATTTCCTTTTGACTAGTGACTATAACATGTCATAGCTCACATCCTAATATATTACAAGAGGGTAAAACTAATAGACTTAAGACCTCAATATATAGTTACCAAAAGCATGGACCTTTTACCAACTTGTGAAAGTTAGTGAGTCAATAGAGTTGCAGCGGAAAGGTGGTCCAACTTTATGGTAAAGGTATATCCGATAGAGCATGTACTTAAAAGTCTTAAGAAGAAACCTGTCTTCATGTGTTGGCTTTGAAATACTTTGTCTTTGAAGCTTTAGAAGACTTCATGTTTGGCTTCGGAAGATGTTGGTCTTGGCTATGGAAGATTTCACACGTAAAATATTTTCTAAGGCATAGTGTGAAACTTCTAAAGCATTCTACTTAGTACTTCTGTGCATGCATGCATGATAGACTTTAGATGTTTTGGATTGCATCAGCCTTATATGAAACCTTACATGTCTTAGCTACTAGATTTCCCTTGCAACATAATAGCTTCAAAGAAGTGTCAACGGCTTGGATATCATGGTGAGGTGCTAATAATATAATCACTTATAAAAGTGAGAGCATTTTCCATACGGACTTCCTAAACATGTTTAGTTAGGTTCACCTAGTTGGTAGTGAATGATATGGGCTAGATATGGGTGATTTAGGAGCACTCATCTCTCCTTATGCAGGAATGGAAAAAAAAGAGTCGTGGTACTCACTAAAGCCCATATCTTCATTGTTATAGAATGAAAGTTAGAGATGGGTTGGTTTAAGTCTAACGGCTGGGGATGGTAGTTTTCCCTTGAAGGTGATCACTTGAGTTTTGAGGCTCAAAGTGATAGCTGATGGCTTGAGAAATTAGCTCATCAGGCTGAGCATGAGAAACCTTAGAATTGATCAAAGAAGTAATGGGGGTGGTCTGCAACACAAGGGAAGTGGGAACTCTTGTTACTACCTACTCTTGCATGGGTGGTCGTATAGGGGCCTGCTCAACCAGAGTAGATTGAGTAGGGGTTCGTTTGGATTTTCCTTCATATGTGATGGTTATTTGTGGTTGTGAGAGTGGTTTAGATATAGAAGGTGTGGGTACATCATTAGCTGGTGTTGCTAAGTTATCAACTTGAGTAATGAGCTCTAATATTTTTGGAACAAGGGATGTTTCTACCCTTGAGAAGCCAACAATGGGCTTTCTTATGATTTTGAAGATGTCGGGCTTTATTTGTCCTAATTTAAAAGTATTACTGTCCCCTTTAACTATGAGACTAGTTCATAATTAAGAATATGTTGAGCATATCTTGGAAACATATAGTCCTCTAAGGAGTCCAAGTTAGCAAGCAAGTTGTGTAGACAAACTAGGAGTACTTGGACTTGACCCCTTGAACCATCCCATAGACTATATAGGTATAGTCCTAAGGAGTTTGGTCCCAAATTCCATGTTTGTTAGATAAAGAGTGGATTACAGCATAAAGGAGGTACTTCCATTGAAAGGAAACCTTACCTTTCTTAAAGGTTATGACAGAGTAGTCCCCTTCATAGCCTATCTACCAGAATGAGTTATTCACAGCTGTAACACTCGCCCATTTTCAAATTATAAACCCAAACCCGAACCCATTTTGAACTTTCATGCAATGAAAAAAAATCATTATCAAATTATTCTATTTAATTTAATGAATCAAATGTATTAATGTGTAGTTTAACCAATGTTGTGAATTATTTTATTTAAATTTATATTTATTAGATCATTTAAACAATTTATAATAATTTTATGATTTATAAATAATTTTTTTTAAAAGTTGTAAAGTTTTATTTGTTTTTTTACTATAAATAACTAAATTGAAATGTCTTACTAAAAATTACAAATTTTATAAATATTTTATAAAATAGATGAACTTATTATTTAAACTATGTTTTTTTTAAGTTTAGGGTGAAGAGTTTCATTTATAAAACTAAATTATAAGCTTTTCACATAAAGTAACAAGCATTCTAAACTACATGGGCAAAATTGTAAATTTTATTTAGAACCCAACCCTTCCCTTTTTCCCCCACTGTCGACCACAAACTTCGGCAAACATCCGACCGAGCTCCGGCAAGGCCAAAAACCCCTAAATTTGAATGTTTTAACTCAAATGAACTGTTACAATTCATTTTTCAACTAGATTCGAACCTATCATCTGTTTTAGTATAGTTATCTCACCTATTATGCTTCGAATCAACCAAAATTGAAACTTGAATCAAAACTCCAGCTGTTACAATTCGACAATTGAACAAATCATCCAATAAATTGATTAAAATCATAATAACGATGAGTACAAATTCAAACCTTCGATTAATTACAATTGAAACCGTTTAAGCATCCTTCATTTCAACTAAAACTCCCAAATCTAACTTTAAAGTCGTTTGACATGAAACTAGTAGAATTCTTCTAATCTATTTGTTCGAACTTTATGAAATCTTAGTTTCAATAAAAAAACACACACACACATTCGATCTCCAACCTTCTTCATTCAGGTGCGGTTGTTCTTGATCTTATTCAACACCAATCAAGAAAGTGAAGCACATAATTACACTTGATTTCACATGACGAAACAAAACCCCATGATTTCTTTGATCAAAATTACCGATCAAATAATAATTGAATTGAATTCGAATTCTAGGGTTCATGTCAAATTGAGGAAAAACTTTTGATCCGAACAAAACAAACTTGGGCATTTAGGCCGCCGGTTTACACCCTTCTCAATTCATTTTATTATCGCGCTTCCCTCAAATTAATTTTAAAATCATTTTTATCCAATATTTAATTACAGAATTTTTCTAATATAGTTATATTAATATATAATTTTTTTTATTTATAAAAAAGCTGATTCAAAGTTTATTTATTAATTTTTTGAAACATTTTATATATTAAAGTTGTATATTTCTTTATTTTTAACACTACAAATGTCTTAAAATTATTATAATTCATTTGTAAATTTAAATTTTATAAAAAAGTATTTAATATCAAACATAATACATTTAAATTATTTTAGGAAATCATTTTTGTGAAACATCCAAATAATTAATTGTTCAATTAATTATTTGAACCAAATTATTAAATAATTAACTATTACATTAACAATTAATTGTCACACTTTAATGCTAAAATTCTATTTAAAATAATAATTGATAACTTCGTTTCACAGATTATTTATGATTATTTTCAAAATGCCTTATTTTTACTTAATCAAAAGTTGTAATAGACAAGTTGTATTGTTTTACTTAAACTAATATCATTCAAAATCCCAATTGAAAGCTTAACTTATCTTTATATCTTTAAGTCATAAATATTATAATTTATGACCTCACACTTAGGTTAACTGTGAGAAAAACCCTTGTTGTCTATTCATCACATTCTAGAATTCAAATCAATCACATATATTAAAGTGAGTATTCATACCATATTTTCTCATGTTTTATATTTTGGGAAATCATGTGATTTATATTCAATCATTGTTATTTATTGTTATTCTATTTCATTCGAAATTCAATTCTATACATGTTATGTTATTACTTGTAATTATGTGTGCATAGTTTGATAAACTAGATGAGAACATAATCATTAATTCATGTAATCATGGTAATAATGATAGATCTATTGGTTTGACAAACCCACCACATTTCTTTAGTTGCATGGTGATGGAACCAGAATCATTCATTCAATAAGGTTTCGTCTCAGACCAAGTCAATTCAGTTAATAGGTTTGATTGTATTGGTTTGTATTTTATGTTATACTATTACATTATAAGTCTTAACATTTACATGTGAAAATCTATATATGTATTTAAACATGTGATTACTCACCGGCTAATTCGTTAGCTGACTTGTTACTTTTCATATGATTTCAGGATGCTTTTTCATATGATTTCAGAAGTACAAATAATATTATCAACATGAAGACATATATAATGATATTACATGTTATGGTTTTCTTGATATAACGGGTTGGCTCACTTTGCCTTTTCATGTATCCGTGATCACCGAAATACTTGTCAATCTTGTAATACAAAGCTTTAGGATCTTGCTTAACCCCATAAATAGCTTTATGAAACTTGTACACCATCTTCGGATGCTTTATCGACATGAACCCATCTAGTTGATCAATATAAATTTCTTCATATAGATCATCATTTAGAAAATCAGACATCATATCTAGTTAATGTATTTGCCAACCTTTCTAGGATGCAATAGAAATCACCAATAGTATAGTCTCAAATCACGTAACCAGTCGAAAAGTCTCTTGAAAGTCAATACTTAGTGGTTGTGAGTACCATTTTGCAACCAACCAAGCTTGTGTTTGACATGCCTATCAGATCCGATTTTAGTCTCAAAAAGCCACTTGACTCCGACAGTTTGTTTGTCTGTCGGTAATGAGACTAGTTCACATGTGTTTTTTTCAATGGCTTGGATTTCTTTGTTCCTAGCTTTTATCCAGTGTGAAGCTGAAGCAGCTTGGAGTAGGTTACTGGGTTAGACACACTCAAGGAAAATTGGCATGAAGAAAGTTCATTATCACTATCAAGAAACTGTAAGGATTATATGTCAAGGCTGATGTAACCCAACACCCAAAGTCTCTCCTGCATGTAGCACAAGTATACTGAAGTAAAATGCTTCGGACGTTTCACACCAACATCAGAAATATTCTAAGTGTGAAATCTTCCGAAGCCATACCAATATCTTCTGAAGCCAAAGATGAAGTCATCTGAAGCTTTAGAGACAAAGTCTTCCAAAGCCATCACTAGAAGACAATTTCTTCCGAAGACTTTTAACACATTCTTTATCTGATGTACTTTTCCTAAAGTTGGACCCCTTTCCACTGCAACTCTGAAAAGTGTTGGACCAAAAGAACCAATGAGCCAAGATCAGAAAACCTCTAAGTCCCACATGGTATCACAACAACTGCTGAAAGCTTCATCAGCAGTTTGACAAGTGCTGAAGACTTCAACAGTTGAAGATCAAGTGCTGAAGACTTCAATAGCTGAAGAACTAAAGTGCTGAAGTACAACAGCTGAAGAACACAAGTGCTGAAGCTGAAGTTCAAAGTACTGAAGTACAACAGCTGAAGAGTTTACAAGTGCTGAAGATCAACAACTGATGTACAAAGTCTGAAGACAAAGACTGAAGACATCAGCCGATGATATCTACTGAAGTCATCAGCTGATGAAACGTCTGAAGTTCAAGTCTGAAGATCAAGTACTGAAGTTTCAGTAGTTTGTCACAACTGCTGAAGAGTACTTCTTCAGTAGTTGTGATATTAGTAGTTTTATATTTTTACTTTCAGTAGTTTTGTAAAACGACTGAAGAGCTTCTTCTTCAGTCGTTGTAGTTTCAGTATTTTTATGTTTTTCAGTAGTTATAACAACTGATAACACCTAGCATTTTTGTAAGGAGATGTCAGTTGTTTTGACATCTTCAGTAGTTGTGTTTCAGCTGTAATAAATTTGTTAGATGTCACTATCAAGTGACATCAGCAGACGTCACATCTCTTATATAAGAGGTGTCGACCTAATGTACGTGTGACATTCTGTTACCACGAAAGCGAATATTGAATGAAATATATTTGCAGAAATTCTCTCTCTCTATAACCGTCTTGTTCTTCATTGAATATCGTTTCGTTCTTGTGAATTGGCTAATTCATTGTTCGATTTCCGCTGCTATACTCTCTAATCAATCAAACATAGATCACTGATCCTAACAAGTGGTATCAGAGCAGGTTATCATTGATCATCTAACAATTGATCATTGAAACTGCTAATTCATATCTGTGTTTGATTGAATTAGCGTATTCGCAAGAACTGGTTATAGATTATTGAATTTCTGTCGCTTTCGTTCATTTATTTTGAGATCTTCTAGTTCAATTGGTTGTTGCGTTTTGTTCTAAATCTGTTTTAGCTTAACCGAATTTGATTGAATCTGAGATGACGACTCCTTCTAATGATCCTCACAATACCGGTTCCTCAACCAAGCCTCCGATGCTGGTTAGGACCGAGTATAACATATGGCAACGAAGAATGCTTCATCACCTGTCTGTTAACAGTTCAGTTGTTGGACATCTGTGGTACATGGACCACATAAGCCTATGGTGAACAATCGGAAACCAATCAAATGGTTCCGATGAAGAAGGAACAATACTCTGATGAAGATCGGAAACTGTTTGAGATTGATGCTAAAGCCCATGGAATTCTGGCCATGGCACTGCCTAATGAAATCTATTCTGGGCTTATGCATCATGAAACTGCTCATGATCTCTAAATGCCCTGAAGGAACAACTCGGTGGCACAGATGAGGTCTTAGCAAACAATAGAGAAATCCTTGCCTAACAATATGAGACATTCTCTCATAGAAAGGGTGAGACACTAACTCAACAGTTTGAGCACTTTTCCTGCTTGATATCTGAGCTGAAAATGGTGAAACAGGAATACACCAATAGCCAGATGAACAACAATTCCTCAGATCACTGCCTGAGAGATGGGACACATACACTATTGTCCTACGCTCCAGTGCAAATCTGGATGGCCTATCTCTCACCCAACTTCATGGGAAACTGCTTACATTTGAAAGAGAGATAGAGCAGAAGAGGAAACTGTCCTCATCAGGAAAGCTCACTGATGACTTTGTACCAGGAATACTGCCTTGGTTGGTCATGAGTCAGAATATGCTGCATCTGAAAGAAATTATGATGAGCATATAGATTTCTCTTCAAATTGTTCTGATCATGCATTTGTTGGTATTGAGAGTCATTCTGGCAGTAATAGTGACAATTTATGCTTCATCATGGATGATCTGAAACGAATAGCTGATGATGTCTAGAAGAGATGGATATTCTGAGCCAAATGGCATTGATTAATATCAGATCTCAGAAGTTCTATAAGAGAACTGGCAGGAAATTTTCTGGACTCTCTGGCAAAACCAAAGTTGGTTTTGACAAGAGTAAGTTGAGGTGTCACAAATGCCAAAGGCTGGGACACTTTGCAAGAGAGTGTAGATCAACTGGATCTAACTCTTCTGCACCCTTTGTGACTTTTCCTAGTACTAGTCCACAAAACAGAGGGCAACATCCTGCTGGTTCTAGTCATCATTCACATCCTAGATCTCCTGCATACTTTGTTCCCCAGGGTCAAATGTCATATCCTTATCCCTGCTATTATATGCCTCAACCAAATCCTGTTCAAGCCCCAATTGCACAACAACCACAAGCATTGCATGAACCACAGCCTTCCCAATCTCATCAACAAACTCAACCTCAACAACACAGCTTCTTCACACAGGTGTTGTTGACTGGAGCAGTTTACCAGATGACTTGTCTGGTCATGAACAACTGTTCTCAGGTGCTGGTCAACATGGTGGTGAAAGTCCCTTTGGAAATCAAGCTCTTATGGCTTTGGATTCTGCTGATACTTCATCCACTAATGCCTCTACATCAAAGGTATCACAGGTATCCTCTGAGGCAAAAGCCAAATTATGTCTGAACCATGCATAGCAGCATTTGCATCTATTAGAGAAGCAAATGTAGCTTTAATCAATAAGAACATTGAGCTAGAACAATAATTTCCAAAAGCAAAGCTGAGTTTGAGTCTGTGCTTAATGATAAAAATGATGAGATTTACAAACTGAAATGCCAAATAACTGATGATAAGGCTAGGGAGAGATACTTCTAGAGAAGTTAAAGATCTCAAAGAAACCCTTGCAGTTACCCAGGTAGAGTGTGATAGATGGGTACAATCATGCAAAGGTTTTGAAATGCTTCTTAGTAAGCAATCTGCTTCCAATGTGAAGTTTGGCATTGGTTACAATCACACTGCTCCACCTACAGATTTTACTCCAAGAGCAGAGGTAGAATCTGATGGTGAGAGTAATAACCAATCCATCTCATCATGTGATCTACTTTCTGATACAGCACAATCAGAAGTAGAAATCAACATCAAGCCCTCTCTGAACCTATCAGCTAATGTTGATGGTTCCACTGCTGACACTCACATGATCAATGAGTTGATCAACTCAGGAGTTAATTCTGAAAGTCCTGAAAGGACTAGAGAGCAGGATTTAACACCAGAAGTTCAAACTCCAACTACTGTCAGTACTGAAAAGAAGAAAACTGTCAGTAGAAAGAGTTTGAAGGCTACTAAAGAGGAAGTCAAGAAAGCAAACAATGCTTCCAAAGCACTGAAGAACAAGTCTTCAGTTGCTTCACCCTCCTTAGTTGATGATCAACCTAAGATGAAGAAGAAACCATGTGAAGTATGTGGCTTGTTCAATCATCTTACAGATGATTGCTGGTACAAAAGAGGTTCCAAACTCAAACAAAAAGAAGAAATTAAAGAGAAAATGATAAAAATGAAAACTGAGTTTGAGACCACATTTGTATCAGCAACATCAAATCCTGTAACCTTAAGTCCTCAAAGAAATCCAAAAAGGAAGGGTTTAAACAGGTGACAGCTGAGAGTGCTCAAAAGAAGAAGGTGCAACATAGGAACTTATCAAACTCAACTGGCAATGTGTCTGATGAGCTAAAGCTTTATCACAAAATCAGACACAGCTGGTTATGATGGTTCAACATCTGTTGGGTAGAGTTAACCAATTAGATGTTCCTATGTTGAAAGCACAGAAAAGGAGATCCAAGCCAAAGGATTCCTCTTCTTCACCATCTTCTTCCTCTCAGGCTGTTGTTTCAAAAACCTGCTAGTTTACCATCTATTGATGAGACCAGCCCAAACCAAAAAGGTTGGGTCTCCAAAACTAACTGATTGTTTATTATTGCAGGGTTCTCCAACATGCCAAAGTAGCATCTGGTATGTAGACAGTGGGGGATCTATGCACATGACTGGGAACAGCTCTCTTCTTCATGACTACTCTCAAGGAAAGAAGGGTTTGTTTCTTTTGGCAATGATGCTAGGGGTTACATCATTGGAATGGCTTTGTCTCCAATGGAGAAATCAAATTTGATGATGTTAATCATGTGGAAAATCTCAAGTACAATCTCTTGTTGTCAATCAAAGTGTGATAAAGGCCAAAGTTTGCTCTTTTCACCAGTCAGAACTGTAGATTCTGTCATCCAAAGTTCTGCATTTGATTGACAAGGTGTTGGATGATCACACTCTCCTGAGAGCCAACAGGACAGGAAGAGTGTATGCCTTAGATCTTTCCAAAAATAGATCTCAGAGGCAATCCTTGCCTATTTTCCAAAGCCTCTTCTCAAGAATCTAAACTGTGGCACAGAAGGCTGGGTCATGTTAATTTCAAAAACATGAATCAGCTTATCCACATAGTTTAGTCAGAGGCTTACCAATAAAGGAGTTCCACTGTGATGAAACCTGCACTGCTTGTTTAAAAGGAAAACAACACAAAGTCTCATTCCCTCCTATTGAAGAGCCTAAGTCCACTGCCTGCTTGCAATTACTGCATATGAATCTATTTGGTCCTGTGAGAGTGATGAGCATGGCAAAGAAGAATATTGTCTGGTAATTGTGGATGATTACTCCAGATTTGTATGGACTTTCTTTCTACATTCAAAGGATGAGGTTGCTTAGAAGGTTATTAACTTTGTGTTGTATATTGAAGCAGTATTCCCTTCCAGTCAAGTGTATCAGGAGTGATAATGGAACTGAATTCAGAAACCATACACTTGATGACTTCTATCTCTCAAAGGAATCAAAAGGCAGTTTAGCATCCCAGGACTCTAGAACAAAATGGAGTAGTGAGAGAAAGAACAGGACCCTCATTGAAGCTGCAAGGTCCATGCTGGCTGACTCTGGTTTGCCACTGACCTTTGGGCTGAAGCTGTTAACACAGCTTGCTATGTGCAAAATAGAGTTGTAGTAATCAGAGGTTGATGAAGACTCCATATGAGTTCTCCATCACTTGGCTCCTCTAATTTCATTTTTCAAAGCATTTGGGTGTCCCTGTTTCATTCTCAACACAAAGGATCAACTCATAAATTTGATCCTAAGTGGATGCAGGGTATTTTGTTGGTTATTCATCTACTTGCAAGGCATACAGAGTCTTCAACTGCATAACAAAGATAGTTGAAGAGACTTTGCATGTGAAGTTTAATGAATCACCTTTGGACAAGATTCCACAAAATCCTGTGGAGTTGTTTGATTTGGACATACTGCAATATGTTCCTTATCAACCTCCAGCTGTTGCAGATCCTATGGATAAATCATCTTCTGCAGCATGTCTTCCACCTGGTGGTATTGATGATGATGATGATAATATCAATACTCACCTTTTCAAGTTTAGCGACCAACTGCCTGTGTCTGCTAAATTTGATGTTCCTGTAGCTTCAACAGTTCCATCCACAACAAATGCTGATGAGATCTTTGTTTCCTCTACATCTTTTGAGTTACCATCTAATTCTTGGTTTCACGAGTCTACATCAACATCTGCTGCTGCTGAAGGTTCTACAAACACTTGCACAGATCTCTGTTTATCAAGAACTGAAGAATCACCCCATGTCTCAGATTATTGGTGATATCAATGCTGGTGTTTCAACCAGAAGTCAATTGTCTAACTTCTGCTTCTATGCTCTCTTCATCAGTCAGCTAGAGCCAAAGAACTACCATGTTGCTTTGAGAGACAATGGATGGGTTGAAGCTATGCAGCTTGAGCTACTTCAGTTCAAGAAATAGCAAGTGTGGGAACTTGTTTCTCTTCCCCCAGGTAAGTGTGCAATAGGCACTAAAGGTGTTTAGGAATAAAACTGATGAAAATGGGCTTATTGTTAAGAACAAGGCTAGACTGGTTGTACAGGGGTTTTCACAAGAAGAAGGTATTGACTATGATGAAACCTTTGCCCCTGTAGCCAGACTAGAGGCAATTAGATTGTTCTTAGCCTATGCTGCATTCCACAATCTTAAAGTTTTTCAAATGGATGTCAAAAGTGCATTTTTATATGGTAAAATAAAGGAAAGAGTTTATGTGTGTCAACCACCAAGATTTGAGGATAATAAACATCCTGAATGGGTGTAAACTTGATAAGGCTCTTTATGGGTTGAAACAAGCTCCTAGAGCCTGGTATGAAACACTCTCTACTTCTCTTCTTAAGAATAATTTCACTAGAGGCTCCATTGATAAAACTTTGTTTATTAAGAAGGTGGATCAGCATAAGCTACTTGTTCAGATTTATGTTGATGATATTTTTTGCATCCTCTGATCCCCAGTTGTGTGATGATTTTACTACATTAATGAAAAAGAGGTTTGAAATGAGTGCAATGGGAGAATTACAGTTCTTTCTAGGCTTGCAAATCAAACAAAACTCTGATGGAACTTTATTCACAGTCAAAATATACAAAAGATCTTTTGAATAAGTTTGATTTACAAAACTGTAAGCCCTGTTCTACTCCCATGTGCAACACCACACAACTGGATGCTGATCAGAAAGGTAAAGCTGTTGATGAAACACTTTACAGATGTATGATTGGTTCCTTAATGTACTTAACAGCTTCTAGACCAGATATTATGTTTGCAACGTGTGTTTGTGCCAGATTTCAGGCTGCTCCTAAAGAGTCTCATTTGATTGCAGTCAAGAGGATCTTAGATATCTGCAAGGTACACAATCTCTAGGTCTTTGGTATTCCACTAGACACTCATGCAAATTAGTTGCTTTTCTGATAGTGACTATGCAGGGTGTAAGTTAACCAGAAAGTCAACTTCTGGTGGATGTCAATTCCTAGGCAACTGTTTGATTTCTAGGCAGAGTAAGAACAAACATTTGTTGCTACATCAACTGCTAAGGCCGAGTACATTGCTGCTGCAAGTTGCACCTCTCAGGTACTCTGGCTTCAGAACCAACTTCTGGATTATGGCATTACAGAGACTAAGACTCCATTATTAATGGATAGTGCTTCAGCTCTGTGTATTGTCAAAAATCCAGTCCAGCACTCTAGGACCAAACATATAGAGATCAGATATCATTTTATTTGGGATTGCTTTGAAAAAGGTCTGATTGATCCTAAGTTTGTGCCTAGTGCTGATGAGCTTGCAGATATTTTTACTAAGCCTTTGGATAGTTCTACTTTCCAAAACCTTGTGTTAAGGCTTGGTATGCTGCAGCTAGAATAAGTGACAACTACTGATGATTTCAGTAATAATTACTGGTGAGCATTGGTAACCATGTCATATATAAGTACTGATGAGTCCTTTCACCTTCAGTAGTTTTATAACTACTGACGGCTAAATGCCTCACAAGTACTGAAGTACTTTATCTATTCCAAACTACTGATGTAGTTACAACTACTGATGTAGTCACAACTACTGAAATCAGTACAAACAGATAAGTATGACGTCCTATGAAACACCTGAAAAGCAAATGCAAAGTCTGATGAGTAAGTGTTGAGGACAGTATGAAAGAGCTGAAAGGCTATGCATTGACGAAAACTACTGAAGCGAACTTTTCTTTAGTTGTTTCAACAACTGCTGTTTCATTCTAAACAACTGAAGCAAAACCATGTCTTCAGTAGTTTTATAACTACTGATGACTAATACCAAGTCTTCAGCTGTTTACAAAAACTGATGACAAAACCACTGTCTTCAGTAGTTTCACAACTACTGATGACAAACACCAAGTCCTCAGTTGTTTCATCATCTGAAGTCAACACCACGGCCTTCAGCAGTTTTCTAACTACTGATGCCTAACACCACGACTTCAGCTGTTTCAACGTCTGAAAGGGTAATACCATGTCAACAGTCGTTTAAAACTACTGATGACTAACACCAAATCCTTCAGTCGTTTTCTAACCCGTACCCTATAAATATCCCTGACCTAATCCTTCAAAGCTTCATCTTCTTCAAACCTAACGTTCCTCTCCAAAACTTCTCTCTTCTAAATGGCGTCCATGCAAATCAAACCGCGACACAACTGTGTAGCTTATCTTACTAAATCGCCAGTCTGGGCTAAGTTCGATACTGCTATCGATCTTATGGTCCAGTCACAATACAAAACGGCATTTCTCTCAATCCATTCTACATGCCGAATCCCTCAAACAGTTTTGGATGAACGTCACCATCACCACTGGGGAGACCACACAACATCTCTCTGGTCGGTCGTCAACAACAAGAAGTGGTCATCACTCCTACAATACTTCGCCAAACTCTACATCTGGATGATGCCATTTCTCCTGCTGGATATCCAAGGGCACAACTGATCTATCCTTTGCCATTATGGATATCAGGGCAACCTTAGTGCCTCCACTATAATGAAGAAACATTTCCATGACGCTGAACGCCTAATTTTTCACATGGTAAATGTCTGTTTGGCTCCTAAGACTTCGTCTTGGGATCAAATGTCTACGAAGTGGCAGCAGGTACTGTATTCTATTCTTGAGCAACAGCCTTTAAATTTTTTAGAAATAATATTTTCCGAGCTCAAGGATATGGTTCAAAAAATAACTGCTAACCGTTGGATATTATATCCACGGTTCATAATGGCCATCATTACAAACCAGCTTCAAGCTGAGGGACTTGTTGGCCTGGGAGTCCCTGCTACAGCTGTTCTGCCTGAAGTATACTCCCGACACAACTCTGACCACACACTCAAAGTGGCTGCCAAGCTGCGCAAACCCACGCAGCCGGAACCCACAGCCACCACCTCCAAATCAAAAGTCCCCACCAAACCCACCAAAAAGAAACCCAAAACGGCTACTCAGGGAAATGAGTCCCCTGAGGATGCCCCTGCAACACAAATGCAGGATATATCCACTGGTCATAACCCCCTAGTGGATATCAGGACTCCTCCAGCCATAGCCGCTCAGGATTCCTCTCAACAGGAGCCTGCAGCAACCACAAACGGGGTACCCACACATCTGGGATCTTCCTCACTTGAGGGGATTGCCATTGAAGAGCACCTTCCTCCCCAGGTGCACACTGCTTCTATCCCTTCACCCCATGCAACCGCCCCCCAAAGCCCTACATTGCTCGTTGCACAAGTGCTGACTCAATTGCACTCCTCACCTCCTCCCCAGATACCAATTACTACTAGGAACACCTCTACCATTGAGGGGGAGGACCAAAGTGCAATTGAGAACCCACAGCATAGGGGTTTACCACTTCTATCTCCTGGTGTAGATAGGGAGATTAGAATATCTAGTGAGGCTGCCACCTCTTCTGCATCAGCACATGATCAGAATGATGCTGGTAACATTGCTAAGACCTCACTAGAGGCAACAGCTGATGATGGACTTAGTCCTGAGGCTGGAAGTCCCCAGTTCCTCGACAAAGGGGCACATGCTACAATGGTCTACACCCAGTGCATGTACATCCTGCTCCAAGCAGGAGGTTAGGTGATTCAGCTTCTGCTGATGATGACCTGGGCTTTTTCTACGATGCTCTTGCCCAGAACACAATCCTTGAGGAGGAAGTCGGTAGGCTGCAAAACCTACTTGATCAACTCTCTCAAGGAGAAAGACCATCTGCCTCCACCAACCCACAGATGGCACCTTCAGTTGAAGGTTCTCCAAACACCGAGCCACTCCCAACAACTAAGCCACCTGCCTCTGCTTCTGGCACTATTTCTCAGGAATAGAACCCTCCTGAGCAAATAGTTGTTGTTCTTCAAAATTCGCTCCCTCTCATCACACCCATAATCACTGACATTGTGACTAAATCCATTGATGAGAGGCTTTCCTCAACTTAAAACCATTGATTGATGCTGCTGTGCAAAAGACACTTTCTGCGGTACAAACCCCCCACCAATGCATCCAAAAAGGGGGAGAGTACTGCAGTGAAAGAAAAGAAGAGGAAAAGAACAGAGGATGAGAAGGACCAAGAGCAAGCCCAGGAGGTGGAAAAAGAAAAGCAACAACTGATCACCTATAAACGAAAGAAAAGTGTTGATGATCAACCTACTGCTGAAGAAAAATCCTTGGAAGAGCTGGTAAAAGATGCTGATGATACACACAGCCGATCCATGGATAAAATCATTGAGCAACTCTTCAGGCAAGGTTTTGATACAGCCACATTAGATAGTGAAATCAGGAAGTTGGAAGTGGAGGAGATTCAAACCCGATGGGCTAGGTATGATGTACTGGAGAAGGAAAGATTGGAGATCATGATCCGTTTCATTGCCAAATACTTAGGAAGATCTTTGATGGAGATTCGTGCGTAGACCAGAGACAGTATTCTGGCTATAGCCACCAGAATCTGTCTGTCTGAGCAATTCCACAAGGGGATTATCATTGAAGCCCTTGATGAGGCTGGGGCTGGAAAAAGGTTTGAAATGACAAGACTTACAAAGGCTAAACCACAACCAAGATGCTGGAACAACCTTCCCTTCCACCCACTCAAAAACAGCCTACCCCTCAAATCTCCAAACCAATCTCAAAGCCCAATCCAAACAACCACAATCACAACCCACAAAACCAACTCCCTTACCATCTAAACCAATAGCCGATGATGCACCTAAGAAGAAGAGAAGAAGGGTGTTGAGGCTAGAAGAAGAAGAAGAAGAGGATGATGTGGAAGAAGATAGGATGCTCTGTCTGCAGTCCTAACACTGGCAAAAGCAAAACCTATGCCCATCACTCCCACCTCACAGATGGATGTTGTGAGAGTAAAAATTGAAGAAGAGGAGCAGCAAAAGCTTCATGATGATGAAATGCTGAAAAGCATTGAGAAAACCTATGTTGCCTCCTCATCAATTATCAGCATGAAGAAAGAAGCTCTGAGATTGTACACTCTCTCCAACACATTTCAATATCAGAAGGAAAGGGTGAGAGTATGGCCTGATCCAAGGGTGGCTCACAGGATTGTAAAGAAAGACATTCCTTCGAGATACAAGGGTCAAGTCAAGAGGATCGTAGATGAAGAGATCACAGTGGCCCTTGTAGTATCACCCTGGGAGATTGTCAAAGATTTCAAGAAGGCCTACGAGACTAAACAACCACCCCAGAAGATGCTAGAGAACAGAATTATCAAAAAGGGGTTAGTCTACAAGAGGCTTGAGAACTTCAAACAGAATGAGCTCAGTCTGCTACTCGAAGGGAATCATCCTGATGAGTTTGCATATAGACAAATTACAACAGTTGAGTTCAAAAACGACAAACAGGCCACGTACATCTCAGAGCTGTATGGGCGAGAAGGATTGTTTGATGGTGAAGCCGAGAACCTGACCATGGAAGAACAAATCATGTTTCTCAGGGCCTACACCAGAGAATCCTACAGACTCATACACGGGAAGTAGATCTCATGAATGGGATAACAACTCTGTGTCCAGTTCCCTAAAACAGAGTTCCCATTCATATCTTGCCAAACAAATATCTAAGACTTCTTCCCAGGCCGGAGCTTATATGGGTCATCTTCTCTACCGATCAAGAAGGAAAAAGACCAACTTTTCTGCCAACAATAAGTGGGTTAATAAATAAATTAGAGGTTTTGGCTGCATTGGTTCAGGGGGAGTTTGTTGGACCAAAAGAACCAATGAGCCAAGATCAGAAAACCTCTAAGTCCCACATGGTATCACAACAACTACTGAAAGCTTCATCAGCAGTTTGACAAGTGTTGAAGACTTCAACAGTTGAAGATCAAGTGCTGAAGACTTCAACAGCTGAAGAACTAAAGTGCTGAAGTACAACAGCTGAAGAACACAAGTGCTGAAGCTGAAATTCAAAGTACTGAAGTACAACAGCTGAAGAGTTTACAAGTGCTGAAGATCAAAATGATGTACAAAGTCTGAAGACAAAGACTGAAGACATCAGCTGATGATATCTACTGAAGTCATCAGCTGATGAAACGTCTGAAGTTCAAGTCTGAAGATCAAGTACTGAAGTTTCAGTAGTTTGTCACAACTGCTGAAGAGTACTTCTTCAGTAGTTGTGATATCAGTAGTTTTATATTTTTACTTTCAGTAGTTTTGTAAAGCGACTGAAGAGCTTGTTCTTCACTCGTTGTAGTTTCAGTATTTATGTTTTTCAGTAGTTATAACAACTGATAACACTTAGCATTTTTGTAAGGAGATGTCAGCTGTTTTGACATCTTCAGTAGTTGTGTTTCAGCTGTAATAAATTTGTTAGATGTCACTATCAAGTGACATCAGCAGACGTCACATCTTATATAAGAGGTGTCGACCTAATTGTAAGTGTGACATTCTGTTACCACGAAAGCGAATATTGAATGAAATATATTTACAAAAATTCTCTCTCTATAACCGTCTTGTTCTTCATTGAATATCGTTTCGTTCTTGTGAATTGGCTAATTCATTGTTCGATTTCCGCTGCTATACTCTCTAATCAATCAAACATAGATCACTGATCCTAACAAAAGTCACCAACTTACATAAGTTGGTGAAAAGGTCCATGCTTTTGGTAACTGTACATTGAGGTCTTGAGTTTGTAACTTTCTACTTTAAGTACTTTATCCTTTTTGTAATATATTAGGATATGAACTATGGCATGTCATAGTCACAAGTCAAAAGGCAATCTGCTTTTTGACTCTACATTTGATTTTGTAGTTGTCTAGTTAATTGTATCCAGCTGGCCTTCAAAGTATAGCTGGTTGTAGGATGTAGTATATGTATCTCAAGTACTTGTAACTTTCTGAATATGCTTTGTAACATTTGTAATAGTACTTGAGAAAGCAATATACTGCAATCTTGAAAACCATCTCGTTGTGTTTTGCTATCTTGTTCTGTCTCTTACTTACTTGTGTTCTTAGTATCACTTTAAAGGTTACCAGTTCACTGTTTGATTTCTTAAGTATTACTTCCAGCTTTTCTCATTGGTGTTGTGTTGTAGTTGCATACCCTTCACCGGTCCTGCATTTGGTATCAAAGCATTCTTGGATCTTTATATAAGATCTCACCATCTTAAGATCCCTCACACACACTAAAATACTTAACATCTCAGATGGCAGCCATTTCCAAATCTGATATGGAAAGTGGAACCGTGTCCAAGTCCCCACTGATCACTCTTAATGACTTTGATACCCGGTGCCAAAGAACGAAAGGTTTCATCAGGTCTCTAGACTCAAGAATGTGGGAGTCTGTTGAGAATGGACCTTACATACCAAGCACCTCTTCTGCTACTCGTGGTGGTATGATCCCCAAGGTTGTGGCTGACTGATAAGGTTTGATAGAACATAAAATCCATGTTTAACCTTTAACATTCTGAAAACGCAGCGATATATGCTTTTAAAAAAAACGATTTTTAAAGCTGAAATTTCATATTCTTAGGTGAACATTTTAGGTGAAAACAAACCCAACATAAGATCTTAATATATGAATGGACAAGCTATGAACAAACACTAATGTACATAAAGTCACAGCCATATGAGGCTGTGAATTGCTACCTTTCTCCAGCAGAAAAGTCGACTTAGAGGAGTGTTTTGGATGCTTGAATCGACCAAGAACTCAATGTAGAGATCCTCAAGCTTCGTATACCCCAAGCACTATTACAAAACACCTTGTATGCTAGGATTAAACACAAAACAAGCTGCTGGAACTCCTTCTTCCTGCCTTGTTTCGAAACTAGAGAGGGGAGAGAGAGAGAGTTCTTTTGCATGTGTATCCTTCAAATGGCTGGTCCAAGAGGCAAGTAATAAGACCCCTTAATTGTTGGTATCTAATCAACAAAGTGGTCCAATAGGAACACAAGAAGGGGGCGGCCAAAAAGTCTTTGAAAGGGTTTCCCCCCCTTTTATATTTAGACACATTACAATGTTACATGGTCTTATAACTTGGTATCTCTAGTAAATGTATACAACTAACCAATTAATTGTATAACATATGTAGCCATTTAATTTGTAATGTCATCTAACTAATATAAATAACATTACAAATAATATAATTGAACAAAATATCCTAATAAATTGTTCCATGTCATATGCAACTTGTTTAGAAAACCCATTTTCTAAATTGGTGTTAATATTTTATTGCATGATCACATCATCAATTAAATATTATTTGGGTTTGCTAAGCTTGTTATTGGGTATAACCCGACTTGGATCATGACGTACTAACCACATCAATATTCTAAGTGTCTTGGGCACACAGAATCCTACACTGACTACTTGATGAAGATAGAAAAAGAGTAAAGATTGACCAGAAGCCTATGACAACCCTTTAGACTGCTCTTCCTAACTCTGTATACAGAGGTTTCAAGAAATGCAAAACAAAGCAGTTATGGGATGCGTTGAAACTGATGTATGAGGGTTCCTCTGAAGCCAAGGAGAACAAGAAGGGTCTCCTAAAGCAGTAGTTTGAAAATTTCACCTTCAAAGCAGGTGAAACCATGACTCAACAATACATCAGGTATGTTGAGATTGTGGATACCCTAGTGGAGATAAACATGCAAGGTTCATCTGGAAACTCCAACAATCAAATGGCTTCAGCCCTATATGTGGTTGATAGGGATAGCATACAACCCCAACATCATCTCATATGCTACCCTGACAACTCACAAAAGGGTCCTTTCATCACCTTCCTTGAGACACCAAGGGAGAGTTATACTCAAGGAAACCCGTTCCAAGAGACAAGCTCTTCTCAAGCATTTGTGTCCTCTGATGAAAGCTGTGGCAGCTTTCTTTTCACCCTTGAAGACCTGGACTGTATCCATCCAGATGATCTGGAGTATATGGAGATTTCCATCTTGAACCTTTTCAAGATTTTATCAATGTATGCACTTTGATTCAAACCAATCAACCGCCTTGATCTATCCCTATAGATCTTTATTCCCAGAATATAGGCGGCTTCACCAAGATCCTTAATGGAAAAACAACTTCCAAGCCAGGTTTTTACACTTTCCAAGGTTGGAATGTCATTTCCAAATAGTAGTATGTCATCAACATACAATACTAGGAAGGTTATTATGCTCCCACTAGCCTTCTTATACACACAAGCTTCATCAGCGTTTTTGATGAAGCCGAATTTCTTGACCTCCTCATCAAAACGATGATTCCAGCTTCTCGATGCTTGTTTCAATCCATAGATTGATTTCTTTAACTTGCATACTTTATTAGGATGCTTTGGATCAACAAAACTTCAGGCTGAGCCATATAGACATCTTCCTCAAGATATCCATTTAGGAAAGCGGTTTTGACATCCATTTGCCAAATCTCATAATCATAATGAGCAGCTATGGCAAACAATATCCTTATAGACTTTAGCATCGCAACAGGTGAGAAGGTTTCATCATAATCAACCCCTTGAGTTTGAGTGAAACCCTTTGCTACAGTCTAGCTTTATAAGTATCCAAGTTTCCATGCATGTAGGTTTCCTCTTGAAAACCCACTTACTTCCAACTACCTTGGAATAAGAGGTGGTACAACAAGTTCCCAAACTTGGTTGTCATACATGGATTGCATCTCAACGTTCATGGCTTCTAGCCATTTGTCACAATCCGAATTGGACATTGCATTATGGTATGTGGTTGGTTCATCAGAATCTACCACATAGCATCCATCCATGAAAAATCCATATCTTTCAGGTGGATTACTATTTCTACCACTTCTGCGAATGTCTTGTGTGTGTTGATCAACCCCTTGATCATCCTCAACATCCTCATGTTGAGTGCTAGTTTCTACCAAGCGTGCATCGGGTTGTGGTTCTTGATCCTCTTCAAGATCCATTGTTCTACTGCCAGTTCCTTCCATAAGGAACTTTGCTTCTAAGAACTCACCCTTTCTGGCAATAAACACCTTTTGTTCCAGTGGATCATAGAAATAATATCCCATAGAATCTCTAGGATATCCAATAAAGATGCACTTGGTGGATCGGACTTCCAATTTGTTTGGGGTGGGAGTCTTAACATAAACCTCACATCCCCAAACCCTTAAGTATGATAGGGATGGAACTCTTCCATTCCATATCTCAAAAGGTGTCCTTTCCACCTTTTTGGTTGGGGCCATATTTAGAATACGGGCCGCTGTGAGCAAAGCGAAAACCCAAAATGATAGAGGCAATGTGCTTCTAGCCATCATAGATCGGACCATATCTAATAAGGTTCGATTCCTCCTTTCAGACACACCATTATGTTGTGGTGTTCCAAGTGGAGTGAGTTGTGAGACAATCCCACAACTCCTAAGATGATCTTGAAAAACATCACTTAGGTATTCACCTCCTCTATCGGTACGGAGAATTTTAATTGACTTATTGAGTTGATTTTCTACTTCATTCTTGAAGATTTTGAACATTTCAGAAGCTTCATCTTTGTGCCTTAATAAGTACACATACCCATAGCGACTATAGTCGTCGGTAAAGGTAATGAAGTATCTTTCACCATTTCTAGTCATTGGCTTAAAAGGACCACATACATCCGAATGTATGATTCCTAATAAATCTTTTGCCCTTTCGGTAACTCCAACAATCAAATGGCTTCAGCCCTATATGTGGTTGATAGGGATAGCATACAACCCCAACATCATCTCATATGCTACCCTGACAACTCATAAAAGGGTCCTTTCATCACCTTCCCTGAGACACCAAGGGAGAGTTATACTCAAGGAAACCCGTTCCAAGAGACAAGCTCTTCTCAAGCATTTGTGTCCTCTGATGAAAGCTGTGGTAGCTTTCTTTTCACCCTTGAAGACCTGGACTGTATCCATCCAGATGATCTGGAGTATATGGAGATAGTTTAGTAGATGGCTCTTCTCACTCACAGAGCCAAGAAGTTCTACAAGCGAACAGGAAGAAAGCTTCCCAGCAATACAGCCAGTGAAAAGTTTGGACTGGACAAAAGCAAAGTCAAGTGTTACAACTGTAACTTGATGGGCCACTTTGCCAGGGAGCGCAAGGCACCAAGAAATAATGGTAGCCAAGCACAGTCTAGACCAAACTACACTGATAAAACTCCCCAGAATGATAAGCCAAAGCAGCAGGCTGCAGTTGCTGTAGAAGAGGGAGGCTTTGACTAGAGCTTTCAGGTGGAAGATGCTTCTCCAAACCAAGCACTCATGGCAGATTATGATGAAGCCAAGGTATTAGAACATCTCGGTACCGCTAAATGTATTGCTAAAGTAAATAGATACAGGTCGTACAACTTAGAAATGAGATCTGATATGTGTCCTTAAACATTTTAAAAGCCAATTTTAGAAAGACTGAAAATGATTATAAACTAAAATAGAAGACTTAGAGAAAACCATTTCAGTTCTAAAACATGAGCATACAAATTATAGGACTCAGATCAAGGATCTCATAACTAAGTTGACTAAGTGCCAGGCTGAGCTTGTCATCATCAAAGCCAGGGTTGAAAAGTATGTTCTTCAAGAAGAGACCTTCAACAACATGATATCCTCATCCCTGCATAACAAAGTGTGCTATCAAAATAAGCAGAGACTGGGATCTAATAAGATAGCTCCTCCACACGCAATCTTTTCTGTAAGATCACCAGGGTGTGGAACTTGTGAAGATGAGCTTCCTTTTATAGACCCTTTGAGTGAAGAGGATGAAGAAGTGATAGTGAAGAATTCCTCTGAGAAGAGTGAAAAGAAGGATTCTAAGAAGGGTCACTATCCTTCTGAGGAGAAGAAGAAGACTGTGATGACAAAGTATATGAGGAAGAACTTGATCAAAAAGAGCAAGAGAAAGGCTAGGAAGGCTCAAGAGATCAAGGCCACTTTTGACTCTAAGCATAAACAAATTTTTATCTCTGTAGGGTTTGGGATGGTGAAGACTGAAGACATCAACCTTAACTCTTCCTCAAAGAGTTCTGGTTCTTGTTCAAATCATCCCAGCTTCAACAAGAAGATTGATCTGTTGTGTACCACTGCTACATAGCCTGGACCATCCAACTCCAAGAACAATTCTTAGCCTAAAAGGACTGTCTCTGCGTCTGCAAAGATGAAGTGGAGAAGGTATGTGATCAAAATCAGTCTTGTTCTCAGCAGAAGGCTCTTAGGAAGAAGAAATTGGAATGTGTCATGTGTGAAAGTACTTCTCATCTTACTAAGGATTGTCCCTATAATCCAATAGGTACTCTTCAGATGACCAAGAAAAGGACTGCCAAGAGTTCCAAGAAGATTTCAATTTCAGAAGGAAAGTATGTTTCCTTCGAAAGCTCCAAAACATAGAAGAAGGCAAGTGGAAAATTGTCTTCGGAAGAAAATTTGGTTTCAGAATAAAGTAATACTTCCGAAGTACTGAAGTTTGATGTAGTGTTTGCAGATTCTTCCGAAGGTCCAGTCATCAAAACTTCCAAAATCTCAAAAGTTTCCAAAGTGTTAAAGGTCAAGTCCAAACTTCCAAAGGTGGTGTGGAAGTCAAAGAAAGATCAAGTGACTGGATGTTCTCCATCAACAACAGCACAAGATCCTCAAAGCACAACTATAGGATCTATTACGTTGGATTAACTTCTACTTCTCTTACTGAGCCCAAGACCAATAAGGCTTGGGTTTCTAAATGTAACTAATCATTTTCTTTGTACAGGAACAACTCCAGACAAACAAGAATGTCTGGATCATTGACAGTGGTTGTTCCAGGCACATAACAGGCAATAGGTCACTACTCCAGAACTTTGAAAGGATTGATGGATGGCCAGTTGCTTTTGAGTAGATGAAGGTGGTTACATTTCAGGAAGGGGCAAGGTCACAAATAGTAAGCTCAGTATTGAAAAGGTAAAATTGTCAAAGAGCTTGGGTACAATCTTCTGAGTGCATCCTAATTTTATGATCAGAATCATAACATGCTTTTTACTGAGCATGAGTGCATTGTTCTCAAGCCCGAGGTGCCCATTCCTCACGAGCATATTCTAGTTAGAGCCCCCAGGAAAGGGAATATGTACAGATAGATTTGTAAGAAACATCTCCTCTAGAGAAGTTTCATGCTTTATATCTAAAGCAAATAGTGATGAGTCTTTCCTATGGCATAAAATAATGTGTCATGCAAACTTTAAAAACATGAATAAACTTATTAAGAATGATTTGGTAACTGGAATGCCAAAGAAAGAGTTTACAAGTGATGACCATTATGTTGCATGCTTGAAAGGGAAGCAACATAAGGTATTTCACAAGCCTAAGGAAAGAAACTCCATCACTACACCCCTACACTTGTTACATATGGATCTCTTTGGCCCTACTAGTGTAATGAGTCTAGGAAGGACCTCATATTGTTTTGTGATCACAGATGACTTTACAAGATTCATTTGAGTCTTTTTTCCTTAGAACTAAGGATGAGACTCCTGAGATTCTAAAGAATTTCATCTTGAAGATTAAGAATCAATCTGATCACAAGGTCAAAATCATAAGATATGATCAGGCAACTGAATCCAAAAACCAAATCCTTGATACATTTTGTGATGAAAAGGGTATTACAAGACAATACAGTGCTCCCAGGACTCCTCAGCAAAATGGTGTTGCTGAGAGGAGAAATAAGACACTTATTAAAGATGCAAGAACCATGTTGTCTGACTCTAAGCTGCCCATCACCTTCTGGGCAGAGGCAGTCAACACTACCTACTATGTGCAAAACAGAATTTTAGTGGTTAAGACTCATGGCAAGACTCCTTATGAACTTTGGCACAAGAGGAAACCTTTTATTGGTTTTCTCAGGTTATTTGGATGTCCTTGCACTATCTTGAATACCAAGGATCAAATTGCCAAATTTGCTGAGAAATCAGATGATGGACATTTCATTGGATACTCTTCCAAGCCAAGGCTTATAGAGTATACAATCTCAGAACTAGAAATGTTGAGGAGTCAGCCAATGTGACTTTCAAGGAACACACACCCTGTGTGGTTGGTTCTGGTCTTGGTTGGCTATTTGATCTTGATTTGGTTACCAACTATTTTAACAATCTTGTGATAATGTTTCAGAATTTGTAGAAATCTTACCTACATTCAAGATTTGAGCTAGGAAGACCTTCATGCAACACATCTTCAGCTCTATTTGGAACTACTTCTGCAAATGAAGTCTCTATCAGCACCACAATGACAAACTCAGCTAATACATCTGGTATGCCTTCAAATTCCAGCTCAGTGGCTCGACAACCAAATAAAGATACTTCAAATGTAGAAGATGATGTTAGTAGTGGTGATAGTGATCAAGACTTTCTTGATGCTGATAACCACTCCATAGATGACAATATCAATAATGTCACACACTCCTTGGATCAAGTTTCTCTTGATAAGTGTGTTGATGTGATGGGTGAAACATCAATGCCAGATCTAAATTTCTTTAATTTAGATATCTCTAAACAGCTTACTATGATCCCTCAGCTAAGTATCCACAAGTCTCATCCCACTACAAATATCATTGGAGATGTTGTCTCTAGGGTAAGAACTAGAGGACAAACCCAAGAAGCAAAAGTATGTCTTTACTCTTGTTTCTTGTCCTAGATAGAGCCTAAGAAACTTGATGAGGCTCTAAAGGATGGAAGTTGGATTGAAACTATGCAAGAGGAACTACTTTAATTCAAAAGGCAGAGAGTTTGGAACCTGTGTCCTCTTCCTCATGGGAAGACCACTATAAGAACCAAATGGGTGTTTAGGAACAAGAAGGATGATAGAGGCATTGTCATAAAAAAAGGCTAGACTAGTTTTTCAGGGATACACACAACAAGAGGGAATTGACTACACTGATGTCTTTGCTCCTGTAGCAAGACTGGAAGCTGTTAGGATATTCTTGGCATTTGCTGCATCCAAGAACTTCAAGGTCTATCAACTTGATGTCAAGTGTGCTTTTCTTTATGAGGTGATTGATGAATAGGTGTATGTCAAACAGCCACCTGGTTTTGCAGATCCTGATCATCCTGATTATGTCTACAAGCTTGACACAGCTCTTTATGGGCTGCATCAGGCACCCAGGAAGTGGTATGAGACTCTATCTTAGTATCTCTGCAAGCATGGATATAGAAGGGGTACTATAGATGGAACTCTCTTCATCAAAGGATAGGTAAATGACATAATGATAGTTCAAGTGTATGTAGATGACATCATCTTTGGTTTAACTAATACAAAGCTCTAGAAAGACTTTGAGAAGCTGATGAAAGACAGATTTGAAATGAGTGCCACGGGGGAACTCAATTTCTTTTTGGAAATTCAAGTGAAGCAAGTTGAGGGGGAGTGTGTGGATGAACACCTTTATAGGGCTATGATTGGGTCTCTTATGTATCTTAGAGCTAGTAGGCCTGATATCATGTTTGCTACATGTATTTGTGCAAGATATCAAGCCAACCCTAAGATGTCTCACCGGTCAAAAGGATTCTAAGATACCTCAAAGGTGCTTCAACACTTGGTCTTTGGTATCCTAAAAATTCTGACTTCAATCTATATGCTTATACAGATAGTGATTATGGTGGTTGCAACATGAATGTAAAGTCTATATTTGGGGGATGTCCGTTTCTTGGTGGAAGGGTCGTCTCATGGAAATGTAAGAAACAATCTCGTGTCTCTGCATCAACTGTTGAAGCTGAATACATTGCTACTGCAAGATGTTGTGCTCAAGTGCTTTAGATTCAAAATCAGATGCTTGACTATGGATTAAACTTCAAGGAGACTCCCATTCACATAGACAACAACAGTGTTGACTCTATCACAAAAAATCATGTGCAACATTCAAGGACAAAACACATCAATATCAGGTATCATTTTATTAGAGATAATTTTGAGAAAGGGTTAATTAAACTAGTCAAAGTTCACACAAACAAACAATATGTGATCTGTTTACAAAGGCTTTTGATGAACAGAGATTTAAAAAACTTATATCAGCTATTGGGATGATAACTTTGAGTAATTGTTTCTTAAAACTAATTCTTATCACTTCTTAAAATCTATGTGTCCTAAGTTGTCTACTTTATCACCTTCATAAGCTCCTACTTTCTTTGGATAAAACCTTTTGAAGATCTTCCTTAGAATTATAAAAAAAATTTATCCTTCGGAAGATATGTTTTTATCTTCGGAAGAAACTTATGCTTTTAAAACAAAGTAATTTACCTTCGGAAGAAATTTCTGAAATATCATCCGAAGCTTAAAAATCTTCTTAGGCACTTATATGTTCTTAAGGACAATTTTCTTCCGAAGCAAATTAACTCTGGAAGTTTTGTTCCCTTGAACAAATGTTTCAAGTCTTGAATTTCTTCCGAAACAAAACTTATCAAGCCTCTTAGGAAATTCTTCCAAAGTCACTTTGGCTTCCAAAGCTTTTTCATTAAAACTTCCGAAAACAATTACCTTCGGGAGATTTTCGAATTCCAAGAAAACTACTTTTTGAGAAAAAAGCAAACTACTTTTAGAGGTGGGACCGACATTCGGATTTCAAAGTTTATCCTCTTTCATTAACTTGGTTTTAAATCCTTTTCACATATAAACCCAACGGTTTCCCCCTCTTTCTATCATCTTCTTCTTTCCTCCAAACCTAAACCCCAAATTTCTCCCTGAAATTACTTTCATTCATCTTTCGTTATCCTAAACCTTTCTTACTATGGCCAACCTCAACCGCAAAAATGACCCAAACTTCTCCATGCAGTTATACAGACAACACAACCAAGCTGCTCTGTTATACTCTGAGAAGGATCCTCATTTCTTAGAGGTTTGTCATTTCTTGGCTCTCTCCAACTATTTCCTCTCCCTTACCATTAATCCTACTCTCTATGAGGATTATCTACTCGAATTTTGGAAGACCTGCCAAGAGGTCATCATGGATTGGGAGAAGGCACTATCTGCCATAGTGCTGGGGAGAACAGTCTTCACCACTCTGGCCATCATCAACATGCATCTTCAGCTGGATGATGAAGAAGGTGAGGTGTTCTTTCTGAAAGAAGCTACTAACCACTCCTTCGCACCAATGGGCTATGAAGGAGATTTCTCTGTAAAGACCTTCAGGAAATGGAAGGTCTCATCCCAATGGAAATTCCTGCTCCATGTGGTTATCCACAGCTTGTGAAACAAGCATGGTGGATAGGACCAGATTCCTGAAGATCTCTCCTTCATCATTCAGGGGATGGTTCAGGGAGTCAAGTTCAGGTACTTTAAGTTTTTTACACTAACTTGCTTGCAAAATTGGACTCCTTAGAGTATTACATGTTTCCTAGATATGTTCAACACATTCTTAACTATGAACTGGGTTCACAGTTAAGGGAAACAAGCAATATTCTTAAACTGGGACAGGTAAAGCCTGTCATCTTTATAATCTTGAGAAAGCCCACTATTGGCTTCTCTAGGGTAGAAACTGCCCTTGTCCTAAAAATGTTAGAGCTCATTGCTCAAGGTGACAACTTGGCAGCACCATCTAGTGTTGAACCCACACCTTCTACATCTCAACCACCTAAACAGTCAAAAATTACTCTCACCTACCGAAAAAAGCACAAACGAACCCATACTCAGACTATTCAGTCTGTGGATGCCCTCATATACTCACCCACATAGGAGGAAGTGGACACTAGAGCTCCCACTTCTGAGTAGCAGACCACTCCCATCACTTTAAGGATCAGTGTTGAGGTTCATCATGCTCAGCCTGATGAGCTCATAAGCCCAAACGCATTAAGCCATCACTCTGAGTCTCAACACTCAAGTTATCAACCTTCAGGGGACAGTTACCATCCCCAACCTTTGAACTTAAACCAACCTATTCTAAACCTTGACTTTTACACTGATGAAGACTTAGGTTTCAGTGAGTACCATGAATCTCTCTTCTTTCCCATTTCTCAAAGAGAGATGAGTGCTCCTGAGTTCCCTCTGTCTAGCCCACATCAGTCACCCCCTACTGAGGTGGATACTCCTGTGTTCAGGATATCCATATGGAAGAGGCTCTCACTTTTGAAATTGATTACATCATTAAGCCCTCAACCATGGCAACTCAGCCCATTGACATCTCAACTGAGACTATCAATGAGTAGAGAAAATCCAGCAGCCAAGAACTTAAAGCTGGTGATGAGAGAGAGGACCTTGGTCCAATCATCTCATCCCCTAATGATTCTTCTAATGAAGATGAGGGGAATTTAAGACTAAAGGTGCAACAACTATCTCAAACATGGACCTATTTAGTCTCCAAGTTAGTCACCTAAAATTTTAAGTGACTACCATGCAAAACAAGGTTAATGATCAGCAACTTGAGATTTCTAATCTCAGCGAACAACTAGCTGGGAGACCTTTAAGAAGTGCTCAACCAGGAACACAAGAACTTGTGAGTGTGATTGACCTAACTCCTAGCTCACCTATGCAAGTAGGTGATGCTACCAAAAAGGGGGAGAAAGTCATTATAGTCACAAAACCTGGGAGTTCTTTGGAGAGTATGGACATTAAGGACTCACCATCCTCACTTACAATTGTGCATACTCAGCAAGTTCCTCAAGTTCACATTGACGTGGACTCAATAGACTCTCTCATTAAAAGTTTGTTTGAGGAAGGAATACTAAGGGCTATGTCATCTCTATAACTTCCAATCATATTATTGGGTGGAGGTATAATGAAAGCAAAAGAGCCCTCATCATTCTTCGAGTTCAAGGACAGCAAGAGGTCTCCAATTTTCAGACCTTGAACTTCTATGAAAGTCTGGATCTAGTTAGCATGCCACTTGTCAACCAAAGCAAATCAAGACAAGCTGACAAGCTGGCTCAACGAATCCAAGATAGGATCACTGCAGAGTTCAGCTGCAGAAGGAGACTCAGGAAATCAGGCAATGCCATCGGTCAACTAGATGTTGAGGCGGACCCTAAGATTAGTTTCATAGGGGAAACCTTGATTGAAGGCCCAATGGCAGAACTTGAGAGCCCTGTCTCATCATCATCAACTACTGTAGAGATTCACAACCTTTTTGAGACACTTGCTGGTGAAGGTGCTTCTCAACCTCTCTCTGGCCAGAGCTCGGAAGCTATACCAAGCAATAAAGGCCAAAGCTCTCTCCACCCTAAGTCATAAAGCTCTGTGAGTGACAAATGGAAAAGAAAAATGACTTTTGAGGAGATTGAGGAGGAGGATAGAGAGAGGAAAAGGAGGCTAAGGGGAGAATGTTCCTCTTCTAGGTCTGCAAGGGTCATGGAGTCTGCTACCAGGGTTGCCCCCAGACCAGATACTCAGAATGATGAATTGAGGCAGTCAGGATCAATTACCTGTAGACCAGGAACTATGATATAGACAATGTCATTTCTCTTCCCTTAGATGAACTGAATAAACTGGCTGACAAGGAATTGTCAAAGGAAATAAAGGAGGCATAGGATGCAAAACTACTTCTTCCTATCAAAAAAGAAAGAAGAAAGAAAATAGTATATAAGCATGTTCCTTCTCTCTCCCCCGTTCAAGAAAGTCTTGTGCAAGAGGATGTGGTGTCACAAGAACCACAGGTAGATAAAGAACAAGATAGGATCAACATGATCAACTACTTGAGTGCCACGGGCCTCTACCAGGCTGCTGCACTTCTTCCCCTGCCATTTGACTATATTGAGTTTGAGTACCTCAAACAACTTGAGCTTGAGATAGTCAAAGAGAGAAAGATAACTAAAAGGAAGCTAGGGGAAGAAGTTGCAAAGTCAAGAGCCATCATCCATAAAAGCATGAAGACGTCTACTAATAGGTAAAGATGATGAGCTTCTTGAAGCTGTATGGATTCTCCAGAAGGAGACTTGGTCCTATGTCTCTATCCACCATGGATGAGCACATTAGAATGATCAAGCAGAAGATACAAAGAGGTGAACTTGTTGACTTACACTCTCCACCAGGCCAGGTCCCTCAGGAAATAGAGATTAAGGTTGAATCATTTGAGACAACACAACCTGGATCTTCTGCTGAACCTCAACAACCTTCCACTTCTGATCCACAGCAGGGTTCTATCACCTCTCAATCTGACCCTGTGAGAGAGGAAAACCCAACTGAGAAAGACAATGAAGATTAATCAGGAGTTGCAGGCCATTCTTCTTAGTTTAAAAGGTTCTAAGAGGAGAAAAAGGATGGCTTCTAAACCAAAGCAAAAGAAGAAGAAAAAAGAAGCATCCATCTCCAGACCTCAGGATGAGTCAGAACATCCAGAGGATGTGCAATTAGAGGATGCTTAACCAACTCCTACTCAAGTAGCTCCTCTAGCATCAGGAAGACCCATCTTGTCCTGGACATACACCACAAATCTGGAAAGATGGCATGTCATTAGAGATCAAGGTATTAAAAATATCTATACATGGGAAGATATGTTTAAGCTGTCTCTGCATGATCTCTTTGACATGAGAAGACATTTTGAGAGTCTGAGTGATCCTGATCATCTCATGAAGAAAGGGATGGTCATCATCCTAATGAGGACTGTTGATATCTAAAGTCTTCAAGTGTTTTGGTAGCATTAGCCTAGGTGGAGTTTGTAAGGATTATATGTTAAGCTGATGCAACCAAAAAAACCAAAGTCTCTCCTACATGCATGCACAAGTATACTAAAGTAGAATGTTTTGGAAGTTTCACGCCAGAATCATAAATATTATATGTGTGAAATCTTCCAAAGCCAAGACCAATATCTTCCGAAGCCAAAGATGAAGTCTTCCGAAGCTTCAGAGACAAAGTCTTCTGAAGCCACACTAGAAGACAGATTTCTTCTGAAGACTTCTAACACATGCTTTATCTTATGTACTTTTCCTTAAAGCTGGACCCCTTCTGCTGAAACTCTGAAAAGTCACCAACTTACATAAGTTGGTGAAAAGGTCCATGCTTTTCGTAACTGTACATTGAGGTCTTGTGTCTGTAACTTTCTACTTTATGTACTTTATCCTGTTTGTAATATATTAGGATGTGAGCTATGGCATGTCATAGTCACAAGTCAAAAGACAGTCTACCTTTTGACTCTACATTTGATTTTATAGTTGTCTAGTTAATTGTATCCAGATGGCCTTCAAAGTAAGGCTGGCTGTAGGATGTAGTATATGTATCTCAAGTACTTGTAACTTTTATGAATATGCTTTGTAACATTGGTAATAGGACTTGAAAAAGTAATATACTACAATCTTGAAAATCATCTCCTTGTGTTTTGCTATCTTGTTCTGTCTCTTACTTATGTTCCTAGTATCACTTTAAAGGTTTACCAATTCACTATTTGATTTGTTAAGTATTACTTGCAACTCTCCTCATTATGTTGTTGTGTTGTAATTGCATACCCTTCACCAGTCATGCAGAAACTCACCTCCTAGATAGTAATCTTGTACCCAACTTGATGGTTTTGAAGATCTTTTGGAATGACCAGTAAGATTGGTTATAGATTGAATAGGTTTATGAGTTAGGATTGGTGGTGATGGGTCATGATTATTGGTTGGCTGAAAGGTGGAAGGTGTAGGAGTTTGGTTGATATTTGACCAAGATGTGGAGGTGTAAGGGCCCATTCCCGGGACACTCACAGCTAATCAATCATCGCACATGAAACATATGATATACATTAACTTAATTAAAACATCGCAGCAAAATGAATTTAAACCATCATTTTATTTCATATAAATAGTCGCCTTTTCAAAATAGTACAACAATGTTAACAATTACAAAACATCATTTATTCGCATTACAATGCAAAAACATCATCATTATACAAAATGGATGCCATCCAAAACAAGCCAAGTAGCCACCTCGTGCCATCGTCAGCAACATTGCCTAACAACTGGAAAATGCATAAAAAGTAGCGTTGCTGAGTGAGTTCTACTTTTATAAAAATTTATATTATCTTTCATTCATTAAACTATTTTCTTTACTATCGCTCATGATCACACATCGTATGTACATCAAGGTATTAATTATTATCTTCATCATCGTTCATTCCGTACATATCGCACGTTTCACACATTTAGTACTTATCCCACTTTTCATACATTTATTATCTTTCACTTTTATCTAGGTCCTATCATATGCTTAACCCCCTTCTTGAGCACAAAGCTATATCATCTAGGGTTAAGCGACAAGGACCTCGTTTTGCACATATCACACATATCACATGTATAGAGTAGTCACTAAGACTGACTCCCCTGTGTGCGTGAACTCTTATGGGTTAGCCAAAACCACACGCTACATAGCACACAGTAATTACCAAATCACATGTATTGCAGCAGTCACCAAGACTAACTCCTACTGTATGTATGAACCCTTATGAGTTAGCCCAAATCACACGTTGTAGACACACAGTTGAGCTAGCAACTCTCAATGAGTTGTGAACGTCTTTTCAATTGCTTGCAATACTTTTCATCATTCATTAATTATGTTCCACGTATATTATCTTAAATCTTTCACTTCGTTAAGATAATATTTTACGTTCATTATCATAATCACACCACATAAAGTCACATCATAATACGTAGTAAGGAACATAAGAAAACATATCATACATAAGCATAATATCATCGCACATCATCATACATAACATATACCATCACACGTCATCATAAACATCATGCATCAATCATTCACATCCATAAACATATGCACAACAAGCATAAGTCATCATAAAACATGACTGATCCTCCGTGTGACAGCGGGGGTTCGGGGGTGGCAGCCCCTGATAGCAGGGTCGTAGGGGCAGCAACCCCTAGTGGCATCCAAGGGCCAACGCCTCTGGCTGGGGTCGTGCTGTTAAAACTCTTAAAATGAATCTTCCTTTTAAAACCTCTTAAAATTTTGGTCGTTTAAAATGTATATTTAGTATGCATTTCCAACCCCAAACTAGTTTAAAAACTTTAAAATACGGGATTTAGAACTCACCTGGACTCAATGAGTAGCTTCTCAATCAATCTTTCAAAAGAAAGGTCGCACTACACAGCCTATAGATAAGTTAACACTCAACGGAGTTAATTTCTGCCTAATTTCACTGCTAATTTTGCTGCCAAATCAGTAGTTCAATGGCATCTTCTCTACCAGTTTCGCTGCCAGTTTCACCCAACTTTCGTTGGATAACCATGTCTGCGAAACTACTGGCGAAACTATAGTTTCGAAGGAAGTTTTAATAGTTTTGCTAGATGACTACGCAATTTTGCTGGATGAACCTTTAATTTCGTAGAACGGGTTAAAAATTACGAACCAACCCACTTTTGACCTAAAACTTCAATCTTTTACATCCAAAACCTTGGTTTATCACCCAATAAGCTATATCTAAGCTTCTTATATGTTTTCTTACACAAAAACGTAAGTTTTGGGTGATTCTTTGCTATTTTCAAAAAATCCCAAGCCCTAGAATCAGGGTTTACATCAAAAGGAACGATTAAATTATATTTCTTACTTGGATACTTGGTGTTTTCTTGTAGTTTGGATACCCACAAATACCGATCTTCAATCCTGGAGATCAACCGAGCCTTGAATCTTCAATTCCGTCCACTTTCTCTCTCTACACACTCTCTCTCTCTCCAAAATTGGGGTGTTGAGTTGCAAATGATAGTTGCTCAAGCTGATCCGTTTATATATACGGGGCATTCTCGGGACCTTAAACTCGCCAAACACATAACCTACGAGGTCTACTTGGTCTATACTCCATTACCTGCTTATTTTCTTTAAATAATCTCGGTTAAACCCATTATTATTAATTGGCTCGTTTTGACTTTATTCCGCGAGGCCGCCTCTCCTACTCGAGCAATGATTTGGAAAGGCCCTATGTATCTCGGGCACAAATTGCCCCGCTTCCTAAACCAAATGATGCCTCTCCAAGGTGAGACTTTTAGCATAACTCTATCACTCACCTGGAACTCAATCGATCTACATCTCTTGTTGGCATACGACTTATGTCTATCTTTGGCTGCCTTTATAAAAGCTTTGATCCTTTCCAGCTTCTCAATCGTAGCCTCGACCAACTCGACGCTTCCTAACTCTTTATGGCCAATATCACCCCCAACAAGCAGGTGTTCTACATCTCTTACCACATAGCATCTCATAAGGGGGCATGCCAATGCTAGCATGGTAGCTATTGTTATATGAGAACTCGGCTAACGGTAAGTGGTCATCCCAACTTCGTCCAAAGTCAATAATGCATGCCCGAAGCATATCTTCCGGCGTCTAAATGGTCCTTTCAGACTGGCCATCAGTCTAGGGATGATAAGCCGTATTGATATGTAACCTCGTCCCCATAGCATCGTGAAATCTCTTCCAAAATTTGGATGTAAACTGATTGTCACGATCCGATACAATAGACACGGTACACCATGGCGACTTACAATCTCCTTGATGAATAGATCCGCTAATCTTTCGAAAAAATACATCTCGCAGATCGGTTAGAAGTGAGCACTCTTCGTCAAACGATCAACTATCAACCATATGGCATCATACCCTTTCACGGTACGTGACAACTTCGTAATAAAGTCCATGGTGATATGCTCCCACTTCCACTCGGATATGTCCAAAGGTTGGATCTTCCCGTATGGCTTCTGATGCTCTGTCTTCACCTGCAAGCAAGTAAGAAACTTACCACATACTCCACTACGTCGCGCTTCATACCCGGCCACCAATAATCTTTCTTTATGTCTTGATACATATTTGTAGCACCGGGATGAATGCAGTATCAAGTCTTATGAGCTTCATCCATAATCTTCCCACAAAGTTAAGATGATCTTCCTTTAATGCCTCATCTTGAAACTCCTTAACTTGGTTCATCACATTAGAGGTCATAATCAATTGGTAAGCCTTTACCCGAATCAACACGGGTCTCTCTTTTCAGCTAAGAGCATTTGCCACCACGTTGGCCTTGCCGGATGGTAATGGATCTTGCAATCATAATCCTTTATGAGCTCTAACCATCTCCTCTGCCTCATATACAAATCTTTCTACTCGAAGAATTACTTCAAGCTCTTGTGGTCCGTGAAGATTGTGCACTTCGTCTAGTATAGGTAGTACCTCCAAATCTTTAGCGCGAAGACCACAGCTGCTAGCTCCAAGTCATGAGTAGGATAATTAACCTCATGAACTTTCAATTATCAGGATGCGTAGGCTATAACCTTTCCTCGCTGCATCAAGACACATCCCAATCCCAAGTAAGAAGCATTTGAATAAACCACCAAATCTTCGCTTCCATCGGGTAACGACAGGACAGGAGCTCAAGTCAACCTCGCCTTTAACTCCTCAAACGCCTTCTCTTGAGCTTGACCCCATACAAACTTTACATCCTTACGAGTCAACTTAGTCAATGAAGAAGCTATCTTAGAGAAGTCTTGAATGAATCTTTTGTAATAGCCCGCCAAATCCAAGAAACTACGAATCTCGGATGGCGTCTTTGGAGACTTCCATTGCATAACGCCTCCACCTTTTCCGGGTCTACCATAATCCTATTAGGATTCACCACGTGAGCCAAAAACTAAACTTCACACAACCAGTATGCGCACTCGGAGAAATTGGCATACAGTTTCTCCTTTCTCAACGTCTCCAACACCTCTCGAATGTGACCGGCATGCTCCTCCTCACTCTTCGAATAAATCAAAATATCATTGATAAACACAATCACTGATTTATCCAACATCGGCCACACTCAATTCGTCAAGTCCATAAAAGCACCTGGTGTGTTGGTCAAACCAAAAGACGTAATGAGAAACTCGTAGCGTCCATATCGCTTGCGAAAATCTGTTTTAGGAGTAGCCTGCTCCTTAACCTTCAGCTGATGGTAACCAGATCGAAGGTGTATCCTCGAGAACTAACTGGCACCATGGAGCTGATCAAGCAGGTCATCGATCCTCGGCAATGGATACCGATTCTTCACCGTCAACTTGTTCAGCTCTCGGTAGTCAATACACATCCTCATACTACCGTCCTTCTTCTTCATGAATAAGATCGGAGCACCCCAAGGAGAGATACTTGGTTTAATGAACCCCTTATCAAGCAACTACTGCAGTTGGTCCATCAGTTTCTTCATCTCGGTCGGAGCCAACTGATACGGTGCCTTAGCAACAGGGTGGGCACCGGGTATCAAGTCGATCTGAAACTCGATCTCACGGTCCGGTGGCACACCTAGTAAATATTCTAGAAACACCTCTAGAAAGTCACACACCACTGGTACATCGGACAGTTATGGTGTTGGCGTATCCACATCCTTTACGTAGGCCAAGTAGGCACTACATCCATGCCTCATGCACTTTCCCGCCACGACCATTGAAATCACTTTAGGAATCATTGTGATCCGATCTCCGTAGGCTGTCACCGAACTCTCGTTAGGCACTATCAATCGAATCATCTTCTTGTGACACATGATGTTCGCCTCGTAGACCGCCAACCAATCCATTCCTAGGACTACATCTAAACCGCCTAAGGTCATCACGAACAGTCTAACAGGAAATTTATGACCTTCTCATTCAATTGTATAGCCTTTTATCATCTCAGAAATCCTGAGACTTACTTATGGTAGTTTCTGCATTGAAGGGCTTATCAATACCTCTACTCCTAATAGACAGCTTAGCACAAAAGGTAGCGAAAATAAAACTCCTACTAGCACCAGAATCAAATAACATAGATGCAAGAGTTTGGTTTGCTAGAAACATACCTGACACCACATCGGGGTCCGTCCTAGCCTCCTCCCGAGTCATCGTAAAAGCTTGGGTGCTTGCCTTCTGCCCTTTAGTTCGGTCTTCTTCCCCGCCCCGAAACTCTCCGCCCTTGACTTTTTACACTCCCTACTCAGATGGTCGTTCTCTCCACAGTTAAAGCACCTTATAACTCCACAATATCTAGCCATATGACCAGCCACCACCACCTCTCACTCGTCATACAATCTTCCCACTAGATCAACCACCGACGTAAATGTACTCAGCCAAGCGGCGATCATATGCCTGGGAATATCCGCTAGCGATCCCTGAATATACCTCTTGATCTTTCATGATCGAGGTGTCACCTGATAAGGCACCAGTTGTGCCATCTCATTAAATTTGGTGGTCTACTGCTGATGTGTCATGGTTCCCGCCTCAAGCTGCAAGAACTCTCTTTCAACCTTATCCAACTCCTATGAAGACAGAACTCCTCAATTACCAACTTCTTCAACTCTTCCCACCTCATCCTCCCGATAGTCCTGCTACCCTTAGCTTGGACAATATTGTCCCACCAACATAAGGCCTAGTACATAAAGGAGTGGGCGGCGAACTTTACCTTTTGATCCTCCTGACACTCGCTTATATCAAGAACGGCTTCTATCTCTCTCAACACTGGTGAGCAGCAGCAATGGCGCCATTTCCATCAAAAGTTGGGGGATTGCATCTCATTAATGCCCCATAGTTACAGCCTCGTGCTGCCTCGATCATAGGCTCTTCTTCCTCTTCCTCATCGGTAGAGACAACCATCTCAGTCTCTGGTTGCCATGTTTCTCCTGAGGATCGGTTCCTCTCCTTCCTCTCTCCTTCTCGTATAGCCTTAATCACTTCGGTCACCACAGATAGTAAGATCGTCTTCATGACTTGATGAACCTCTTCCACTACTGCCTCCTTCCCTAAGGCTCTCAAGTTAGCACTCTTGTCTCCGCTCTCTGGATGAGGGGTCTCGAGCTCCGCATGAGCCACCTCTTCAGCCCTAGGCTTTCCTCTCGTGACCCGTGGTTCAGCACCACGTCTACCACGACCTCCACCTTGAGAAGCCTTAAAAGATCTACCGCCAGCCATCTTCTAAGCACTCTATAAGATTCAAACACCAACACAGTCATTCAAGGTAATAGCTCAGTTTATGTCAAGTATAGTAAGTCCCTAATTACAGTGACCAGTTGTGATTAGCCACTTACTTTACTCTTCATACCCCAAGCATTTCCTATCCCGACTACATCAGCATCTAAATCTACTAAAAGCACATAAACCACATAACACGTGCATGTAATGCCGGTTAACATTAAGAAAATACCTGATGGCACACAGCTACTCGGACTGGCATCACTTCCCTTTTGTGCCATTCTCAGTTTAAGTTTAGGTTTCTTTTAAGAATTTTACCCATTTCACTTAAACTTTGGCTCTGATACCAACTTATAAGGCCCCGTTCCCGGGACGCTCAAAGCTTGTCAATCATCGCACATGAACCATATGATATACATTAACTTAATTTTAACATCGTAGCGGAATGAATTTAAACCATCATTTCATTTCATATAAATAATCTATTTTGCAAAATAGTACAACAGTGTTAACAATTACAAAACATCACTTGTTCGCATTACAATGCAAAAACATCATCGATATATAAAATGGATGCTATCCAAAACAAGCCAAGTAGCCACCTCATGCCATCCTCAGCAACATCTACCTGCCAACTGGAAAATGCATTAAAAGTCAGTGTTGCTGGTGAGTTCTAGTTTTATAAAACTTTATATTACCTTTCATTCATTCAACCATTTTCTTTACTATCACACATGATCACACATCGTACGTACATCAAGGTAATAATTATTATCTTCATCATTGTTTGTTTCATACATATCGCACGTTTTTCACATTTTGTACTTATTGCAATTTTCATACATTTATTATCTTTCACTTCTATCTAGGTCCTGTCATATGCTTAACCCCCCTCTTGAGCACAAAGGTATATCATCTAGGGCTAAGCGACGAGGACCCCGTTTTGCACATATCGCACGTATAGATTAGTCAATAAGATTGACTCCCCTGTGTGTGTGAACTCTTATGGGTTAGCCAAAATCACATGCTACATAACACACAGTAATTACCAAATCATACGTATTGGAGCAATCACCAAGACTAACTCCTATTGTGTGTATGAACCTTATGAGTTAGCAATAATCGCACGTTGTAGACACATAGTTGAGCTAACAACTCCCAATGAGTTGTGAACCTCCTTTCATTGATTTCAAGACTTTTCATTCGTTCATTAATTATGTTCCACTTTCATTATCTTAAATCTTTCACTTCGTTAAGATAATACTTTACGTTCATTATTGAAGATCATGTATTGGTTGGACTCACCTTAGATTAGATTGTTTATATTCCTTTGTAATAGGTTTAATGTTAGTTTACTTTTGTAAGTATTTTTTTAGTTTTGTAGTCCAGCGAAACTATGAGCGAAACTGAGTCAGTTGTTTCGTTCTCCCGATGAAATTGTTGTTTCTACCGGGTGAAACTATAGTTTCGGCAGTACAGTTTCACTGACAGCGAAACTGTCTGCGAAACTAAGACTGCCATGTATAATTCTGATCATTTTCATTTTGGTTAAGCTTGCAAAAACCGTAATCGTTTATCAATGTTGCAAGTGAATATTGTAAGCAGTCATTTTATTGAAATATCATTTTGCTTGTTATTATTAAGTATGTTGATCATCATTGCCTTATTTTGATTCATTTGTGATTATTCTCAATGTTCTTCATCTTTGTTTTCTATTGTTTGTATTTGATATTGAACGATTCAACATCTCATTGGTACTGCAAATCAATCCAATGGAGCAACAATATGGTATCGGAGCCTTAGTGCTCATGATTTGTTAAGGTTTTGGTTGTTTTGGTTCAATATCAAGTTTTCATCAATTTCAGATCAAATTCATGTGCATTTGATATGGAGTTTGCTTGAATTTTGTTGGTTGTTGATTGGAAAAGCTCTTTTAATCATCAAATCTCAAATCCATTGAGCTTTTGATGATTTCAAATTGATTTCGTGTTGAAATAGCTTTTCAGCTCCATTCAACGAAATTATCAGTTCATCCAGCGAAACTACATGGGTTATCCTTATTGAAGTTGTTTTCTTTTGTTCTCCGAAACTAGTTTCATTACACAAAAGTTCAACAGTGCTTGTGGGTGATTTACAAGCGAAATTGTTACCGAAAATATCATTGAACGAAAGTTCAAGCTTGTTTCGTGCAAACTTGTTGACGAAACTAAGCTGTTTTTAGGCATTTGGCTAGCGAAATTACTGCCGAAATTGCATGCGAAACTACGGCAACACAACAAAACTAGTTTTCCCAGCGAAATTGTCTGCGAATTTACCATTGTTTAGCGAAACTACTTCTTCCCCAGCGAAACTAGTTCTTCCCCAGGGAAACTAGTTCTTCCCCAGCGAAACTACTTCTTCTCCAACGAAACTACTTTCTCCCCAGCGAAACTACTATGTCAAAGTTAACTTCCCTCACCCTGGCTGATCTTGAAAGTGTTGCTCCCAACAGACCTCCAAGACTCATAAATGGGTATCATTTCAAGGATTGGAAGAGATGTCTCAAATCCTTCTTCTTCTATTCTGACCACAATCAATGGGAATCTATCATTTCTGGTCCTCATATACCAACTGTCACTGTTGGTGATGTTGTAACCCAAAACAAGGACCCATACATTCAATGAAAAGGAGTTGAAGCTTATTGATCGAGACCAGAAAGCTTTCGAAGCATTGACTCTTTGTCTCTCACCTGACATCTACAATCGATTCGTAGAGCATAAGAATGCTAAGTCTCTCTTCAATGCTTTGTGTGAGTTCTATGATGGTAATGACGAGTTGGTGAAAGACAAGAGCGTTCAAGCAGAGAAGGAAATCAACTCCTTTGTGGGATACAAGAATAAGAGTCTCACAGATCTCACTAATCGTTTTCTGATAGTATCAAACACACTTAAGAAATAAGATGAAGAGCTTTCCAATAGTGAGCAAGTCAACAGGTTGCTAGATTCTCTCCTACCTCAGTGGATCCTACAAGTGAGGATGCTAAAGCAGGAAAGAGGTTTCACTGATTACAAGCTTATGGGCATCATCAATAAGCTTAAATCCTTTGAGTTAGACATGAAAAGAAAGGAATTCAACCAAACCATGATGCCTACATCTGGTTTCACTCAAGATGCTGCATTATTTTCTTCTGCTGCAAGCTCTCCTATGCAGACATCTTGTCAAGGAGGGGTGACTACTGGTGATTTTTCTGGTTGTTATGGTAGTGTTGGGAGAGATCAAGCTAACTCTAAAGTAAATGTTGAAACTTCAGTTCCATCTGAGACAATGGCTCTTTTTGGTATGTTTGTTCAGAGCTATGAAGCCTTAGTGGCGAGGGAGTTGAAGGGAAAAGGGATGATGATGGAGGATATGTATTAGGTGGACCCTGATGACTTGGAAGAGACTGAATTCAATGGCAAATGGCAATGCTGACACTTCAAGCCCGGAGATTCATGGAGCGCATGGGGGAGAAAGAATTTTGGAGGTCAAAGCTCTAACTCCAAACTGGGATTTGATAAGTATAAGATGAGTTGTTTTAATTGCAAACTGTTGGGACATTTCAAACGTGAATGTCCATTACCATTCGTCACTAATTCCAGTAATTCAGGCGTTCCACGACTAACTATAAATAGAGAAAAGGAGGATATGAATCACAAAAAGGAGACTGCTTTGATTTTAAACTTTGATTAGAGTGCTGAAGTGGAAGAGACAAGAGAAGAGATTAATCAAGCTCTGGTGGCTGAAGTTGTGAAAGGAAAGAGAAAGATAGATTGTGAAGATGACTTTGATCCATTCAAAGATCTTAAAAGTGAAGCTGAGGAGTCGGTAAAGGTGAAGGAGGATGAGGGAGTGATAGAGGATAATCAGAACAATTAAGGAAGGAAGGAAGTCCACCCATTGAGCAAGGAAAAGAAAAATCTAATGCTACTATCACTATTGAGGAAAGTAATTTGAGTACTTCGGTGTTCCAATGTAAGAAGCCTTTAGCAGCAGAAAAGGTGGTGATGGGACTTCCGTACAAGGTAATTCAGGACATGTGTTCTTCTGCATGTAAAATCGGGTTATTTGGAGTTTGCAAGGCTAATCATTTATTAATTTATAATGAGAAAGATTTAAAACGAATTAATGAGGAACTTAAAATAAACGAGTCTAAATATTTTGTTAAATTAAACGAGGCTTTAAAAGAGAATGATCATCTAAAAAGAATAGTCTTAGAAAGAAATGTTGAGATTAATACTTTGACTGAAAGGATTACACTTGTTGAATTTGAAACCAGCAAAATTCAATCAAAGCTAGATAAATGGACAATATCGAGAATGAAACATGATGATCTATGTAAATCTCAATGGGGGGCTAGGATTAAAACGAGATTGGGCTATGAAAATGCTAAGGTTTATCCTCCTCCTAGTACTTACTGCTATTCTCCTATGCCTGTTCCTTATCCTTCTAATGATTTGATCAAAACAGATACTAATAGTATGTCTACAGGTTTAGAAGGTGTAAATCCTAAGCATGTTTGTGAGAACTACGATTATGAATCGACTAGCGGGCTTGGATGCACTAGTCTTAGTATACCTGATTATCAACACTCTGTCTTAGATCATAAATCTAGTTTAAATTCTATTTTTGTTTCTAGTGAACCTATAATAGAAATTGTCTCATCGTGTTCTTGTGATGTTTCTATTTATCTTCAAATTTTGTGGATTGTGATGATGCAACTGGTTCTAATTTTGTTAATAGTGTGAATGATTCCACTGCAAAGAGTAACGAGAAAAATCAAAGAAAATGTTTTGATATCTTTTCTCATCTTATTCCATCGTTTACCCCAAAATATTTCTTTATCAAATGAAAGCGTATCAACTTCATCTGAAGCCACAACAAGTGATACAAGTACCACCTGTATTTCAGATGACAATTCATCTTCTTTTTTAAAAACCATTCTTGTTCAAATAAATACATACCTCGAGGCATGTATGAGACATACAATGATGTAGATTCTAATGTGTCTAAATGTGATGAGGAAATACATATTGATCACATCCCTACCTCATTACATAACAGACTTAGATTAAAACCATAATATTTCAGGTGTGGTCAAGATGATCATGTAGTTAAGAATTTTCTTGAACTACATCATAGACATGTAATAGGAATTCATTTGGGAATAAATTGGAAAAATTAGTTAATAATTTCTTTTCTAAGAAATTTGTCTCTCCTAAACCCAAAGTTACTCAAACTTGGGTTCCCATCTCACCTGGTTAACTGTTCTTTATATTTTTGTAGGAGTCATCCACTAAGGTTGTAAACAGTGTATGGCATGTGGATAGTGGATGCTCCAGAATATGACGGGGCTCAAAGACTTGTTGTCCAATTATCGGATTATAAATGGTGGTTATGTGGCATTTTCTGGAGACAAGAAAGGAGGAAAAATGATTGGTGAAGGAGACGTTTCCAATGGCTCTCTAACCTTAGAGAAAGTCAATTATGTACCTGAGCTTGCATTTAATCTGTTGAGTGCCTCTTACATTTGTGACAAAGATATTCCGGTCTTGTTTAAGTTCAATGAATGTCTCTTTTTAAAATCTCATATTGATATTCCAGAAGAAAGGGTATTCATGCGGGCTCTATGAAAGAATGATACATATCTTCTTGATATGGGTTCAAGGAAGTCAAAGACTACCGCTACCTGTCTTTTGTCCAAAGCTTCCACTTTTAAGTCTCTCTTATGGCATCATAGATTGGGCCACGTTAACTTGAAAATTATAAACATATTAGTTAAAACAATCTCGTTAGGGGACTTCCCATAAAACATTTTTCTGTAAGTGAAAATGTATGGCGTATGCCAAAGGCAAACAACATAAGAAACCACATAAGCCATAACTTGAAAATAGCATAACTAATCTTCTTGAGTTGTTACACACTAATTTGTTTGCCCCAATTAGTGTTAAATCAATTGTTAAAAAATCTTTCTGTCTTGTCATAACAGATGATTTTTCAGGATATTCTTGGGTAAGATTTTTAGCTCACAAGGGAGGGTTGCTAAGGATTTGCAGAAGTTAATACATTCAATCGAGATGATAAGCAAGAGAAAGGTCTTGGCGCTCAAGAGTGACAATGGCACTGTATTCAAAAATCAGATCTTTGATTCATTCTGTGCTGCAAAGGGAATTTTAAGACAATTCAGTGCTTCGAGGACGCCTTAACAGAATGGTGTGGCTAAACAAAAGAATCACACTCTTATTAAAGTTGCCCATACAATGCTGATTGAATCCTCCTTACCCATCATCCTTTGGGCTAAGGTGGTGAATTGTGGTTCATACGTTCTGAATAGAGTGTTGATAGTAAAAGATAAAATGAAGACTCCTTATGAATTATTTCATAAGAGAAAGCCTTTAATTGACTTCTTTTGACCATTTGGTTGCTCGTGCACTTTATTGAATACTCAGGCACAGAAGACGAAGTTTGGTGTCGTGTCTGATAAATGTTACTTCGCCGGCTATTCTTCTTCTCAAAAAGCTTATAGGGTATATAAAAAGAGAACACGTATTTTTCAAGAGTCCTTTTATATTGATTGGAAGGAATCTAATTCCTCTAATGTTCGATCTAAACCAGCATGGTTCTTTGACTCCAATACTGTGTTAACTCATTTAATCTTCCAGTTTCCAACGATGATGTGTCTATCTCCAATTTTCAAACAAACCTCATTCCTCACACCTGTTATATCGCATGACCCTCCTACTATATCTACAAATGATGCTACATCAGTTGATATTGCATCTTTGTCTTCATCACCTTCAACCTCCACCTGTTTCTCCATCTCTTACCTCCACATCTACATCTGTCTCATCTCAGCTAGTATCACCTATCTCTCCAATTTACTCTTCTTTACCATCAACTTCACCTTCATCTATCCATCCACAGCCAATTAGCCAACCGTCTTCAAATATCCTACCCATACCCTCTTATTTCAAAACATTGAAAGATCACCCACAAGATAACATCATAGGATCTATCACTGATGGAGTTCGGACGCGGAGTCAATCTAGCCTGATCAATGTTTGTCTCCTCTCCTTTTTTATATCTTAAAGTGTCCTAAAGAATGTTCATGCACCTCTTCAGGGCCCTTGCTAGGTTGAATCGATGCAATTAGAGCTGCAACAATTTAGGAACCTCAAGGTGTGGACACTGGTCGACCTTCCACCAAACAAATGCCCAATTGGCACGAAATGGGTGTTTAAAAACAAACCAATGACCGTGGAATTGTGGTAAGAAACAAGTCTCAATTGGTTGTCCAGGGATTTGCTAGAGACAAGGGATTGACTATACCGAAGTTTTTGCTCCTGTAGCCCGTATTGAAGCCATTAGAATTTTTCTTGCTCACGCAGTTCATAACCAGTTCAAGTCTATCAGATGGATGTCAATGTGCATTTCTTTATGGAAACAGACGAGGAGATTTATGTGTGTCAACCACCAGGTTTTGAGGATCCCGACTTTCCTGACAAATTTTACAAACTTGATAAGTCTCTTTATGGTCTTCATCAGGCTCCTCGGATCTGGTATGAGACATTAACTCAGTATCTCTTAAGCAATTTCTCGGGGCACCATTGATATGATTTTATTCAAGAGGGAACTGGATAGTGAAATGCTAATTGTCCAACTTTATGTTGATGATATTATTTTCGGTTCCTCCAATCCACAATTGTGTCGAGAGTTCGAAGAGGTGATGCGCAGTCGCTTTGAAATGAGCATGATGGGGGAGATGTGCTTTTTTCTTTGGTTGCAGGTGCAAAAGCAGAGGGAATTCTTATTCAATAGGAGAGTATGTTAAAGAATTTTTGAAGAAAATTCAATAGGGATGAAGCTTCTCCTGAAAGACTCCTTTTACTACTCAAATGTGCCTCACTCCTAATGAAAATGGAAACCTTTGTTGGACCAAAAGAACCAATGAGCCAAGATCAGAAAACTCTAAGTCCCATGGTATCACAACAACTGCTAAAAGCTTCATCAGCAGTTTGACAAGTGCTGAAGACTTCAACAGCTGAAGATCAAGTGCTGAAGACTTCAACAGCTGAAGAACAAAGTGCTGAAGTACAACAGCTGAAGAACACAAGTGCTGAAGTGAAAGACCAAAGTACTGAAGTACAAGCTGAAGAGTTTACAAGTGCTGAAGATCAACAACTGATGTACAAAGTCTGAAGACAAAGATTGAAGACATCAGCTGATGATACTACTGAAGACATCAGCTGATGAAACATCTGAAGGTCAAAGTCTGAAGATCAAGTACTGAAGCGTTAGTATTTTGTCACAACTACTGAAGAGTACTTCTCAAGTTTGTGATATCAGTAGTTTTATATTTCTAGTTTCAGTAGTTTTGTAAAACGACTGAAGAGCTTGTTCTTCAGTCGTTGTAGTTTCAGTAGTTTTCTATCAGTAGTTTTTATTCTGTACTTAACACTCTGATATGTTCTCAGTAGTTGGAACATTTCAGTAGTTTGTTAAGATTTAGTTATTTTTGTAATAGATCTACCATTGTCACTTTCCGTGATAACAGCAGTGGTTGTTGCACTCTATATAAGGAGTGTCAACCTATTGTAATAATTGAATGATTTGAATGATTTGATAGAAATATTCCATATCTATAAACATTCCTTGAATCAGAAGTATATTCTCACTATAACCGTATGTGCTCTTAATGCATACAAGTATCGATTCTTGCTACAATTTGTCTAATTCCTGTTCTTATTCCGCTGCTTTGAACTCTAATACCAAACTTGTGATCGCTGATCCTGTCAAATGGTATCAGAGCCGGTTGATAATTGATCGATCTAACAATTGATCATTGAAACTGCTATTCAAGATCTAAGTTTGATTGAATTAGCTTTTGTTTTTGCAAGAAACGGTTATAGAGATTGAATTTTCTGTATTTCTGGTCATTCATCCTGAGATCTTTTCTCGGTTTTCATTGAGTTTGTTGTGGTCTGTGTAAAACTTTTAAAAGCTTGAATTAAATTGTTTTTGAACTAAAAATGACTACTCCCTCCAATGATCCTCACAATACTGGTTCCTCAACCAAGCCACCAATGCTGGTTAGGAATGAGTATAACATATGGCAACGACGAATGCTCCATCACCTGTCTGTTAACAGCGCAGGTTGTTGGACATCAGTGGTACATGGTCCACACAAGCCTATGGTGAATAACCCGGAAACCAATCAAATGGTTCCGAAGAGGAGGGAGCAATACTCAGATGAGGATAAGAGTTGGTTGAAATTGATGCAAAAGCCCATGAATTCTGGCCATGGCACTGCCCAATGAAATCTATTCTGGGCTAATGCATCATGAAACTGCCCATGACCTCTGGAATGCCTTAAAAGAACAATTTGGAAGAACAGATGAGGTCTTGGGAAATAATAGAGAAATCCTTGCCAACAATATGAGACATTCTCTCACAGAAAGGGTGAGACACTGACTCAACAATATGAGCGGTTCTCTTGTTTGATCTCTGAATTAAAAATGGTCAAACTTGAGTACACAAATATTCAGATGAATAACAGATTTCTCAGATCACTGCCTGAGAGATGGCACACATATACTATTGTCCTACGCTCCAGTGCAAGTTTGGACAAACTATCTCTCACCCAACTCCATGGGAAACTGCTCATGTTTGAGAGAGAGATAGAACAGAAGAGAAGTTGTCTTCATCTGGAAAGCTCACTGAAGACTTTGTACCAGGCAACACTGCCTTGGTTGGTCATGAGTCAGAATATGCTTCATCTGAATGCCAGTATAATGAGCATATAATTTCTCTTCAAACACTTCTGATTCTGCATTTGTGAGTGTTGATGGTGTTTACTGGTGTAATAATGACAATTTATGCTTCATTATGGATGATCTCAAGGGGATTGCTGATGACGACTTAGAAGAGATGGATATTTTGAGCCAAATGGCCTTGATAAATATCAGATCTCAGAAGTTCTACAAAAGAACTGGAAGAAAATTCCCAGGACTCTCTGGCAAAACCAAAGTTGGTTTTGACAAGAGCAAGTTGAGGTGTCACAAATGCCAAAGGCTTGGACACTTTGCAAGAGAGTGTAGATCAACTGGATCTAACTCCACTGCACCCTTTGTGACTTTTCCTGGCAATAGTCAACAACACAGAGGGCAACATCCTGTCACTTCTAGTCATCATCCTCAACACAATCTCCGGCATATTTTGTTCCTCAGGGTCAAATGCCATATCCTTACCCTTGTTATTACATGCCATAGTCAAATCAAGTTCAAGTTCCTAGGGCACACACACCTCATGCACTACCAGAACCTCAGCCATCCCAATCTCATCAACAAACTCAACCTCAACAACACAGCTTCTTCACCCCAGGAGTTGTTGACTGGAGCAGTTTACCAATGACATGTCTGGTCATGACCAACTGTTCTCAGGTGCTGGTCAACATGGTGGTGACAGTCCTTTTGGGAATCTAGCTCTTATGGCTTTGAGTCTGCTGATACTTCATTTTCTAATGCCTCTACACCTCAGGTATCACAGGTATCCTCTGAGGCAAAAGCCAAATTATGTTCTGAACCATGCATAGCAGCATTTGCTTCCATTAGAGAAGCAAATGTAGCTTTAATTAAAGAACATTGAGCTAGAACAAATAATTTCCAAAAACAAAGCTGAGTTTGAGTCTGTGCTTAAAGATAAAATGATGAGATTTATAAACTGAAATGCCAAATAATTGATGATAAGGCTAGAGAAGAGGTACTTCTAGAGAAGTACAAAGATCTCAAAGAAACCCTTGCAGTTACCCAGGTAGAGTGTGATAGATGGGTACAATCATGCAAAGGTTTTGAAATGCTTCTTAGTAAGCAATCTGCTTCCAATGTGAAGTTTGGCATTGGTTACAATCACACTGCTCCACCTACAGATTTTACCCAAGAGCAGAGGTAGAATCTGATGGTGAGAGTGATAACCAATCCATCACATCATGTGATCTACCTTCTGATACAGCACAATCAGAAGTAGCAGTCAGCATCAAGCCTTCTTTGAACCTATCAGCTGATGTTGATGGTTCAAATGCTGACACTCACATGATCAATGAGTTGATCAACTCAGGAGTTATTCTGAAGGTCCTGAAAGGACTAGAGAGCAGGATTAACACCTGAAGTTCAACTTCAACTGCTGTCAGTACTGAAGAGAAGAAACTACAGTAGAAAGAGTTTGAAGACTACTAAAGAGGCAGTCAAGAAAGCAAACAATGCTTCCAAAGCATTGAATAACAAGTCTTCAGTTGCTTCACCCTCTTTAGTTGATGATCAACCTAAGATGAAGAAGAAACCATGTGAAGTATGTGGTTTGTTCAATCATCTTACAGATGATTGTTGGTACAAAGAGGTTCCAAACTCAAACAAAAAGAAGAAATTAAAGAGAAAATGGTAAAAATGAAAACTGAGTTTGAGACCACATTTGTATCAGCAACATCAAATCCTGTAACCCTTAAGTCCTCAAAGAAATCCAAAAGGAGGGGTTAAACAGGTGACAGCTGAGAGTGCTCAGAAGAAGAAGGTGCAACAAGGAACTTATCAAACTCCACTGGCAATGTGTCTGATGAGCTGAAAGCTTTATCACAAAATCAGACACAGCTGGTCATGATGGTTCAACATCTGTTGGGTAGAGTTAACCAACTAGATGCTCCTATGTTGAAACCACAGAAAAGGAGGTCCAAGCCAAAGGATTCCTCTTCTTCACCATCTTCTTCCTCTCAGGCTGTTGTTTCCAATAAACCTGTTAGTTTACCATCTATTGATGAGACCAGGCCCAAAACCAAAAAGGTTTGGGTCTCCAAACTAACTGATTGTTTATTATTGCAGGGTTCTTCAACATGCCAGTAGCATCTGGTATGTAGACAGTGGGATCTATGCACATGACTGGGAACAGCTCTCTTCTTCATGACTACTCTCAAGGAAAGAAGGGATTTGTTTCTTTTGGCAATGATGCTAGGGGTTACATCATTGGTAAGGGCTTTGTCTCCAATGAAAAATCAAATTTGATGATGTTAATCATGTGGAAAATCTCAAGTACAATCTCTTGAGTGTCAGTCAAATGTGTGATAAAGGCCATGTTGCTCTTTTCACCAGTCAGAACTGTAGGTATCCGTCATCCAAAGTTCTGCATTTGATTGATAAGGTGTTGGATGATCACACTCTCCTGAAAGCCAACAGGACAGGAAGAGTGTATGCCTTAGATCTTTCCAAGAAAATAGATCTCAAAGGCAATCCTTGCCTATTTTCCAAAGCCTCTTCTCAAGAATCTAAACTGTGGCACAGAAGGCTTGGTCATGTAATCTCAAAAACATGAATCAGCTTACCACAATAGTTTAGTCAGAGGCTTACCAATAAAGGAGTTCCACTGTGATGAAACCTGCACTGCTTGTTTAAAAGGAAAACAGCAAAAGTCTCATTCCCTCCTATTGAAGTGCCTAAGTCCACTGCCTGCTTGCAATTACTGCATATGGATCTATTGGTCCTGTGAGTGTAATGAGCATGGCAAAGAAGAAATACTGTCTGGTAATTGTGGATGATTACTCCAGATTTGTATGGACTTTCTTTCTACATTCAAAGGATGAGGCTGCTCAGAAGATTATTCACTTTGTGTTGTATATTGAGAAGCAGTATTCCCCCAGTCAAGTGTATTAGGAGTGACAATGGAACTGAATTCAGAAATCATACACTTGATGACTTCTATCTTTCAAAGGGAATCAAAAGGCAGTTAGCATTCCAAGGACTCCAGAACAAAATGGAGTAGTGGAGAGAAAGAACAGGACCCTCATTGAAGCTGCAAGGTCCATGCTGGCTGACTCTGGTTTGCCACTGACCTTTTGGGCTGAAGCTGTCAACACAGCTTGCTATGTGCAAAATAGAGTTTTAGTAAATCAGAGGTTGATGAAGACTCCATATGAAGTCTCCATCATTTGGCTCCTCTGATTTCATTTTTCAAAGCATTTGGGTGTCCCTGTTTTATTCTCAACACAGGATCAACTCCATAAATTTGATCCTAAGGTGGATGCAGGGTATTTTGTTGGTTATTCATCTACTTGCAAGGCATACAGAGTCTTCAACTGCAGAACAAAGATGGTTGAAGAAACTCTACATGTTAAGTTCAATGAATCTCCAAAGGACAAGATTCCACAAAGCCCTGTGGAGTTATTTGATTTGGACATACTGCAATATGTTCCTTATCAAACTCCTGCTGTTGCTCCTGTCAACAGTTCACCACCTGGTGGTACTGCTGGTGCTGATGATGATGATTGCAGTACTCACCTCTTCAGGTTGTGATCAACTGCCTGATTCAGCTAGACCTGATGTTCCTGTAGCTCCAGTAGCACCATCCACACAAATGCTGATGAGATCTCCTCGAATTCAATTCCTTTGAATTACCATCCACTGATTGGTTTCAAGGAAATGTTTCACCACCACCATCTGTTACTGTTGACCTGCTACAAACACTTGCACAGATCTCATTGTGTATCAAGATCTGAAGAATCCCCTATGTCTCAAATCATTGGTGATATCACTGTTGGAGTATCAACAAGAAGTCAATTGTCAATTTCTGCTCTCTGCTCTCTTCATCAGTCAGCAGAGCCAAAGAATTATCACATTGCTTTAAAGGACAATGGATGGGTTGATGCATGCAGCTTGAGCTTCTTCAGTTCAAGAAACAGCAAGTGTGGGAACTGGTTCCTCTACCTCCAGGTAAGTGTGCAATAGGCACTAAATGGGTGTTTAGGAACAAAACTGATGAAAATGGGCTTATTGTTAAGAACAAGGCCAGACTGGTTGTTCACGGGTTTGCACAAGAAGAAGGTATTGATTATGATGAAACCTTTGCCCCTGTAGCCAGACTGGAAGCAATTCGATTGTTTTTAGCTTATTGCTGCTTATCAAAACCTTAAAGTTTTTCAAATGGATGTCAAACGTGCATTTTTGTATGGAAAAATTAAAGAAGAGGTTTATGTATGTCAACCTCCAGGCTTTGAGGACAATAAACATCCTAATTGGGTGTATAAGCTTGATAAGGCTCTTTATGGGTTAAAACAAGCTCCTAGAGCCTGGTATGAGACATTATCAAATTCTTCTGGAAAATAATTTCACTAGAGGCTCATAGATAAGACTTTATTCATAAGAAAGCTGGGCAGCATAATCTACTTGTTCAAATTTTTAGATGAATTATTTTTGCATCCTTGATCCAAAGTTGTGTGATGCCTTTACAAAGTTGATGCAACAGAAGTTTGAAATGAGTGCCAGGGAGAGTTACAGTTCTTTCTGGGGTTGCAAATCAAACGAAAGGCTGATGGAATTTTCATTCATCAGTCCAAATACACAAAAGATCTTTTGCAAAAGTTTGATTTACAAAACTGTAAGCCTTGTTCTACTCCCATGTGCAGCACCACACAAACAGATCAGAAAGGTAAAGTGGTTGATGAAAAACTTTACAAATGTATGATTGGGTCCTTGATGTATTTAACAGCTTCTAGACCAGATATTATGTTTGCTACATGTGTTTGTGGCTAGATTTCAGGCTGCACCTAAAGAGTCTCATCTGATTACAGTCAAGAGGATCTTTAGATATCTGCAAGGCACTCCATCTCTAGGTTTATGGTATTCTACTGGACATTCTGGTAAATTAGTTGCTTTTTCTGACAGTGACTATGCAGGGTGTAAGTTGACAGGAAATCAACTTCTGGTGGATGTCAATTCCTAGGCAACTGCTTGATTTCTTGGCAGAGCAAGAAACAGACCTCAGTTGCTACATCAACTGCTGAAGCAGAGTACATTGCTGCTACAAGTTGCAGCTCTCAGGTACTCTGGCTTCAGAACCAACTTCTGGATTATGGCATTACAGAGACTAAGACTCCATTGTTAATGGATAGTGCTTCAGCCTGTTTATTGTCAAAAATCCAGTCCAGCACTCTAGGACCAAACACATAGAGATCAGACATCATTTTATAAGGGATTGTTTAAAAAGGTCTGATTGATCCTAAGTTTGTGCCTAGTGCTGATGAGCTTGCAGACATTTTTACTAAGCCTTTGGATAGTTCAACTTTCCAAAACCTGGTGTTAAGGCTTGGTATGCTGCAACTAGAATAAGTGACAACTACTGATGATCTTAGTAATAAGTACTGATGATCATTGGTAACTATGTCACATATAAGTACTGATGATTTCTTTTACCTCAGCAGTTTTATAACTACTGAAGGCTAATATCTCACAAGTACTGAAGTACTTCATCTGTTCTAACTACTGATGTAGTTACAACTACTGATGCATTACAACTACTGAAATCAGTAAAAACAGATAAGTACTGATGTCCTATGAACAACTGAAATCAGCCAAAAAGGCTGATGAATGTGTTGAGGACAGCATGAAACAGCTGAAAAGCTAAGAATTGACGAAAACAGCTGATGAGAAATTTCTCTTCAGTCGTTTGTACAACTGCTGTTTCATTCTAAACAACTGAAGCAATACCATGTCTTCATAGTTTTCTAACTACGATGACTAATACCAAGTCTTCAGTTGTTTACAACAGCTGATGACAAAACCACTATCTTCAGTAGTTTCATAACTACTGATGACAAACACCAAGTCCTAGTTGTTTCAATCATCTGAAGTCAAAACCACGGTCTTCAGTAGTTTTCTAACTTCTGATGCCTAACACCACGACCTCAGCTGTTTCAACGTCTGAAAGGATAATACCATGTCAACGGTCGTTTAAAACTACTGATGACTAACACCACATCCTTCAGTCGTTTTCTTACCCGTACCCTATATATCCCTGACCTAATCCTTCAATGCTTCATCTTCAAACCTAACGTTAATCTCCAAAACTTCTCTCTTCTCAATGGCATCCATGCACTTAAACCGCGACACAAGTGGTTGCCTACCTTACTAAATCGCCTATCTAGGCTAAGTTCGATACTGCTATCGATCTTATGGTTCAGTCCCAATACAAAACGGCATTTCTTCTGAATCCCATACTACTGCCGAATCCCTGCAACAATTTTGGATGAACGTTACTATTACCACTGGGAGAACAACACACCATCTCTCCAGTCGGTCGTCAACAACAAAGAAGTAGTCATCACTCCTCAGTTATCCGCCAAATTCGTCATCTGATGATGCTATTCTCCTGCTGGATATCCGAAGGGCACCACAGATCTATATCCTTTGCCCAACATGGATATCAAGGCAATCTCAGTGCCTCCACTATCATGAAAAACACTTCCATGATGCTGAACGCCTAATTTTTCACATGGTGAATGTATGTTTGGCTCCTAAGACGTCGTCTTGGGATCAAATGTCAACAAAATGGAAGCAGGTAATGTATTCTATTCTTGAACAACACCGCTAAACTTTTCAAAATAATATTTTTGAGCTCAAGGATATGGCTCAAAAACTAACTGCCAACCGTGGATACTATATCCACGGTTCATAATGGCCATCATTACAAACCAGCTTAATGCTGAGGGACTTGTTGGCTTGGGAGTCCCTGCTACGGCTGTTCTGCCGGAAGTATACTCCCGGCATAACTCTGACCAGACACTCAAAATGGCTGCCAAGCTGCGAAAACCCACGCAGCTGGAACCCACAGCCACCACCTCCAAACCAAAAGTCCCCACCAAAGCCCACAAAAAGAAACCCAAAATGGCTACTCAGGGAATTGAGTCCCCTGAGGATGCCCCTGCACCACAAACGCAGGATATATCCACTAGCCCAAACCCCCTAGTGATACAATGACTCTTCCAGCCATAGCCGCTCAGGCTTCCTCTCAACAGGAACCTGCAGCAACCACACAAGGGGACCTACATATCTGGGATCTTCCTCACTTAAGGGATTGCCATTGAAAAGCACCAACCTCCCCAGGTGCACACTGCTTCTATCCCTTCACCCCAAACAACCGCCCCTCACAGCCCAACTTTAATAGTTGCACAAGTGCTGACTCAACTGCACTCCTCACCCCCTCCCCAGAAACCACTTACTACTGGGAACACCTCTACAATTGAGGGGGAGGAACACAGTGCACTTGAGAACCCAGCACAGGGGTTTCCCACTTCTATCTCCTGTGTAGATAAGGAGCTTAGAATATCTAGTGAGGCTGCCACCTCTTTTGAATCAGCACATGATCAGAATGAGGCTGGTAACATTGCTAAGACCTCACTAGAGGCAACAGCTGATGATGGACATTGTCCTGAGGCTGGAAGTCCCCAGTACCAAGCACAAGGGGCACATGCAACAACTGTCTACACCCAGTGCATGTAAATCCTGCTCTCAAGCAGGAGGTCAGATGATTCAGCTTCGGCTGATGATGACCTGGGCTTTTTCTATGATGTTCTTGCCCAGAACACAATCCTTGAAGAGAAGTCAGTAGGCTGCAAAACCTACTTGACCAACTCTCACAAGGAGAAACCATCTGTCTCTACCAACCCACAGATGGCACCTTCACTTGAAGTCCCCAAACACTGAGCCACTCCAAACTCAACCACCTGCCTCTGCTTCAGGCCCTATTTCTCAAGACAGAACCCTCCTGAGCAAATAGGTGTTGTACTTCAAATTTCCCTCCCTCTCATCACACCACCCCATCACTGATATGTGACTAAAGCCATTGATGAGAGGCTTTCCTCAACTTTACAACCCTTGATTGATGCTGCTGTGCAAAAGACTCTTTCTGCGGACACCCCTTCCTCCAATGCATCCCAAAAGGGGGAGAGTACTGCAGTGAAAGAAAAAAAAGAGGAAAAGAACAGAGGAAAAGAATGAAGAGAAGCACGCCCAAGAGAGGAGAAAGAAAAGCAACCACTGCTCACTTACAAGCGAAAGAAAAGTGCTGATGATCATATTGCTGAAGACAAATCCTTGGAGGAGCTGGTAAAAGAAGCTGATACTACACACAGCGATCCATGGATAAAATAATTGAACAACTCTTCAGGCAAGGGTTTGATACAGCCACACTGGATAGTGAGATCAGAAGGTTGAAGGCAGAGATACAAAACCCAGTAGGCTGGGTATGATGCTCTTGAAAAAGAGATTGGAATAATGATCCACTTCATTGCAAAATACTTAGGAAGATCGTTAATGGAGATTCGCGCGTGGACCAGGGACAGCATCTGGGCTATAGCCACCAGAATCTGTCTGTCTGAGCAATTCAACAAAGGGATTATTGTTGAAGCCCTTGATGAGGCTGGGGCTGGTAAAAGGTTGGAGATGGCTAAACTCACAAAGGCGAAACTTACTACAAAGATGCTAGATCAACCTTCCCTTCCCCCACTCAAACAGAGCCTACCCCTCAAATCTCCAACCAATCTCTAAGTCAAAATCCAAACATCCTCATTCTTCAAAACCAATTCCTTCACCACCCCAACCATCATCCAGTGATGCACCTAGAAGGAGGAAAGGGTGTTGAGGATGGAAGAGAAGAAAAGAAGGAGGATGAAGATGATAGTCTGCCACTCTCGCTGTTCTAAAGCTACCAAAACCCCGAAGTCAACCCATGATCACACCTGACTCTCAAGGGAAATGGTCAGTCAAGATAGAAGATGAAGAATAGCAGAAACAGCACGATGAGCAACTGTTGAAGATGGTTGACAAGGAATTTCCTCAGTCCATCTATTCAAGCCATGAAAGGGCATGCTCAAAGGCTGTACACTCTCAGGCACACTTTTCAGTATCAAAGGAGAGAGTGAGAGTATGGCCACCCCAGGGTGAGTTCTAGAATCCATAAAAGAACTATTCCACACAGATACAATGGCCAGGTCAAAAACAATAGATTCTACCATCATGTTGCCATTGTAGTCTCACCTTGGGAAATCATTGATGAATTCAAGAAAACTCACCAAGCAAAAATGACCCCTCAAGCTTTACTAGAAACAAGATGATCAAGAGGGGTTGTTATATAAAAAGCTTGAAGACATCCAGAAGAATGAGCTCCAGTTACTCCTTGAAGGCAACCATCCTGATGAATTTGTATATAGGGAGGTAACTACGGTGGAGCTGAAAAATGGCAGGACCATCAAGTACTTATCAGAGTACTATGGTCCGAGTTCTTCTTCGAAGGAGGAGTAGAAGAACTCTCTCAGGAGGAACAAGTTGTTCTCCTTGAGGCCTATGTCGAGAGTCATACAGACTCATTATGGGGAAGTAAATCTCATGAATGGGATAACAACTCTGTGTCCAGTTCCCCAAAACAGAGTTCCCATTCATACCCTGCCAAACAAATATCTGAGATTTCTTCCCAGGCCGGAGCTTACATGGTCATCTTCTCTACTGATCAAGAAGGAAAAAGACCAACACTTTGCCAACAATAAGTGGGATAGTAAATAATTTAGAGGTTTTGGCTGCATTGGTTCAGGGGGAGTTTGTTGGACCAAAAGAACCAATGAGCCAAGATCAGAAAACCTCTAAGTCCCACATGGTATCACAACAACTGCTGAAAGCTTCATCAGCAGTTTGACAAGTGCTGAAGACTTCAACAGCTGAAGATCAGTGCTGAAGACTTCAACAGCTGAAGAACTAAAGTGCTGAAGTACAACAGCTGAAGAACACAAGTGCTGAAGCTGAAAGACCAAAGTACTGAAGTACAACAGCTGAAGAGTTTACAAGTGCTGAAGATCACAACTGATGTACAAAGTCTGAAGACAAAGACTAAAGACATCAGCTGATGATATCTACTGAAGACATCAGCTGATGGAACATCTGAAGGTCAAAGTCTGAAGATCAAGTACTGAAGCGTCAGTAGTTTGTCACAACTGCTGAAGAGTACTTCTTCAGTAGTTGTGATATCAGTAGTTTTATATTTCTAGTTTCAGTAGTTTTGTAAAACGACTGAAGAGCTTGTTCTTCAGTCGTTGTAGTTTCAGTAGTTTCTAATGAGTATTTTTATATTCTGTACTTAACACTATGATATGTTCTCAGTAGTTTTTGAACATTTTAGTAGTTTGTTAAGATTTAGTTATTTTTGTAATAGATATGCCAGTTGTCACTTTTCCGTGATAACAGCAGTGGTTGTTGCACTCTATATAAGAGTGTCAACCTATTGTAATAATTGAATGATTTGAATGATTTGATAAGAAATATTCCATATCTATAAACATTCCTTGAATCAGAAGTATATTCTCTTACTATAACCGTATGTGCTCTTAATGCATACAAGTATCGATTTCTTGCTACAATTTGTCTAATTCCTGTACTTATTCCGCTGCTTTGAACTCTAATACATCAAACTTGTGATCGCTGATCCTGTCACCTATTGATCCTCATCTCTATAGATCTATGATCGTTCCCTTATGTATCTTACAGCAAGTCGTCCTGACATCACCTTTGTTGTAGGATATTGTGCGCGATACCAATATGCCCCGAAAGAGTCTCATGAAAAGCTGTAAAAAGAATCTTTCCTTATCTTAAAGGCTCTTCTCATTTACATCTTTGGTATCCTTATGGTGGGAATTTTGACTTACATGCTTATTCTGATAGTGATTCTAATGGTTTGCTGGTTAAACAAAAAATTAGTCACCAAAGGATGTCAATACTTGGGCAATTGTTTGTTTCATGGCAAAGCAAGAAACAGACCATTGTTCTTCTCTTTACATGAGAAGCAGAATACATGGCTGCCTAGTTGTTGTTCACAAGTTCTCTAGATCCAGCACCAGATGACTGACTATGGGATAAACTTTCTCCATACACTGTTGTTCTGTGACAACGAAGCAGCATTGGGATCGCCTAGAATCGTATTCATCATTCCCGAACCAAGCATATTGAGACACGGATTCATGCAATCCGTGATGCATAGGAAAAGGGTTTTTTTGATATTATTCCCATAGACACCAAAAATCAAAAAGTAGATCTTTTCACTAAAACATTTGATAAATCTCGTTTTTATGATTGATCTCTATGTTAAGATTAATATTATTTTAAAACTCATTTTCTTTTAACCTATGTTCTATACATTTTGTTTATTTTTCTCCTTTTAGTTTCTTTCTTTTCTTTTTGTTTTATCCATTCCTTCATTCTTCATCACTTGTCACATAAAAAAATTAAAATAATAATAATAATAATTTATAGTGATATAAGGTCAAGTGAGAAATTTCCACATCTCTCTTAAGTGTAGAAATTTCGGGGGAGAATATATCTTAAAAGATTCTTTTTGTTTTCTTTGCAGAATAAAATGAGAAGCCTAGATAATGTAAGGAGGTTAACAGTATTGGGTGAGATTTGTTTGATAGGTTTAGCAAGGAATCAAAGTAAACAATTATTTATAGCTGAATTAGTAGAACAAGAAACTTGATGACTCAAATAATCCTCTTGACATCTTTGGCCTTCAGAAAGTTTCAATCCTTGTTCAAAAGGATCGAGAACGTGATACCTCTGTTGTGATTTATTCTTATCTAAAGTATCTTTGGGTCAAATCATTCCTTTTTATCTTAATAGCAATATACTTTTCATCTTTCCATTTAAGATGCTCCCTACTGTATTCTATCTTATGTTCATCTCCTCTGCTATGTGTAAACATTGACCTAGAGTGATGATCTCCTTTGTTGTACGACAGTACTGACCTGGAGCTCTCATTGGCACAATATGATAATCTTCTTTGTTATACGTAAGTATAGACCTGAAGTTATCATCTGGAAAACTCAACTGATCATCTCCTATGTTATACGTAAGTATAGACCTGGAGCTCTCATCATTTGATGTCTATAAGGGCATTGCTTTTTTTTAAAATAAGACCTTTGTTGCTTCTGAGAGGAAGATTTAATGCAAAGCATGTCATTTTTTCAATAAATCATGAGTACAGGATAAGTTTCTTTCCAAATGTCTGTGGGGATTACGGCATTCAATGTTTTCTTTGAATAAAATCGAAAACATGATAACAAAAGTTGTGATGTATCTGTTGAAATGAAGAAGGCATGGACTTAAAAGGACAAACATATCAACAATCCCACCACACTTTGATTCTCCAACAGATCTTTTCAGCTTCTCGTTTATATCCTTTTATTTTATTTAAATTTTGTTATAAAATTATTAATTGTGAACTATGGTGGGGTTTTGTGGGGCTATTTTCTTTTTAATTTTGTTTACCGTATTTTTATTCATCTTATTTTATTTTTCTTTTTATTTTACTTTCCTTTTATTCTATTTTATCTTATTTTAAAGAAAAGGGAATCAAAATAAAATTTTATGTTTTTTTAATTATACTGAAATTATACTTTCACTGATAGTTTCGCAGGGCGAAATTGTAGCTTCGACCGGTTCTTTCGCATCGTGCAAAATCAATTTCGACCAGAGTTTCGCCCGGCGAAATTGTAACTTTGCCTAGCGAAACTATAGTTTCCCATACTGCAAAACTATTTGCTATATAACTTAATTTGCGAATTTACTTTCTCATTTTCCCACATTCGAGGGTTTAGGCGTTTTGGAGCATATTTGTGGCTTCCATGCACGACTTTGATTTTCAGTGCTTTTTATTCTTCATTGACCATTGTATCTTGTTCGCAAGTGAGTTTCAAACTAAGGACTGTAACTTAATCAATGTTTAACTGCAACATTGTGAGTCTATTCGATTGAGACTCTACGGTACCTCCGCAATTCTTACTGCGAAAGTACGAATAGTCCAGCGAAACTAAACGAAAGTTCTTGGTTTTTCAGCGAAACTGTGGTGTTATGCTGTCAAAGCGAACTTAACAGGTTCGTTGAGTAAATTTCAGTTTCACTATGCCAAAACTATACTTTCGGCCAGTCGAATCTACTTCACTGTCTTGTCGAAACTAATGAATAATTGCTTACGAAACTATACTTTCGCTTACCGAAACTAAAACTCTTCCTGCGAAACTATAGTTTCGGCCAGCAAAATTAATTTGGTTTTTGTGTAATATTTATATTTTTCTTATTTTTATTTAATATTAGCATGTAATATTCTATTCTAATGCGTTTCATTTGTTTTTCAGAATAAATGGCAAATCTGAAATTTGATGAGAGGAACAACATAACTACTATATTGGATGATTCTCACACTAAAGCAGCTGGATTTAGAGATTGCATCCGATGGCTGTAGAGATCTCCTATTGCCTACATCATATCTCACTCTACTATTGTTTATGATCTCGTATTAGAGATATCTGGAAGATAGCTGAGTATGATACTAGAGGCACACAAGAGGTTACTCTGACATATTTGGAGGTGTTTGAGGTATTCAGGCTGATGGGATATGAGGGACCAGCTTTTGGCACTAGAAAGGAGATCAAGAAGTCCTTCCTCTCCAAGGAATGGAGATACATAACTCATGTCTTCATTATGTGCTTAGATCACTATAAAGGTGGATCAAATGGGCTTAATATTGATTGAGCAAAAGCAATGGTGTTATGCTATAGGGGAGAGAAGGCAAACATTGCAAAACTGATTTTTGCGCGTATGGCTGAGAATGTAATGGCTCTAAAGAAGGATAAGTGGCTTCTCTACCCTCGATTTTTAAGATGATTTTTGATGATCTTGTTCCAAACTTACCAAGACACGGGCAGGTTAAAAGACTAGTGCAAATGATCATCCGTATCTTGCAGACTGTTGCACCATCCGTCACGATTTTAGCCGAAAGATTACATATCTCTGGGAGAATATGTACCCACCAGAAAGGTGGAATTATATCAGGAGGTTGATGAATCTAAAAGCAAAATGGCGGAGGAGACAAGAGTGAAATGTGCTGATGAGATTAAGAAGAGAAGAAGATATACAAAAGAAAAAGATTACGATTTTAAGGATGATGTTCATGTGATAGCTGAGGAGGCAAGGGTTGAAAAGGAAAAGAGTTCAAAATGCAAGGCTGATATAGGAGAAACAGAGAGAAGGACTAAACAAAAACAACAATGTTTTACTGAGACCTTAAGGAGAGAGGTGTTAGGATCAGCGATCTACGTTTGATTGATTTGAGAGTATAGCAGCGGAGAACAAACAAGGAATTAGCCAATTCACAAGAACACAAAAGATATTCAAGGTAAGAACAAACGGTTATAGACAAAAAGAATTCTGCAAAATATATTTCATTCAATATTCGCTTTCGTGGTAACAGAATGTCACCCATACAATTAGGTCAACACCTCTTATATAGGAGATATGACGTCTGCTGATGTCACTTGATAGTGACATCTAACAGAATTTTTCAAACTACTGATAGTTAACACAACTACTGAAGATGTCAAACAGCTGACATCTTCTTACAAAAATGCTAAGTGTTAACTATCACTACAACTACTGAAAAGAAACTACTGAAACTACAACGACTGAAGAACATGCTCTTCAGTCGTTTTACAAATACTGAAACAAAAAGAAAACTACTGAAAGGAAACCATCACAACTGAAGAATGCTTCTTCAGATGTTGTAACGAACTCTGAAGGCTTCAGTACTTGTACTTGAACTTCAGCTGTTGATCTTCAGTACTTTGTTCTTCAGCTATTAAACTTCAGACTTTAGTCTTCAGCTGTTGAAGTCTTCAGTACTTTAGTCTTCAGCTGTTGAAGTCTTCAGTACTTTAGTCTTCAGCTGTTGATCTTCAGACTTTGGTCTTCAGCTGTTGAAGTCTTCAGTACTTTAGTCTTCAACTGTTGAAGTCTTCAGTACTTTAGTCTTCAGCTATTGATCTTCAGACTTTGGTCTTCAGCTGTTGAAGTCTTTAGTACTTTAGTCTTCAGCTGTTGAAGTCTTCAGTACTTTAGTCTTCAGCTGTTGATCTTCAGACTTTGGTCTTTAGCTTTTGAAGTCTTCAGTACTTTAGTCTTCAGTACTTTAGTCTTCAGTTGTTGTAATCTTCAGACTTTGTCAAACAGCTGATCAAGTCTTCAGTAGTTGTTGTGATGTCTGTGGGACTTAGAGGTTTTTCTGAGCAGGCTCATTGGTTCTTTTGGTCCAACAAACTCCCCCTGAACCAATGCAGCCAAAACCTCTAAACATATTGAAGATGTCCTACTTATTATGGCAGAAGGATTGGTCTTTTTGTCTTCTAGATCAGCTCAGAAGTGACCTTTTAAGCACAGGCCTGGGAAGAAGTCTCAATGATCTGTTTGGCAAAGTATGAATGGGAACTCTGTCTTGGGGAACTAGACACAGAGTTGTTACCCCATCCATGAGATCTACTTCCCCACTATGAGTATGTATGACTCTTTTGTGTAGGCCTTAAGGAAGGTAATTTGTTCCTCCATGGTCAGCTCTTCAGCATCTCCTTCAAATAATGATTCAGGCCCATAGTACTCAGATAGGTATTTGACCTGTTTCCCATTCTTTAGCTCCACAGTTGTTATTATTCTATAAGCAAATTCATCAGGGTGATTACCCTCTAGAAACAACTGGAGCTCATTCTTTCTGACTTCTTCAAGCCTCTTATAAACTAACCCCTTTTTCACCATTCTATTTTCAAGCATCTTCTGTGGGGTTTGGTTAGCTTTATAAGCTTTCTTGAAGTCTTCTAGGATTTCCCAGGGTGATACTACAAAGACCAGGGAGATCACTTCATCTACAATCTTTTTCACCTGGCCAATGTATCTCTGTGGAATGTTTTTCTTGTGAATCCTGTGAGACACCCTGGGATCAGGCCAAATCCTTACTCTCTTCTTTTGATATTGAAATGTATGCTTAAGAGTGTATAATCTGAGAGCATGCTTCTTCATGTTGATGATAGAAGATGTGGCTGCATATGCTTTGTCAACCCTCCTCAACAATTCCTCATCGTGTTGTTTGTGAAGTTCTTCTTCTTCTAGCTTCACTTTCACAATTTGTCTTTGAGTTTCAGGAGTAATTGTTGGGGAGTGACTTGTGGCCTTCGGCAACTGTATAACAGCTGAGAGTGGCAACCTATCTTCATCATCATCTCTTCATCATCTTCTAGCCTCAATACCCTTCTCTTCTTCTTCTGGGGTACATCATCGGCTATTGGTTTTGAGGGTACGGAGTTGGTTTGGTGGGTTGTTGTTTTGGTGGTTTAGGTGTGGGAATGTTGACAGGCTGTTCTAGCATTTTGGAAGTGAGTGTGGCTTTAGATTGCTTGGCTAGTTCAGTCCTGCTCCCAGCACCAGCTTCATTCAAAGCTTCAATAACTAATCTTTTAGTGTATACTTCAGACGAACAGATCTTGGTGGTTATTGCCAAGATGTTGTCCCTGGACCAAGCCTTGATTTCGATCATTGATCTTCCAAGATATTTTGCTATAAATCTGATCATGATCTCCAGCCTTTCTCTTTCTAACACATCATAACTTGCCCATCTGTTTTGGATTTCTTCAATCTCTAATCTTCTTATCTCAGAGTCAAATTTGTCAGTGTCATGGCCTTGCCTAAACAACTGATCAATGATGTTATCCATTGATCTGTTGTGTTCAGCATCAGCCTCTTTTACCATCAGCTCCAAGGCAGTCTCCTTCTCATTCTTTCTTTCTTTGATTTCTCCATGTCAGCTTCCTTCTCCTTCTCTTTTTCAGTCTCCATAGCCAACTCCTTCTCTTTTTCCACTTCTGTCACTTCTGTTTCTTTCTCTTTCTCTTTCCTCTCTGCACTCCTCTTTCTTTTTGCTTTCACTCACTGAATCTCCCCCTTTTTGGTTGCATTGGTTGCAAGGGTTTGATTGTCATAAAGCTGTTTGCCCACAACTTCCTCTATCAAGGGTTGTATTACTGAGGAAAGCCTCTCATCAATAGTTTTGATCACTATATCAGTGATTATAGTGTGATGAGAGGTAGGGAATTTTGAAAGATAGTAGCTATTTGCTCAGGGGGTTCTGTTCCTGAGAAATAGTGCCAGAAGCAGAGGCAGGTGGCTGAGTATTTGGGAGTGGCTCGGTGTTTAGGAGACCTTCAGATGAAGGTGCCATCTGTGGGGTGTGAGAGGCAGATGGTCTTTGATCCGCAGAAGTTTTGGCAAGCAGCTCTTTGAGCCTGCTCACCTCCTCTTCCAGGATGGTGTTTTGGGCTAATACATCATAAAAGAAGCCCAGGTCATCATCAGTGGTTACTGAATCACCTGACCTCCTGATAGAATCAGGATGAACATGCATTGAGTGTAGATCAGTTGTAGCATGTGCCCCTTTTTCTTGGAACTGGGGACTTCCTGCCTCAGGACTATGTCCTTCATCAGCAGTTGCCTCTGGTAAGGTCTTAGTAATGGTACCAACTACATCCTGATCATATGCTGAAGCAGGATAAGTGGCAGCCTCACCAGAAGTTCCAATCTCCTTTTCTACACTAGGAAATGGAACATTGTAACCCCTATGCTGCGGGTTATCAGATGCACTTGGATCCTCCCCCTCAATGGTAGAGGTATGCCCAGTTGTAATTGGTATCTGGGGAGGGGGTGAGGAGTGCAATTGACTCAGCACTTGTGTAACAATTAATGTAGGACTTTGGGGGGCGGTTGCATGTGGTGATTGGGTAGAAGCAGATTGCACCGGGGTGAATGGTGCGCTTCAATGGTAACCCTCTCAAGTGAGATAGGTTCCAGCATGTGGGTTCCCCAATATTGGTTGCAACAGGATCCTGTTGAGAGGATACCTGTGCGGCTTTGGCAGGTTGAGTCGTTGTCACAACTGGGGGGTTAATACCAGTATGTGCTTCCGGTGTTTGTGGTACAGGGGCATCCTCAGGGGACTCATCTCCCTTTAGCTGTTTCATACTGTCCTCAACACTTACTCATCAGCCTTTTAGCTGTTTTTAGTTGTTTCATAGGACATCAGTACTTATCTGTTTTTACTGACATCAGTAGTTAAAACTACATCAGTAGTTGTAACTTTTTCAGTTATTTTAACAGAGTCAGTACTATATGTGATATGGTACTAATGATCATGAGTACTTATATACTGAGATCATCAGTAGTTATCACTTATTCTAGCTGCAGCATACCAAGCCTTAACACTAGTTTTGGAAAGTTGAACTATCCAAAGGCTTAGTAAAAATGTCTGCAAGCTCATCAGCACTAGACACAAACTTAGGATCAATCAGACCTTTTTCAAAACATCCCTAATAAAATGATGTCTGATCTCTATATGTTTGGTCCTAGAGTGCTGGACTGATTTTTGACAATGCACAAAGCTGAAGCACTATCCATTAATAATGGAGTCTTAGTCTCTGTAATGCCATAATCCAAAAGTTGGTTCTGAAGCCAGAGTACCTGAGAAGTACAACTTGCAGCTACAATGTACTCTGCTTCAACAGTGGATGTAGCAACAGATGTTTGTTTCTTACTCTGCCAAGAAATCAAACAGTTGCCTAGGAATTGACAACCACCAGAAGTTGACTTTCTAGTTAACTTGCACCCTGCATAGTCACTGTCTGAAAAAGCAACTAATTTGCAAGAGTGTCCAGTGGAATACCATAAACCGAGATTGTGTACCTTGCAAATATCTAAAGATTCTCTTGACTGCAATCAAATGAGACTCTTTAGGAGCAGCCTGAAATCTAGCACGAACACATGTAGCAAACATAATATCTGGTCTAGAAGCTGTTAAATACATCAAGGACCCAATCATATATCTGTAAAGTGTTTCATCAACAGCTTTACCTTTCTGATCAGCATCCAGTTGTGTGGTGTTGCACATGGGAGTAGAACAGGGCTTACAGTTTTGTAAATCAAACTTATTCAAAAGATCTTTTGTATATTTGGACTGATGAATAAAGGTTCCATCAGCCTTTTGTTTGATTTGCAAGCCTAGAAAGAACTGTAATTCTCCCATTGCACTCATTTCAAACAATTTTTTAATTAATTTGGTAAAATCATCACACAACTGGGGATCAGAGGATGCAAAAATAATATCATCAACATAAATTTGAACAAGTAACTTATGCTGATCCACCTTCTTAATAAACAAAGTTTTATCTATGGAGCCTCTAGTGAAATTATTCTTGAGAAGAAAAGTGGAAAGTGTCTCATACCAGGCTCTAGGAGCTTGTTTCAGCCCATAAAGAGCCTTATGAAGTTTATACACCCATTCAGGATGTTTATTGTCCTCAAAACCTGGTGGTTGACACACATAAACTTCTTCTTTTATTTTACCATATAAAAATGCACTTTTGACATCCATTTGAAAAACTTTAAGATGGTGGAATGCAGCATAGGCTAAGAACAATCTAATTGCCTCTAGTCTAGCTACAGGGGCAAAGGTTTCATCATAATCAATACCTTCTTCTTGTGAGAACCCCTGTACAACCAGTCTAGCCTTGTTCTTAACAATAAGCCCATTTTCATCAGTTTTATCCCTAAACACCCATTTAGTGCCTATTGCACACTTACCTAGGGGTAGAGGAACCAGTTCCCACACTTGCTGTTTCTTGAACTGAAGTAGCTCAAGCTGCATGGCTTCAACCCATCCATTGTCTCTTAAAGCAACATGATAGTTCTTTGGCTCTAGCTGACTGATGAAGAGAGCATAGAAGCAGAAGTTAGACAATTGACTTCTTGTTGAAACTCCAGCATTGATATCACCAATGATTTGAGACATTGGGTGATTCTTCAGCTCTTGATAAACAATGATATATGTGCAAGTGTTTGTAGAACCTTCAGCAGTAGCAGATGTTGATGCAGACTCTTGAAACCAAGAATTTGATGGTAACTCAAAAGATGTAGAGGAATCAGAAATCTTATCAGCATTTGTTGTGGATGGAACTGCTGTAGCTACAGGAACATCAAGTTTAGCAGACTCAGGTAGTTGGTCACTAAACTTGAATAGGTGAGTATTGATATTATCATCATCATCATCAATACCACCAGATGGAAGACATGCTGCAGAAGATGATTTATCCACATGGTCTGCAACAACTAGAGGTTGATAAGGAACATATTGCAGTATGTCCAAATCAAACAACTCCACAGGTTTTGTGGAATCTTGTCCATTCGAGATTCATTAAACTTCACATGCAAAGTCTCTTCAACTATCTTTGTTTTGCAGTTGAAGACTCTGTATGCTTTGCAAGTAGATGAATAACCAACAAAATACCCTGCATCCACCTTAGGATCAAATTTTTGGAGTTGGATCCTTTGTGTTGAGAATAAAACAGGGACACCCAAATGCTCTGAAAAATGAAATTAGAGGAGCCAAGTGATGTAGAACTTCATATGGAGTCTTCATCAACCTCTGATTTACTAAGGCTCTATTCTGCGCATAGCAAGCTGTGTTAACAGCTTCAGCCCAAAAGGTCAGTGGCAAACCAGAGTCAGCCAACATAGACCTTGTAGCTTCAATTAGGGTCCTGTTCTTTCTCTCCACTACTCCATTTTGTTCTGGAGTCCTTGGGATGCTAAACTGCCTTTTGATTCCCTTTGAAAGATAAAATTCATCAAGTGTATGGTTTCTGAATTCAGTTCCATTGTCACTCCGTATACACTTGACTGAAAGGGAATACTGCTTCTCAACATACAACACAAAGTTGATAATCTTCTAAGCAACCTCATCCTTTGAATACAGAAAGAAAGTCCATACAAATCTGGAGTAATCATCCACAATTACCAGACAGTATTTCCTCTTTGCCATGCTCATCACTCTCACAGGACCAAATAGATCCATATGCAGTAATTGCAAGCAGGCAGTGGACTTAGGCTCTTCAATAGGAGGGAATGAGACTTTGTGTTGTTTTTCTTTTAAACAAGCAGTGCAGGTTTCATCACAGTGGAACTCCTTTATTGGTAAGCCTCTCACTAAACTATTGTGGATTAGCTGATTCATGTTTTTGAAATTAACATGACCCAGCCTTCTGTGCCACAGTTTAGATTCCTGAGGAGAGGCTTTGGAAAATAGGCAAGGATGGCCTCTAAGATCTATTTTCTTGGAAAGATCTAAGGCATACACTCTTCCTGTCTTGTTGGCCCTCAGGAGAGTGTGATCATCCAACACCTTATCAATCAAATTCAAAACTTTGGATGACAGAATCCTGCAGTTCTGACTGGTGAAAAGAGCAACATGGCCTTTATCACACATTTGACTGACACTCAAGAGATTGTACTTGATATTTTCCACATGATTAACATCATCAAACTTTATTTCTCCATTGGAGACAAAGCCTTTTCCAATGATGTACCCTTAGCATCATTGCCAAAAGAAAGAAACCCCTTCTTTCCTTGAGAGTAGTCATGAAGAAGAGAGCTGTTCCCTGTCATATGCATAGATCCCCCACTGTCTACATACCAGATGCTACTTTGGCATGTTGAAGAACCCTGCAATCATAAACAATTAGTTAGTTTTTGAGACCCAAACCTTTTTGGTTTTGGGTCTATTCACATCAACAGATGGTAAACTAACAGACTTGCTATGAATAACAGCCTGAGGGGATGGAGATGGTGAGAGAAGATTCCTTTGGCATGGATTTTCTTCTCTGTGGTTTCAACACAGGAGCATCTAATTGGTTGACTCTCCCCAATAGATATTGAACCATCATAACAAGTTGTGTCTGATTTTGTGATAAAGCCTTCAGCTCATCAGACACATTAGTGCTTAAGTTTGATGAGTTCCTATGTTGTACCATCTCTCTTTGAGCAACCTCAGCTGCTACCTATTTAACCTCTTTCTTTGTGGATTTCTTTTTGGATTTTAGGGTTACAGGTTTTGATGTTGCTGGTACAAATTTGATTTCAAACTCAGTTTTCATTTTATCCATTTTCTCTTTAATGTTTTCATTATGTTTGAGTTTGGAGCCCTTTTTATACCAGCAATCATCAGTAAGATGATTGAATAAGCCACATATTTCACATGGCTTTTTCTTCATCTTAAGTTGATCATCTGTTGAAGAAGATGAAACTACTGAAGACTTGTTCTTCAGCAGTGTGCTATCAGTACTAGCAGTTTTCTTTGCTTTAGTACCTGCTTTCTTGATATCTTCTTCAGTAGTTTTCCCACCCTTTCTACTTGCAGTTTTCTTTCCTTTAGTACATGTAGTAGTTTGGGCTTGTTCTCCAGGTGTTATGACATTCTTTTTAGTACTTTCAGTACTTTGTGAAATATCACCTGGAGTGATCAAATTTGTGATCATGTGAGTGTTAGCATTTGAACCATCAACATCAGATGATAGCTTCTGAGAGGAATTAATGCTGACTTCTACTTCTGATGGTGTTGTATCAGATAGTAGATCACATGATGAAAATGATTGGTTATTGCTTTCACCATCAGATTCTAGCTCTGCTCTGGGAGTAAAGTCTGTAGGAGGAGCAGTGTGATTATAACCAATGCCAAACTTCACATTGGAAGCAGATTGCTTACTAAGAAGCATTTCAAAACCCTTGCAAGAATTTACCCATCGATCACACTCTACCTGGGTAGTTGCAAGTGTTTCTTTGAGGTCTCTGTACTTCTCTAGAAGTATCTCTTCCCTAGCCTATCATCAGTGATTTGGCATTTAAGTTTGTAAATCTCATCATTCTTATCATTAATCACAGACTCAAATTCAGCTTTGCTTTTGGAAATTGTTTGTTCTAGCTCAATGTTCTTGTTAATTAAAGCTACATTTGCTTCTCTAATAGATGCAAATACGGCTATGCATGTTTCAGAACATAGTTTGGCTTTTGCCTCAGAGGATACCTGTGATACCTGTGGTGTAGAGACATTAGAGGATGAAGTATCAGCAGACTCCAAAGCCATAAGAGCTATATTTCCAAAAGGACTGTCACCACCATGTTGACCAGCACCAGAGAACAGTTGTTCATGACCAGATAAATCATCTGGTAAACTGCTCCAGTCAACAACTCCTGGGGTGAAAAAGCTATGTTGTTGAGGTTGAGTTTGTTGATGAGATTGGGAAGGTTGAGGTTCATGTAATGCATGTGGTTGTTGTGCAATTGCAGCTTAAACCGGATTTGGCTGAGGCAAGTAATAGCAGGGTAAAGGATATGACATTGGACCCTGGGGGACAAAGTATGCAGGAGATACAGGGTGTGATTGATGACCAGAACCAGCAGGATGTTGCCCTCTGTTTTGTAGACTAGTGCTAGGAGAAGTCACAAAGGGTGCAGAAGAGTTAGATCCAGTTGATCTACATTCTCTTGCAAAGTGTCCAAGCCTTTGGCATTTGTGACATCTCAACTTACTCTTGTCAAAACCAACTTTGGTTTTGCCAGAGAGTCCAGGAAATTTCCTGCCAGTTCTCTTGTAGAACTTCTGAGATCTGATATTAACTAAGGCCATTTGGCTTAGAATATCCATCTCTTCTAAATCATCATCAGCAATTCCCTTAGATCATCCATGATGAAGCATAGATTGTCACTATTACTGCCAGAATGACTATCAATACCAACAAATGCATGATCAGAACTGTTTGAAGAGAATTCAATATGCTCATCATAATGCTTTCAGATGCAGCATATTCTGACTCATGACCAACCAAGGCAGTGTTCCCTCGTACAAAGTCATCAGTGAGCTTTCCTGATGATGACAATTTCCTTTTCTGCTCTATCTCTCTTTCAAATGTAAGCAGTTTCCCATGAAGTTGGGTAAGAGATAGGCTATCCATATTTGCACTAGAGCGTAGGACAATAGTGTATGTGTCCCATCTCTCAGGCAGTGATCTGAGGAATCTGTTATTCATCTGGCTGTTGGTGTATTCATGTTTCACCATTTTCAGCTCAGAGATCAAACAGGAAAAACGCTCAAACTATTGAGTCAGTGTCTCACCCTTTCTATGAGAGAATGTCTCATATTGTTGGGCGAGGATTTCTCTGTTGTTTGCTAAGACCTCATCAGTTCCACCAAATTGTTCCTTCAGTGCATTCCAGAGGTCATGAGCAATTTCATGATGCATAAGCCCTAAATAGATTTCATTAGGCAGTGCCATGGCCAGAATTCCATGGGCTTTAGCATAAATCTCAAACAGTTTCCGATCTTCATCTGAGTATTGTTCCTTCTTCTTCGGAACCATTTGATTGGTTTCCAGATTGTTCACCATAGGCTTATTTGGTCCATGTACCACAGATGTCCAACAACCTGAACTGTTAACAGACAGGTGATGAAGCATCCTTCGTTGCCATATGTTATACTCAGTCCTAACCAACATCGGAGGCTTGGTTGAGGAACCGGTATTGTGAGGGTCATTAGAAGGAGTAGTCATCTCAGATTCAACCAAATTCAATTAAGCTATTATAGATTTAGAACAAAACACAATGAACCAAATTGAACCAAGAGAGATCTCAAAATTAATAAACGAAAGCGGCAGAAAATCAATAATCTATAACCAGTTCTTGCAAATAAGCTAATTCAATCAAACATAGATATCAAATAGCAGTTTCAATGATCAACTGTTAGATCAATCAATGATTAACCAGCTCTGATACCATTTGTTAGGATCAGCGATCTACGTTTATTGATTTGAGAGTATAGCAGCGGAGAACAAACAAGGAATTAGCCAATTCACAAGAACACAAAAGATATTCAAGGTAAGAACAAACGGTTATAGACAGAAAGAATTCTGCAAAATATATTTCATTCAATATTCGCTTTCGTGGTAACAGAATGTCACCCATACAATTAGGTCACACCTCTTATATAGGAGATATGACGTCTGCTGATGTCACTTGATAGTGACATCTAACAAAATTTATTCAAACTACTGATAGTTAACACAACTACTGAAGATGTCAAACAGCTGACATCTTCTTACAAAAATGCTAAGTGTTAACTATCACTACAACTACTGAAAAGAAAACTACTGAAACTACAACGACTGAAGAACATGCTCTTCAGTCGTTTTACAAATACTGAAACAAAAAGAAAACTACTGAAAGGAAACCATCACAACAACTGAAGAATGCTTCTTCAGCTGTTGTAACAAACTCTGAAGGCTTCAGTACTTGTACTTGAACTTCAGTTGTTGATCTTCAGTACTTTGTTCTTCAGCTGTTGAACTTCAAACTTTAGTCTTCAGCTGTGAATTCTTCAGTACTTTAGTCTTCAGCTGTTGAAGTCTTCAGTACTTTAGTCTTCAGCTGTTGATCTTCATACTTTGGTCTTCAGCTGTTGAAGTCTTCAGTACTTTAGTCTTCAGCTGTGAAGTCTTCAGTACTTTAGTGTTCAGCTGTTGATCTTCAGACTTTGGTCTTCAGCTGTTGAAGTCTTCAGTACTTTAGTCTTCAACTGTTGAAGTCTTCAGTACTTTAGTCTTCAGCTGTTGATCTTCAGACTTTGGTCTTCAGCTTTTGAAGTCTTCAGTACTTTAGTCTTCAGCTGTTGTAATCTTCAGACTTGTCAACAGCTGATCAAGTCTTCAGCAGTTGTTGTGATGTCTGTGGGACTTAGAGGTTTTTCTTATCAGGCTCATTGGTTCTTTTGGTCCAACAAGAGGAGAGAGCCGGATTAGATGAGGATGTGATAAGAAACCTCAGCACCTCTATGGCCAATGAGTTAAGCATGATTAAGACAAAACTTATTTATCAATAGACGAGGGAAAAACAAAAGGATGAAATGATTAAAGGAATGAAAAGGATGTTGGTAGATCAAAGTATGTTGATAAAGAGAATGTTTGAGGAGGTAAATGAACTAAAAGCTGCAACCGGCCTATCTAATCAACTAACTCAACCTGGGTTAGATGATTTAACTGATACTTCCAAATGCCTATTCTTAAATGTGGGCACATCCCCCAGGGCAGGAGAGGGCACATCTGGTGCAACAACTGAAGAAGTGGGAGGTTCTAGGTTTAGACAAGAAACTAAAAATGTGGAGAATGTTGAATAAATATTTGAAGCTGGTTTGTTAACATGAGATTTAACATTGATAAAGATTTGGTTGGTGAGGAGATAGTGAGAGAGAAATCTATTTAAAGGGATGCTGAGAAAGGGAAGGGCCTAATTAAGGAAGAAGAAGATGATGATCAACTGGTTGATTATGATTCCGAACTAGAATACTATGAGGTTGATGAGAGGCCCCTAACCTATGTTATCAAGAAGGGAGATAAGGATGGAGATGTGTTTGAAATAGCCAAAGACGAATGGTTTGTCAAGGAGAAAGAGCCTGAAGAGCTAACTCCCCTATTCTAAAACATGGAAGGGTTGAGCAAGAAGAAGCAGACAATAGGATTATCAGTTAGTGTTATAAGCCCGGCCTTAAATGTTTATGATCAAGAGGAGAGGGGGTGGTATAACTTATATGCACAAGAGGAAGGCTTTCAAGACCTTACCTAAATGGGATCTAAGGAGGTTGGCAGTACTGCCATTACTGAACGCTCATCTTAGTGAAAGAGCCTCGTTGTTGGAGAAGGAGATAAAGAATGGATTGAATGACAACTTTGAGTCATTCGACTTTATGAAAGCTGAGAGGAGAAGATCGAAGAAGGATAAGGACTGGGAAACAGGGAAGGGAAATATTATGCTAAGGGTGAAACCCCAAAAGACTGTGAACAGGTTCAGACTGGTAGATCCCATCCCCCAGCAATTACAAAACTTTGAGAAATGATTATACAACAACAATACAGGGGAGGAGGTGATCAGGGTAAAGTATGGGATGAGTTCAAAGTGTTTGATCCAATGGATCTATTTAGTTTTTATGATGAAGACCAGCTAGTTCTTTGCAAGAATCATATTAAAGCAGGTGCATGTGAAAAGACAAGAAAGGAAGCCAGACTATTTATGACTATGTCTAACAAAATCAGAGGAGTGAGGGCGGAGGTGAAAGAGCTTGTAGAGAGAGTGAGAGCTCATGATGATCTAAACATGGATATTCAGGATTTTGGCGAGACAGTTTGAGTAAGCTAGTGCTCATCCCGAAAGAGCTAATGAAGCTGGAGGAGACCAGAGTGAAATATTTGTTGAAGCTCCTAAGGAGGTTGCTGCAAAAGCTGTAGAGGACACATCAGAAGTAGCAGGGGAGACTGGAGATAACCAGGGAGAATCTATGTCTGAAGACCCCAGAAAAGAATCGGCAGGAACATATATAGATATATCATAAGCAGCGAAAGAGACTGGAGCTGACAAGATAAATCAAGACAACTAAAGGCGACGAGATCCAACCTAGGGGAAGTATTGAAGATCATGTATAGGTTGGACTCACCTTAAAATATTATTATATTACTTTGTAATAGGTTTAATGTTAGTCTAATTTTTTATGTATTTTGTTTAGTTTTGTAGCCTAGTGAAACTGTGAGCGAAATTACAGTTTCTGCCGGTTTAATGTGTAGTTTCGTTCACAGTCAGTTGTTTAGTTCTCCCAGCGCAACTGTTGTTTCTACTGGGCGAAACTATTATTCCGGCAGTACAGTTTCGCTGATAGCGAAACTGTCTGCGATACTAAGACTGCTATATATAGTTTTGATCATTTTCATTGTTGGTTAAGCTTGCAAAAACTCTAATCATTTATCCTTGTTGCAAGTGAATATTGTAAGCACTCATTTCATTAAAATATCATTGTGCTTTGTTATTATTGAGTATGTTGATTATCATTGCCTAATTATGATTCATTTGTGTTTGTTCTCAATTTTCTTCATCTTTTTTTCTATTGTTTGTATTTGATATTGAACGATTCAACATCTCATTTGTAGTGCAAATCGATCCAATGGACCAATAATTATCATAATCACACCACGTAAAGTCACATCATAATACATAGTAAGGAACATAAGAAAACATATCACACATAAGCATAACATCATCACACATCATCACACATAACATATACCATCACACATCATCATAAACATCATGCATCATATACTCACATCCATAAACATATGCACAACAAGCATAAGTCATCATAAAACATAACTGATCCTCCGCGGGACAGCGGGGGTTCGGGGGCGACAACCCTTGACAGCGGGGTCCTAGGGGCAGCAGCCCCTACTGGGGTCCAAAGGGCAACGCCCCTGGCTGGGGTCGCACTGTTAAAACCTCTTAAAATCAATCTTCCTATTAAAACCTCTTAAATCTTGGTCTTTTAAAACATATATTTAGTATGCATTTCCAACCCCAAACTAGTTTAAAACCTTTAAATAGGATATCTAGAACTCACCTAGACTCGATGAGTAGCTTCTCAATCAAGCTTTCAAAACAAGGTCGCACTACACAGCCTATGGATAAGTTAACACTCAAAGGAGTTAATTTCGGCATAATTTCGCTGCTAATTTCACTGCCAGATTAGCAGTTTTGCTGCTAGTTTTGCTGGCATCTTCGCTGGCAGTTTCGCTGGTATCTTCGCTACTAGTTTCGCTGCCAGTTTGCCCAACTTTCATTGGATAACAATGTCTACGATACTACCTGCGAAACTATAGTTTCGCAGGAAGTTTTCATAGTTTCGTTGGACGGCTACACAATTTCCCTGGATGAACCTTTAATTTCGAAGAACGGGCTAAAAATTACAAACCAACCCATTTTTGACCCAAAACTTCAATCTTTTACATCCAAAACCTTGGTTTATCACCCAATAAGTTATATCTAAGTTTCTTCCATGTTTTCTTACACAAAAAATATGAGTTTTGGGTGATTCTTTGCCACTTTCAAAAAACCCCAAGCCCTAGAATCCGGGTTTACATCAAAAGGAACAATTAAATGATGTTTCTTACCTGGATTCTTGGTGTTTTCTTGTTGTTTGGATGCCCACAAACACCAATCTTCAATCCCATGATCAACCGGGCCCTGAATCTTCAATTCTCGCCACTTTGTCTTTTTACACTCTCTTTCTAGAATTTGGGTGTTGAGTTGCAAATAAGAGTTGCTCAAGCTGATCCATTTATATATCAGGCGTTCTCGGGATCTTAAACTCACAAAACACATAACCCGCGAGGTCTACTCGGTCCATACTCCATTACCCGCTTATTTTCTTTAAATAATCTTGGTTAAGCACATTATTATTAATTGGCTCGTTTTAACTTTATTCCGACTGTTATAAGAGGATACATGTGTTTGTTGGGAAGTAGGTTGTACACTAACAGGTAAAGTAGTTTCTAGTGAAATGGTGGAAACATGGGAAGTGAGGTCATGTTGTGCAGTGTCAGATAGAAGAGTAACATCATTTTGGGTTTCATGAGTTGGGTCCACATAAAAGGTTGATAAAGTGGAAAGTAGTTTCAACATTGGTCTCATGTGCATTCTAAGTGACCCATTATGTATTTTTAGAAAATTATACATCTATTTTAACATTAAACTTTTTGTGTGAGCATTATAAAGTTTATATACTCCATTAACATTATTAGAATACTCAATAAAAATTGTATGTTTAGATCATTTCTCAAGTTTCTTTCTTATCTCTAAAGGGATGATGTCATGGGCTATACAACCAAAGGTTCTCAAGTGGCTAACAGATGGCTTTGTACCTGACCACGCATATATGTGGTTTGGTTAACAATGCCTTAGTGTGTGACTTGTTTAATGTATAGACCACCAGGAGCTACTACCTCAGCCCAAAGAAAATTAGGCATGCCATTCTCTTGAAGCATACTTCATGCAACATTAACGATAGTTCTACTTTTTTGTTTCATTACCCCATTGTGTTGCAGGGTGTATGGAACTGTGATCTCTTGTTTCATTCTAGCTTGAGCATAAAATTCATTAATGGCTTGAGAGCAGAATTCTGCACCTCTGTCAAGATGACGTACCTTAATATGGCAACTGCATTCTTTTTCTATCATGATCTAAAACTGATTAAATTTCTCAAATGCTTCACTTTTGTGAGTCAAGAAATAGAACCAACTCATGTGAGTAAGATCATCTACAAAGAGAAGATAGTATAAGTTATTTCCAAGACTAGGAGTTTGCATTGGTCCACACAAGTCAGTGTGTATCAGCCCTAGTTTGGTTGAGCTCACCATGAAGTAGATTTGAAGGGTGTTCTAGTTTCTTTACCAAGTACAAATGCTTCACAATGAATACTTTTTTTAATTTTAGGTAGCACTTCAACCATCCTTTTGCCTTGTAATAGTTAGGACTTTCAAAGTTCAAATGATCATGCCATTTTAGTGATTCAAAACGAAGATTTCAAGACATGTCATAAGAGACCATCAAACACTTGGTGTTGTAGACAAACATGTTGTTGGCGGAAAGTGCAATCTCTTGAACATACCTTCCACTATCCTTTTTTTAACCAAGCACTTGCCATTATCAAAGATGATGGAGTATCATTTCCTCATGAGTTACCAAACACTAAGTAAATTATACTCAAGTTTAGGAGCAAAGTAAACATCTTTAAGGAGTTTGAAATCATCATGCCCTTTTTGGAACTTGAAGGTTTCATCAATATTAGTGAAGATTGTTTTCCAACTCATCATATGGTTGGAACACCCGGAGTCGATAAACCCTAGATGTGGTTTGTTGTAGTTATCACCATTGAGCATCATGAAAGCAGCCTATTGTAGCATGTAATCATGAAAGGCTAACAAGTGTTGAGTTTCATCTTCATTACCTTTATTTTGTTCATCATTTTTTGCAACCTTACTTGAGACTTGTTATTATACCAACAATCCTTTTCACATGGCCATATTTTTTACATATGCAGCATTGCGGTACTTTGCTCCTACCAAATGAGTTACCATGACCGTGACTAGGAGCTCTCCCATGCAATGATCCATTACCACAACCTTGACCACAAGTGGCTTTGGTCTGATCATTGAATACATGTAATGCTTGTTCATCTTGATACTCCGATTTCTTTGTTCTATTATCCGGTTAGGACCGACTGTTGATATGTTCCTCATGTGATTGTAACAATTTCATTAACTTTACTGGGGTTACCTTAGCTAAATCATACACCACTTCAATTGAAGGTATGATATAGTCATACTTTGATAAGAGACTTCAAACTACTTTTTTGATAACCTTCTGATTAGTAAGTTCTTCGTCGTATGACCTTTGACGTCCTATATTGTCCATGACCCGGGAGAAGTAGTTCCCAGTGGTCTTATCACTTTTCATGTCAAGGTTTTCAAAATCTCGTGTAAGCCCTTGAAGCTTGACATATAGTACTTGAGTATCTCCATGAAACTCACCTTGAAGAGTATCTCATGTATCTTTTGTTGACTCGCATGCTACTATATAAGGGAAAAGATGACAGAGGATTCCCTAGTGGATAATTGACATGGCTAGAGCATCCTTCTTTTTGGCCTTGCGATGATCTCCAGAACCATCATCTATAGAAGGAACTATAGCATAAACAACATCCCAAAGCTCTCAAGACTTTAGTATTGTCTTCCTTCTAATGCTCCAGTTCTCGTATATGAACATGGGAATAGTTTGGGTTTGTTGAATTTTGACCATGAAAGGAAACAAGGTGTTGGTTTGAGAATGGAAGAAGGTAGAGCATAACATGCCTCTAATACCAAGACTGTGGGTATTTGAAAACATATTCAATTCATAGATACACAAATACGTATGAAAGCTCAAGTAGTTTTGTATTTATAAAGTAATGATAAAAGCTGAGTTATGGAGAAGTTTAAATAGAAGAAGAAAACCCTTAAAAGAATCAACAACCTTAACGTTCTAATTACCACGGGTAAACCGATGACCCGTTATTAAAAATAACAAACAAAAGATAAACATAGGAACACATGCATGACTTTTTCCCATCACCTTAATATCACTTTCAAAGAACTGAGTCTTGAGCCATCATACAGATGTAGGCAGTTTGAATCAGCTTCTAATAGATGAGGATGATACAAAACTAGGGTTGTGAAGTGAATTGAATTAGGGTAATATCGCAACCCGGTTTGAAAATAGGTGGTTGAAAAAGATCCTGCAAGGTTCTATATAAGACTGATGCACCTAAATGATCCAAAGTTTATCATGCATGCTTGCACTGAAGTACTAAGTAGAATGCTTTGAAAGTTTTACACATTGCCTTAGAAAATATTGTAAGTGTAAAATAATCCGAAGCCAAATATGAAGTCTTTCAAAGCTTCAAAGACAAAGTCTTCCTAAGCCAGCATATGAAGATAGATTTCTTTCAAATACTTTTGAGTACATCTTTTATCTCATGCACTTTTTCCATAAAGCTGGGCCACCTTTCTGTTGCAACTCTGATAAGTCACTAACTTATGTAAGTTGGTAAAAAGGTCCACACTTTTGGTAACTGTACATTAAGGTCTTAAGTCCTTTACTTTCTACTTTATGTACTTTTATCCTTTTTGTAATATTAGGATGTGAGCTATGGTATGTCATAATTACTAGTCAAAAGGTAATCTGCCTTTTGACTTTACATTAACTTTGTTGTTGTCTAGATCATGTATCCAGCTAGCCTTCAAAGTATGATCGGTTATAAGATGTAGTATAAAGTATCTCAGGTCTTTGTAACTTAACAATGATTGTACACTTATAAAAGAACTTGAGAGCAATATATAATATTTCTTGAAAACCAAATACGTGTGTTGTTCTGTTCTTGTTTTGTATCATATTTGTTTGTGTTCTAAGTATCAATCTCGTGTGTTACCAGTTCCCTATTTGATCCGTTAAGTATTCTAAACTAACTTTCCTCATTGTGTGTTGTGTTGGAAGTGACCAAAACCTTCTTAAACGGTCTTGCAGATCCACATGCTTTTTTAAAAGAAATTAGAGATTTAGTGATATGTTGACACGTGGTATCAATAGCATAATATTATGACACGTGGACACATGGGTGAATTTTTTTCTTTTATTATATATAGGTAATATCCTGTGTATTACACGGGTTAAATAAATAATATTATTAATGAAAATGAATTATAAAATTATATTTTAATATAAGATATGATTAACATTACGTACGAGTAATAAAAAGATGATATTATATTTTAGCTCTTGGTTTAATTTTTTTCTCAAAAAATGTTGAATTTTAAACAAATGTTTGAAAACAAACCATTTTTTAAAAAATATCATTTTAAAAATTTCTTTATTGTAGAATTTAATCAACTTTTTTCATAACAATTTTCTTTTCTAAAAGCCACAATTTTTAAAATATATTGTGTTTTTTTAAGTTGATATTTTATAGAAAAAAATCTTGTTTTATGAAAATATTAGAGTTAAATGCATTTTACATCAATGAGCTTTCATATAAATTGTCATTTGAATCCAAAAATTTAAATTTTGCCATTTGAATCCAAAAATTTAAATTTTATCATTTGCATCCAAAAATTTCACAAAAATTGTCAATTGAATCCACTTAACTACTCCAAATTAATATCGTTAAGTTTTTCTGTTATGTTTTCTAAATTTGAGGTATTATTGTCAAAATAATTACAAAATAAAAAATCAACTATACTTGGTAAGTTTTAAGCATTCAGTCTCTTTGATAATCATCATTGTGATTTTAATTTACTAGGAATGATGGTCAATATTTCTTTCAATTAATAAGAAAGACATCTCTAAACATCATATTATATAAAATAAAATATATGTATAACTACCTAAAAGTAATTCATTTCTAACTTTATAAAACATGCAAAACAAATATATATATATATATATATATATATATATATATATATATATATATATATATATATATATATATACAAACAAGTCATATAATATAAGTTATTTGAATTATAACCATAAAATAAAAATTATTATAAAAGTATAAAAATAATTTATAGAATTACATTAGCTGTCATGAATAATAATTATAAAAATCAATCATCGTAATCATAATTAAGCTTTAAACTAAAGAAATCAATGTTTAATTAATAAAACGGACAAAAGTAACATAATTATTAACCAAAATAAATTAACAAGACAAAATAATAAAATACAATTATAGAGTCAAATCATAACTACAATTATCAAAAGAAGTTAAACAAATAAAAACCCTCATATGAGTTGGTTTTTATTTTATAATTTTTTTAATTAAAATAACTCTTATGTTAGAAACTTAATAGAAAAAATTAATCGTATTAGTTAGGTGTAGACAAATGAATTCAAATGAGAAATGAAGATAATTTTCGTGGTAATTTTCATGTGTTTCATTCCTTTTAAAAAATAGACCAAGCCTAATGAAGATAATTATCGTGGTAACATTTCAGTTTGATGTTCTTGTTTCTGCCCAGAATATTAATTGTTTCACAGTTGGATTTATACGCACACGAATTAATGTGTGCATATTTGATTTATTACAACCACTTCGCTCCACATCACAAGCTAAAAAACTCGTATTTAATGGTGATCTTTATTATTACTATTCGTTAATCTAACTTTATTAATTGGTTGGCTTTGCGAGTCCACAGTCCTTGGCTTCCAACCCGCAATCCTTGGGAAGGCTTTGAGCCGTTTGAATACATATAGCTTATCCCCTGCCCCTTTAACTTTTTGTAGAGCTTTGTTATACGTTCGAGTGATTGTATCGCAATGACACTCCTTTGTCACTTTCTTTAGTTCATCACAACATGGTTCCAAGCGTGGGTGCTCCGCCGTCTTTGGTTTAACCAAAGTGGTCGCCTTATCAGTGATGTGCCCATAGCAAGCACTTTTGTCAGGGATCTTAAGGCACTGCTTTTGGGAGGGTTGGGGTTGTCTAGACTATCAATCGACATTCCATTTCCATTGTCATCTATCGTAGTAGTGGCTATCGCAGTAGTGGCTATCGTAGTAGTGGCGATGATGGTAGTTAGGTCGGCAGAAACCTCAAATGATACTACTAGGATCGTCAAAATGAATGCAACTAGTGCAAATTTAGTCATCGTGGAATGTATATTTTCTTCTTACACATTTGATTAACACCGCACAAAATGGAATATATAAGCCTTAAATTTGTTTTTGCGTACACTTTGGTTAACGTTATTATTAGATATTAATAATTTGATTTGCATGTGTTTCATTTCAATCTTCATACGAATATTTATAAACTAAAATATAATATATTACTCTTATTTAATATCGTATTAGCATGTGTTTTATCTCAATCTTCAAATAAGAGTATGTATTTGAAGACTTAATTTATCTTCTAAAACATTTTGAAATAGTTACATTACCAACTTTTACCAAATTCTGTTTAATGTCTTTGTTGGTATGTTATTTAAAGTTCATTGAATATTATATCATAAAGCATTTGCTATGTTTTTAATTCACATATAAAAAAAATTCAAATAATACTAAATTCTTATGATTGTATATAATTACAGAACGTTTAGTTTCATATTCTTGAACACTCCCGTTAACTTTTTTTTTTACCTTTACAGCAATAAATCCATATCTACATGACATGGAATCATTTAATAGATATTCGCATCTTATGCAATATTAATATTCATGATTTTTCGCTCTATATAAAAGAAAATCTCCAAGCAAAATGGGTATTTCAAATACTTTTTGTAAGACGCTCCTGCTTACACATTCAATCACAAGTAGCATTTAATTGTCTGTTACAAAATTATTTTAGATATTTTAGTGTAATTAAATTAACTAAAAAATAATATAATCATAATTAATATCTAATAAATAAGTTATGAAGTGCGGAATGCATGCTTATTTGAGTGTATTATGATATTCGATATTGAAAATCTTCTTAGGGGCGGCAGTGGGGGTTCCAAGGGGACACATCCCTTTGGCGAGGGTCCGGGGGCAGCGCCCCTTGTATCGGGTCCAATGGGTGGCAACCTGGCTGGGGTGCGAAAATAGCTTCATTAAAAAATGCATTTCGAATCGATTTTCCAGAACTTCACATGTGAATTTCGAGTGGGAAAATACGTATTTTTTAATGCTTATTAGAAAAAATAGTTAAACTACCAAATGGTAGTTTTTCCCGGTTTCTCTTCAAAATCGAATTGCATTATGAATGTTGGTCACTTCTTCTTGAATTCTTATTCTTCTGGTTCACAAAAATTCATACAACACGACATACAAATTCTTGATCCAGTTTAAGTTGTATCCGATTGATTTATTCGGGTGAACCACCAAATAAATTCAATCTGAAAATAATATTCACCACTATTATATTATCCAAGTTTTATTTTAAGTGTTCATCTTATCTAGCTTTCATGCTGCTATTCTGGAATGGTGTTGTTTTGGAGTCAACTCGGAAGGTTCTCCGATCACACATCAGCTGAGTTAGATCTTTGTTAATTGTTTCTTGTGAAATTTTCTCTTCTTCGGTTCTTACCTACCTTATGTTTAAATCAGTGTTCCACCTAATATCATAATTAGCTTATAAGTTTGTTATTTGAATATACTTTTTGTTGTTTTTGCAATGAATATGAGTGTTATTTCTTCAATCTTTGCACCTGTTCATCGTATGTAGCTTTATGTAATCCCTAATTTGACTAATTTTCCTTTCTTTGACTCTATTTTAGATAATGTTGTGTTCTTGACTTCACATATGACAGATGTTATTTGGCAGATTTTGCTTTCTTTGATTCTAATTTGGATAAAGTTTTGATTTTAATTCACATAGTACATCTGTTGTTGGAGGGATTTTGCCTTTTTTTATTCTATTCAGACAACTATTTTGTTCTTTGTTGTTTAAAGTCCTAATTCAGGCTTTCTACGGTGATCTATTGACTTTTAAGCACAGTAAAAACATTTTTTTATCAAAAGATTAAATCTACAAGATGTGTAATAAAAAACTTAGTAATGAGTCATTTTTATCTAGCCACTTCATTTCATAATTTTATCTTTACTGCAGTGTCTCTTTGCCATGCATAATTATGAATAATAAAAAATCAGTGTCTCTTTTAGAAATCAGTTTTCTTGTTCTTTGCTTTGCTTACTTTTTATTGATATTCTAATGAATTTTCTAAATTATACAATATCTCCTGCTTGTTGCGTTGATGGAATTTTTAGCTCCCCTAAATCTGAAACGGGTATCATACTATCTAACTAATAAATGCATACTTATTTTTAATAGCCTACAAAGACATTATGTAGTTGAGTTTTTTTTTTCAATTATAATTTTTTCATGGGAAACTAAAGGATGTAAATAGGCATTTGAACCCATTCAAAGAAGTTATGTTGCTACAAGTCCATCTCTTAGTTAACTTCATATCTCAAGGGTGATTGTTTTGGGAAGTTTTACAATTGCACTTCTGTTTCTGAGTATGCATTTGATTTTCTAGTATCAAATGGATGAAATTGAAGTAAAATAACTAAAGACTATTTTTTAAACTTTCAAATTGATAATACTAAATGAAGATAGGATTTAGGATGTATACTTGACCTGGGAAAAGATATTCAGAGCATTTGGTTTTTGATAGACCACACCGAGTTAATAGAACACCCTAGATGTTTTTGGTGTCGTGGTGTGACTATATGAATTGCATAGCCTTATGTGAATCACATACATGGGGTTCTATGAATACCCTATGTAAAGTTCTGATATGTTGCTTGACAATATAGTGAAAATGGGCATTTCTTATAGAAGTTGATGATATGATATTCATGCCTATTAGGAAGTTATTATGGTGTTTATATAAATTGCTAAAAAATGTAAAAAGACTTGCTCATATATTTTTTTTCTTTTGGTGTTTGCCATTTGGTAATAGTAATTTTTTAATGTATTTGTCTTCTGTTGTCTAAACTTTTTGTTTAACTATATACCGATCACTTGCTATACTACCATTAGTTCATATACTATTAAAATTGAGAAGTAACTTTTGGAAAATTACGAGAGACGTTTTTTGGATTAGTGTCTTTAGCTGAGCAAAGAGAACACACCAGAGGCTCAAGCTCAAAAAGTTAGCTTCTTGTTTTGTTTCTTCTTTTTAATATCCATTACACGTATAATAAACAGTAATAATAGTAATGGGTGTATGTATTTGGTGGATGGGTTTGTCACTTATAAAAAAACCAATAGTGTTATGTTGTGCAGGTGGAGATATTAAAAGTTCAATAACATTCTCATTGTGCATATTTTGGTATATCAATGAGATTGCAGGTCATGTTTTCTTGGTAACATTTCAAATTGGACCTTGCATTTTGCAATACATCAGATTGCAGGTTGTATTTGTTAGTATTAGGTCATCTTGCAGATTGGATATCGTTGGTTATGGGTCATATGGAAGGTGGTAATGGGTCTGATCACTGATTCTACAGTACCATGCGAGATCCCATTAATTGTATAAACACAAAAACAACTAGCAAATAAACCCTTTAAATAGGTTAAAAGGTAGATTATTTTTTTGTTACTTCATAGGTTATGGCATTAGCAACCTTATAATGGGTCTAACTTTATTATCAATGTTTCAGGCTTATGTTTATCATGTTTGTTTGTTTCCTCTTTAGGAACTTGATTATGGTTAAATTACTATCGTGATCTAAACCCATTTTGAGCCATTACCTAACCCAGCCAACTTGCCCTAACTTGTCACCTATAACCTTTTTTAGGAATGGAGATGAGCCAATGATTATCATACAATACAAATAAGAAGCATACCATCTCTTTTTAGTCTTTTTGTTTGATTGTGATTGTGGCTTGGCATTGTTAATCTGAGGCACAAAACTTGGTTGATTTCATACGTTGGCAGCTTTCAACCGATCGGGATTCTGCTTTATCAGGGCTGCCGTTTTCTTTCCCATCTGCATATTATGATGTCTGATTTATACTTTATGTGTTTCGGGATCTTAGTTCTTCAAGTAGCTTTGAAGCATCTTTGATTTTATTAACTAATATATGTGTCTTCAAGGTTCTAAATAACGCATCCTGTCTTATATGCTACAATTTATGTGAATGTCTTCATTTAGTTTGCTTCTTTTTATTTAGTTTGTGATGAATCTTATCTTTTGTGTGTGGTCAAATATATTGATATTATTCAACTTTCTACGAACACATAACCTTGGTAAATGAATACATTCAACTTTCTTCGAACACATAACCTTGGTAAATGAATATGCAGTTGTTGATAATAATATCAATATCACCAAAGTAGATGCTTGCTTGCAAAAATAATTAGATAACAGATGCTTTATTTTTAATGATTTATTTCACGTTCCCTTCAAAAGTAGTAAGGCATAGGCGAATGGCGGAGCAGTTCTAACTTCTAAGGGAAAAACAATAATTGTGTATAAGTGGTTTATTAATTTTTGAAAATGTTGGTTTTGATCATGGGGTTTGCATGAATTGCATTTATAGGCGATTGGAGGTGAATATGGTAAAGGTGTGACTGTGTGAGACCTCCAGATCTTAAAGGACTATGTGTGAATACTGTTTATTTGAAGATTGATCTCAGAGCCAGTGTATGACAAGACCGCTTATATTGAATCCCATTCTTAGAGTTTTTTCTTTTTATTTTTTGCAGCTAATCTGTAGTATATATACTTATTTGTTTATTTAAAGAGAATGCTAACAATTAGATAATAAGTTGTAATAGGTAGATCCAATCATCCACTTAAGATCACTGTTTTCGCGACCGGATCGGACCGGCCGGTTCGACCGGGGATCGGTCCGGTGGCCGGTCCGGTTCGCTACGAATCGATTTTGAACGGTCGAACCGACCGGTTCTTCCCGAACCGCTGGTCGGACCGGTTTTTGAATTTTTTTTTATTTTAATGGGTAAAAACAGGGTGTTAAACCATAAATTAGTGTGTTAGATATACAAATATATTTAAGTTTTATATATATAACTATAAAATATAACTATAAATCATATATAAATTACTTATATTTAACTACATATATAAATATAATTAAAATTTAGTTAAATCCAGTCCGACCACCAAACTAGTAAGGCGTCCGGTTCAACGTCCGATCCAGTTTTAAAAACATTGCTTAAGATTCTTACTTTAGGTTAGGATAAGATCAAAATTGGCTTAGTTTTTTTTATCAATATTTACTAATGAAACCTTCAAATCCAGCTTCTACATGTTAGTTTGGTTTATGGCGAATATAGGGAAGTACTAGAAGCTTGAAAAGACATGTAGCATTATTGATGAAACATCAACATGCGATTCAAAAAATCATAAAGCAGTACTTGCACTATCAACCATAAATTATGGTGGTAGTTCTATGAAGATAGAAAAGCATCTTAAAATTTGAATATGAAATTGATTTGTTTCTAACTAAAGATTTATTACTCTTTAGGTCAGATGAAAGTCAAGCTTTTGAGTTGGATCTAAAGTATGATTTGTATAAAAAATGGATAATTTTATTGCAGGTAACACCATATGTAAATTTTGTTATACTTCATACTTATATTTTACTTCAAGTTGTTAAGGATTATTCTAATAATTACATTTCAAATTCTCTTTTGCTTTTTAAATGATCTAATTTGCTACATTTTTCTAGATTCATTGTTGGTTTCAGATTTTAATACATCAACCGTCTTTCTGTTCTCTTCACTTGAGACTTATTTTAATTTTTTAGCACACTTGAAGTTATATATGAATTCAAAAGAAATACAACAAATTTTTTAGCTTTAGGTAATCGATTTTTCAATAGCTTATATAGAGTAATTGAATAGAGTTTTCTTGCCTTATAATAAATGTGAATTCATCATGGCTTTAGGTTATTAGGTGATTAAATCTTGGCATTTAAGTAAATTCAATTTTGGTGATAACGGAATAAACATCCGAACTTGTAAATTGTATGTCCTGTCGCATCGCGTAGGCTTTCCCCAAATACATTATAATCATTCCATATGTATTTACAAACTCAAAACAGAGATGATTTAACTCCAAAACAAATTACCAATTAGCACCATACAACAATACATGCGTGTTGCATGTGCCTTATTTCAATCTGTATATGAAAATACATGAATTAAAACTTTTTATACTATATGATTCTAATTTAAATTTGTATTAGCATGTGCTTTATCTCAAACTTCATATACTTTCTTTAAACCTTCAAAAGTAGTTACCGTACCAACTTTCACCAAATTCTATTTCATGTCTTTATTGGCAAATTATTCAAAGGTTACTGAATATCAAATTAAAAAAGGGTTTGCTATGATTTTAAATAAAATATTATAAAATTTTCAAGTAATACTAATTCTTATAAGCAAAGCATGCAATTACAAGATGTTTAATTTCATATCCATGAAAACTCCCATTGTTAATTTCTTTGCTTTACATCATGAATCCATATCTACTTGACAATTAATAGATATTCACATCTTAAAAACTATTATTATCCATAAAACCTTATAATCATTGCATGTATATGCACATACTCAAAGGCAGAAACGACTTAACTCCAAAATATATTATCAGTTAGCACCATATAAGTAACACGGTTACCATACTTAAATCCACTTACACTATATTGGACTATTGGAGGACCTCAACTTTTAAATTCTTTTTAATTATATGATTTTATACAAAGCATATTAGTACCCCCTAAGGGTGAACTGTAAAGCCTGAAGCGTTTGCCTATAGGTGAACTGTAAGGCCTGAAGCGTTTGCCTATAGGTGAACTGTAAGGCCTGAAGCGTTTGCCTATAGGTGAACTGTAAGGCCTGAAGCGTTTGCCTATAGGTGAACTTTGAGGCCTGAAGCATTTGTATATTTGATTGGATTAGTGAATGTGATTTTCATTGATTTCAAAAACAAAATTACAAAAGTTTATATAGGCATGAGACTTGCACTTAGGTACCTCAATAATGCAAGACTAAAAAATACTAAATGATATTTCTATATTATCTAACATACTCATGCTGAACGGTGGTGGACCAATCCTTAGCATATCACGAAAAACGTTGAACTAAGAAGACAGTTGACTTTTGGTGAAATGTCAGTCACATGAAGCTTGATTGGGACATATTTTGTAAACAGCACCGGTAGTTCATACAAGAAATGATAATCAAGATCAATGTGTTTTGCTCGTGTATGCGATACAAGATTTTCAGTAAGAATATAGCACTTTGTTACAATCTAGCCTTTATGGATTGTAATATCAAGTGAAAAGCAAAAACTCAAATCATACGAGAAATACAAGGAAGCGATAACTTCAATATGATGGATAGAAATCTCATCGCGTGAAAACTTGAAGTTGCCGCACGAGAACATCATGTTCTCGCGTGACAACTCCAAGTTTTCGTGCAATGAGATCTTGATCCATCATCTTGGAGTTCTTGTATTATTGTATTTCTCATATGATTTGAATTTTTGCTTCTCATTATAATCCATAAAGACTAGTTCCTTACATTTTCCCTTATGGATAACAATATCATGATATGATTGACTTCAGTCACCCATCTTCAAGAATTATCTGATATCAGGGTATCTATCATTTTAGTCTTACCCCTTAGCTTTAACATCTTCCTAATGTATAGCTTCATAAAGGATATCACGTTTGAATCAAGCTTAAATTATTATATCTTGATTACTTACAACTTAAGATGTATTAGGCATATGACAGAGAGATCCAACTTCCAATTTGGATTCCTAAATAACCCAATTCTTCAATTCGATGACAAGATTCAGTGACAACGAACTAGATCATAAAAGTATTCTCCCCCCTAAGTAAGATGTAATAAGCCCATATTTTCAGAGCAAGAATACCAAACAATATTGATTCTTCACTTAATCAAACCATTCGCTCATTGTTCCCATCAGTAAGATAAGATAAGCTCATATTATTAAATTTCAATTCACGAACAAATCGAATCAAATGTTGTAGATATAAAATCTTGAACTTGATCAAACAACACAAAAACTCTAATTTAAGTACCAAACTTTAAATCATCCGGTATCTTCTAGATATAGTTTATGGATGATGAAGTTTTTGCATGAGAAAACATTCGCAAATAACGAAAACCATGGTTTTGAAAACCGGACCGGACCGACCGGTCTGACTGTTGGACCGGGAACCGGATTTTGATTCGGTCCGGTTTGGTGTTTAAAACCGTTTTAGTGTTGAACCAGTGGTCGGACCGGTTGAACGGGTCGAACCGGCGGTCAGATCGGGAACCGGACCGGTTGAACCGGTGGTCTTTATATATATTTTTATTTTCTTTGTAATTTTTAAATATATTTATAAAAAATACTTATAATTTTATGTGGTTCTTATATACGGTCCGACCGGTTGAACCGGTCCGACCATCGGACCGGTAAGACGTCCTGTTCACTGTCTGGTTCAGTTTTAAAAACATTGACGAAAACTGCTGCAAAGACTTTGCATGGAACTTTTCTCATGAAAAGTTTTATATTGCAAAGCTTTTTCATCAAAAGTTTTCTTTTCAAAAGGTTCTAACATGAAAATTTATCTCATGAAAGTTTTCGCATTGAAAAGTTTTTTTATCAAAAGTTCCTCATGAAAAACCTCTCACAACATACGGTTATTTTACAAAGTTCTTGAACGATGCGGTTACTCCCGTGAAAACGTCAACCAAAATCGACTTTTATGATTTTAAATCACTGCTACTGTCTGAAATCGACTTTTGTGATTAGAAGATGGTGAAGGTGACATAGCCCTTGGTATCCCATCCTCAAATAGACTCTGTATGAAGGAGTCTGTGTAGTCCACATCAATATGAACTAGAGGAGGTTGCTGAGAATGCATATTGCAAGTGAGGATGGTGAGTCCTCAATGTCCATTCTCTCTGAAGAACTCCTAGGTTATGTGGCTGTAATGACTTTCTCCTCCTGTTTGGTAGCATCACCCCCTTGCATAGGTGAGTTGGAAGATAGGTCATCACATCCACAGGTTCTTGTGTTCCTGGTTGAGCTCTTCTTAAGGGTCTACCAGCTAGCTTCTCCTTAAGATATGAAATCTCAAGTTGCTGATCATTGATCCTGTTATGTAAGGTAGTCACCTGAGATTCAAGGTGACTGACCTTTGAGACTAGGAAAGTGCATGTTTTAGACAATTTTTGCACCAGTAGTCTCAGATTCCCCTCATCTTTATCAGAAGACTCATTGGGGGATGAGATGATTGGACCAGAGTCCTTTCTCTCACCACCAGCTTGAGGTTCTTGGCTGCTGGTTTTCTTCTACTCACTGGCAATCTCAGTTGAGATGTCAGTGGGCTGGGTTGCCATGGGTGAGGTCTTAATGATGTAATCACTTTCAGAAGTGAGAGCCTCTTCCATATGGACATCCTGAACAACTTCAGGAGTGTCCACCTCAGTTGTAGGTGACTGATGTGGGATAGATGTAGGAGACTGAGGAGTACTCATCTCTCTTTGAGTAGGGGAAAGAAGAGAGATTCATTATACTCACTGAAACCTATATCTTCATCAGTATAGAAGTCAAGTTGGGAATTGGTTGGTTGAGATCTATAGGCTGGGGATGGTAACTGTCCCCTGAAGGTTGATCACTTGAGTGTTGAGACTCAGAGTGATGGCTTAAGGCAGTTGGGCTAATGAGCTCATCAGACTGAGCATAAGGAACCTCAGCACTGATTCTTGAAGAGATGGGAGTGGTCTGCTCCTCAGGAGAAGTGGGAGCTCTAGTGTCCACTTCTTCCTGTATGGGTGAGTATATGGGGGCCTCCACAGACTGAATAGCTTGAGCAGGGGTTCGTTTGGATTTTCTTTGGTAAGTGATGGTGATTTGAGGCTATGAGAGTGGTTGGGAAAAAGCAGGTGTGGGTTCAACACTAGCTTGTACTTCTAGGTTGTCACCTTGAGCAATGAGCTCAAACATTTTAGGACTAGGGTTGTTTCTACCTAGAGAATCCAACAGTGGGCTTTCTTAGTATTTTAAAGATGGCAGGCTTCATCTGTCCCAATTTAAGAATGTTACATGTTTCCCTCAACTGTGAGCCCAGTTCACAGTTAAGAATGTTATGGACATATCTAGGAAACATGTAATACTCTAAGGAGTCTAAATTAGCAAGTAAATTTGTATAGACAAACTGAGAATACATGAATTTGACCCTCTAAACCATTCCATGGATTATGAAGGAGAGATCCTCAGGAATCTGGTCCCATCCACCATGCTTATTTGATAAGCTGTGGATGACCACATGAAGCAGGAATCTCTATTAGGATGAGACCTTCCCTTCCTAAAGGTCTTTACTGAGAAATCTCCCTCATATCCCATCTGCTTAAAGGAATGATTGACAGCTTCCTTTGGGAAAAACACCTCACCTTCTTCATCATCCAGCTGAAGATGTCTATTGATGATGGCTGGAGTGATGAAGATTGTTCTCCCCTGCACTGTGGCAGACAGTGCCTTCTCCCCGTCCATAATGACCTCTTGGCAGGTCTTCTAGAATTCAAGCAACTGATCCTCATAGAATGGAGGATCAATGGTTAGGGAGGTGAAGTAGTTTGATAGAGTTAGGAAACACAAACCTCTGAGAAATGAGGATCTTTCTCAGAGCTTAACAGAGCAACCTAATTGTGTTGTATATGTAGTTGCATGGTAAAGTTGGGATCATTTCTGTGAGCAAGGTTGGCCATTTTGAAGTAGCTTAAGGACGAAGAAAGAAGAGAGAAAGAAATTTCAGAGAGAAATTTGGGGTTTAAGGTTTGGAGGAAGAGCAGATGATAGAAAGAGGGGGGGAACCGTTGGGTTTATATGTGAGAAGGATTTTTCAGATAAAGTTTAATGAAAGAGGATAAACTTTGAAATCTGGATGTCGGTCCCACCTCTGAAAAAGTAGTTTACTTTTGCTCAAAAAGTAGTTTTCTTGGAAGTCAAAAAGCTTCTGAAGGTTATTATCTTCAGAAGTTTTAATTAAAAAGCTTCCGAAGCTAAAATGACTTCGGAAGAATTTCCTGAGAGTTTTGAAAATTTTGATTCGGAAGAAAAATTAAAACTTGAGTGCTTTGTATATAAACCAACAAAGCTTCCGAGAGTTAATTTTGCTTCGGAAGTAAATGTTCCTTGAAAATAAGTAAGTGTCTGAGACAAGTATTTAAGCTTCGGAAGATAAATTTGAAAGTTCTTCCGAAGGTAAATTTCTTAGACAGTTATTTATTTTGAAGGCATGATTTACTTCAGAAGTTAAAAGCATAACTTCCAAAGTATCATAAATTTTCAAAAGTCTAAGGAAAGTCTTCAAAAAGAAATTTTCATCCAAAGAAAACATGAGCTTATGAAAATGATGAACTAGACAACTTAGGACACACATAATTTTTAAGAAATAATAAGAATTAGTTTTAAGAAAAGCTTACTCAAAGTTTATCATCCCAATAGCTGATATTAGATATTTAAATCTCTGTTCATCAAAAGCCTTTGTAAACAGATTAGCATATTGTTCATCTGTGTGAACTTTGACTAGTTTAGTTAATCCCTTTTTATAGTTATCTCTTATTAAATGATACCTGATATTGATGTGCTTTGTACTTGAGTGCTACACAGGGTTCTCTGTGATTGAGATAGCACTGTTGTTGTCTATGTGAATGGGAGTCTCCTTGAAGTTTAACCCATAGTCCAGCATCTGATTTTGAACCCAAAGTACTTGAGCACAGCAGCTTGCAGCAACAATGTATTCAGCTTCAGCAGTTGATGCAGAGACACAGGATTGTTTCTTACATTGCCATGAGACAACCCTTCCACCAAGAATTTGACATCCCCCAGATGTAGACTTTGCAGTCATGTTGCAACCACCATAATCACTATCTGTATAGGCATACAGATTGACGTCAGAATTATTGGGATACCATAGGCCAAGTGTTGATGCACCTTTGAGGTATCTTAGAATCCTCTTGATAGTGATAAGGTGAGACATCTTAGGGTTGGCTTGATATCTTGCACAAATGCATGTAGCAAACATGATATCAGGCCTGCTAGCAGTAAGATACATAAGAGACCCAATCATAGCCCTATATAGTGCTCATCTACACACTCCCCCTCAAGATCAGGACCAAGAGAGTGGTTTCTGGCTATGGATGTCTTAGCAATCTTACAGTCAGTCATATTGAACCTCTTAAGTATGTCCTGAACATACTTTGACTGACTTATGAAGATGCCATCTTCAACTTGCTTCACTTGAATTCCCAGAAAGAAATTGAGTTCCCCCATGGCACTTATTTCACATATGTTTTTCATCACTTCTCAAAGTCTTTACAGAGCTTTGGATTAGTTGAACCAAAGATGATGTCATCCACATATACTTGAACTAGCAATATGTCTTTTCCTTGTTCTTTGATGAAGAGAGTTCCATCTATAGTACCTCTCCTGTATTCATGTTTACAAAGATACTCAAATAGTGTCTCATACCATTTGCTGGGTGCCTGATGTAGCCCATAGAGAGCTTTGTCAAGCTTGCAGACATAATCAGGATGATCAGGATCTACAAAACCAGGTGGCTGTTTGACATAAACCTCTTCATCTATCACTCCATACAAAAAGGCACACTTCACATCAAGTTGAAAGACCTTGAAGTTCTTGGATGCAGCAAATGCCAGGAGTATCCTAACAACTTCTAATCTTGCCAATGGAGCAAAGACATCAGTGTAGTCAATCCCTTCTTCTTGTGTGTATCCTTGAACAACTAGTCTAGATTTGTTCTTGATGATAATGCCTCTATCATCCTTCTTGTTCCTAAACACTCATTTGGTTCCAATGGTAGTCTTCCCAGAAGGAAGAGGACAAAGGTTCCAAACTTTCTGCCTTTTGAATTGAAGCAGCTCTTGTTGCATAGCTTCAACCCACTTTCATCCTTTAGAGCTTCATCAACTTTCTTTGGCTATATCTGGGATAGAAAACAAGAGTGAAGACAAACATTTGCTTCATGGGTTGTCCTCTTGTTTTTACCCCTGAGACAACATCTCCAATGATGTTTGTGGTTGGGTGAGACTTGTGGATCCTAAGCTGTGGGATCACAGCAAGTTGTTGAGAAAGATCTAAATTAGAGAAATTTAGATCTGGCATGGATGTTTCTCCCACCACATCAGCACACTTTTCAAGTGAAACTTGATCCAAGCAGTGTGTGACATCATTGATGTTCTCATCAATGGTGTGGTTAGTGGCATCAAGAAATTCTTGGTCACTGTCACCACCACCATTGTTGTCTTCCATAGTTGAGGTGTTCTTATCTGTTGTAGTGCCTCTGAGCTGGAATTTGAAGGCATACCAGATGTATAGCTGAGTTTCATTGTTGTGCTGACAGAAACCTCATTTGCAGAAGTGGTTCCAACTGGAGCTGAAGATGTATGACTTGAGGATCTTCCTAGCTCAAATCTTGGATCAGGATCATCTGTATTTAAATTTTCTGCAGATCCTGAAACATTCTCACAAGATTTGTTAAAACAATTGGTAACCAAATCAAGATCAAATAACCAATCTAGACCAGAACCAGCAACACAGGGTGTGTGTTCATTGAAAGTCACATTGGCTGACTCCTTAACAATTCTAGTTCTGAGATTGTACACTCTATAAGACTTAGCTTAGGAAGAGTATCCAATAAAGTGTCCATCATCTAATTTCTCAGCAAACTTGGCAATTTGATCTTTGGTATTCAAGATGGTGCAAGGACATCCAAATGACCTAAGAAAACCAATGAAAGGTTTCCTCTTGTGCCAATGTTCATAAGGAGTCTTGCCATGAGTCTTGACTACTAAAACTCTATTCTGCACATAGCAGGCAGTGTTGACTGCCTCTGCCTAGAAGGTGATGCACAGTTTAGAGTAAGACAGCATGGTTCTTGTAGCTTCAGTCAATGTCCTGTTTCTCCTCTTAGCAACACCATTTTGCTAAGGAGTCCTGGGAGCACTGAATTGTGTTGTAATACCCTTTTCATCACAAAATGTATCAAGGATTTGGTTCTTAAATTTAGTTCCTTGATCACATCTTATGACTTTGATCTTGTGATCAGACTGATTCTCAATCTTTAAGATGAAAGTCTTCAGAATCTCAGGAGTCTCATCCTTAGTTCTAAGGAAGAAGACCCAAGTGAATCTTGTGAAGTCATCTGTGATCACTAGACAGTATAAGGTCCTTCTAAACTCATTACACTGGTGGGGCCAAAGAGATCCATATGTAACAAGTGTAGGGGTGTAGTGATGGAGTTCTTTTCCTTAGGCTTGTGAGATACCTTATGTTGCTTCCTTTTCAGGCATGCAACACAATGGTCATCACTTGTAAACTCTTTCTTTGGCATTCCAGTTACCAAATCATGCTTAAATAATTTATTCATGTTCTTAACGTTACATGGCACATTCTTTTATGCCATAGGAAAGACTCATCACTATTGGCTTTAGACAGAAAGGATGAAACTTCTCCAGAGGGAGAGGTTTCTTGAAAATCCATCTTGTACATGTTTCCTTTCCTAGGGGCTCTAAGCAGATATGCTCATGAGGAATGACCACACTAGGCTTAAGAACAATGCACTCATGCTCAGTAAAGAGCATGTTATGACTCTGATCACAAAATTGAGATACACTCAGAAGATTGTATCCAAGCTCCTTAACAAAGTTCACATTTTCTATGCTGAGCTTACCATTTGTGTCCTTGCCCCTTCCAGAAATGTAACCACCTTCATCTCCTCCAAAAGCAACTGGTCCTCCATCAATCCTGTCAAAGTTCTGGAGTAGTGACCTATTGCCTATCATGTGCCTAGAACAGCCACTATCTATGATCCAGACATTTTTGTTTGTCTTCAGCTGTCCCTGCACAAAGAGAATGATTAGTTACATTTGGAAACCCAAGCCTTGCTTGTCTTGGGCTTATTTGCAGAAGGTAATTCAACAGTATTAGATCCTATGGTTGTACTAAGAGGATCTTGAGCTGTTGTTGATGGAGAAATCTCAGTCACTTGGTATTTCTTAGACATCCACACCACCTTTGGAGTCTTGGACTTGACCTTCAAAACTTTGGAAGCTTTTGGAACTTCAGAAGTTTTGATGACTGAACCTTCAGAAGATTCTGCAGACACTGCAACAAACTTCAGTGCTTTAAAAGAACTCCTTTCTTTAGAGACCAAATTTTCTTCCGAAGGGAATTTTCCACTTTCCTTCTTGTTAGATTTTGAGCTTTCGAAGGAAACAGGTTTTCCTTCCAAAGCTTGAATCTTCTTCAACTCTTTGAAGTCTTTGTTCTGGTCATATGTACAGTACCTTTAGGATTGAAGGGACAATCCTTGGCAATGTGAGTGGTACTTTCACACATGACACAATTCATCTTCTTCTTCACAAGAGCCTTTTCTTTGGAATAGGACTGTCTTTGGTCACATCCCTTCTCCACCTTCATCTTTGCAGATGATGAGACAATCCTCTTGGGTGAGGTGATGGCCCAGGCTGTGCAGCAGTGATACACAGCAGATCAGTCTTCTTCTTGCTGCTGAGATGAGTTGAACAAGAACCAGAACTCTTAGCTAAAGAGTTTTGGTTGATGTCTTCAGTCCCTACCACTTTAAACCCTGTAGAGATAAAAACTTGTTTCTGCTTAGAGTCAAAAGTAGTCTTGATCTCTTGAGCCTTCCTTGCCTTTCTTTGCTCTTTCTGATCAAGTTCTTTCTTATGGACTTGGTCATCACAGTCTTCTTTTTCTCCTCAGAAGGATAGTGGTCCTTCTTGGAATCCTCCTCTTCACTCTTTTCAGAGGGATTCTTCACTATCTCTTCTTCATCCTCTTCACTCATGGGATCTATGAGAGGAAGCTCATCTTCACAAGTTCCACACCTAGGAGATCTTACTGACAAGATTGTGTGTGGAGGAGCTATCTCATTGGATCCCAGTCCCTGCCTGTTTTGATAGCACACTTTGTTGTGCAGGGATGAGGATATCATGTTCTTGAAGGTCTCTTCTTCAAGAACACTTTTCTGCCCTGGCTGTGCTCATCACAAGCTCATCCTAGCACTCAGTTAACTTGGTTATGAGATCTTTGATTTGAGTCCTAAAATCTATGTGTTCATGTTTTAGGACTGAAATGGTTTTCTCTAAGTCCTATCTTCAGTTTATAAACATTTCCAGACTTTCTAAAATCAGATTTTAAAATACTTAAAGACTCAAGATCAGATCTCAGTTCCAAGTTGTAGGACCTGTACCTGTTAACTTTAGCAATACATTCAGGAGTACAGAGATGTTCTAATACCTTGGCTTTATCATGATCAGCCATTAGTGCTTGGTTTGGAGAAGCATCTTCCACCGGAAAGCTCTAGTCGAAGCCTCCTTCTTCAACAACAACAACAGCTTGTTGCTTTGACTTCTCATTCTGGAGAGCTTTGTCAGTGTAGTTTGGTCTGGATTGTGTTTGGCCACCATTTGTTCTAGGTACCTTACACTCTCTGGCAAAGTGGCCCATCAAGTTACAGTTGTAACACTTGACTTTGCCTTTGTCCAGTCCAAACTTTCCACTAGTTGCATTGCTTGGAAACTTCCTTCCAGTTCTCTTGTAGAACTTCTTGGCTCTGTGAGTGAGAAGAGCCATCTGCTAGACTATTTCCATATATTCCAGATCATCTGGATGGATACAGTCCAGGTCTTCAAGAGTGAAAAGAGAGTTGCCACAGCTTTCATCAGAAGACACAAATGCTTGAGAAGAGCTTGTCTCTTGGAATGGGCTACCTTGAGTGTAGTTCTCCCTTGGTGTCTCTAGGAAGGTGATGAAAGGACCCTTTGGTGAATTGTTAGGGTAGCATAAGAGATGATGTTTGGGTTCTATGCTATCCCTTTCAATCACATGTAAGGCTGAACCCATTTGATTGTTGGAGTTTCCAGATGAACCTTGCATGTTCATCTGCATCTGGTAGCCACTAAGAATTACATATAACTCTGTCAGAGTAAGAGTTTTGAGATTTTCAGTTCTCTTGATCAGCACATAGTAGTGTGTCCATTGCCTAGGAAGTGAGGACATGAACTTCCTTACAATGTCTCTGTTTTCAAGAGAAACTCCTCCATCCACTAGGGTATCCACAATCTTAACATACCTGAAATACTGCTGAGTCATGGTTTCACCTGTTTTGAAGGTGAAGTTTTCAAACTGCTGCTTCAGGAGATCCTTCTTGTTCTCCTTGGCTTCAGAAGAACCCTCATACATCAGTTTCAGTGCATCCCACAACTGCTTGGCTATTTTGCACTTCTTGAAACCTCTGTATACAGAGTTTGGAAGGGTAGTTTGAAGAGCTGTCATGACTTTCCTGTCTATCTCTACTCTCTTCCTATCTTCATCAGAGTAGTTAGCCACATCTTTGGAATCATACCAGCACCAGTAGCAAAAGGGGTGTTGGGTATGAAAGGTCCATTCTCAATAGACTCCCATATTCTTGAATCAAGAGACCTAATGAAACCTTCCATTCTTAAACACCAGGTATTAACTCATCAAGAGTGATCAGTGGGGACTTGTTCATGGTTCCAGTTTCCATATCAGTTTTGGAAATGGCTGCCATTTGAAAAGTTTAGTATTTGTGTGTGTGAAGGATCTTAAGATGGTGAGATCTTAGATCAAGAGCCCGAAAAGCTCTGATACCAAATGCAGGATCGTTAAAGGTTATAGTTACAACACAACAACACAAAGAGAAGATTAACCAAACTTTAATCAAATAGTAAACTGGATTAACCAAGTTGAGATACTAAGAACACAATAATGCAAGAGAGACAGAACACAAGTGTATGGTTTTCAAGAATACAGTATATTGCCTTCTTTATGTTCTATTACAAGTGTTACAAAGCATATTCGAAAGATACAAGAACATGAGATACTTATACTACATCCTACAGCCAGCTATACTTTGAAAGCCAGCTGGATACAATTGACTAGACACAAACAAAATTAATTGTAGAGTCAAAAGGCAGATTGCCTTTTGACTTGTGACTATGACATGCTATAGCTCACATCCTTATCTATTACAAAAAGGATAAAGTACATAAAGTAGAAATTTACAGACTCAAGACCTCAATGTACAGTTACCAAAAGCATGGACCTTTTAACCAACTCATGTAAGTTGGTGACTTGCAGAGGTGCAGTGGAAAGGTGTCCAGCTTTATGGAACAGTACATCAGATAAAGCATGTTACTAAAAGTCTTCGGAAGAAATCTGTTTTCATGAGTTGAAGCTTCAGAAGACTTTGTCTCTGAGGCTTCGGAAGACTCCATGTTTGGCTTTGGAAGATATTGGTCTTGGCTTTGGAAGATTTCACACTTAGAGTATTTTCTGTTTCATCTAGGAAACATCCTAAGCTTCTTCTTTAATGCACTTGTGCAGCATGTAGGAAAGACTTAAGATGTTTAGGTTGCATCAGCCTCTTCATTAATCTCTACAATCCACCACAAAACAAATCTCAGCACTAGTAGGGAGTAATAGTAACCAGCATTCCAACTACTAAACCCACAACTAAATTCACCTTTCTCTTTTTCCTATTCACCGGATCAGGGCTCGGGATTTCTAGCTCCTCGTCACCTTTATCACCTTGTAATTTCGAACTATCGAATGCCCATGACCTGACATATTATTTTGGTTTAGAGCTCCACTTGCTACTGAAAACCCAAATATAACCCATTTAGACAACAGTATGTTATGATCAACAGTGTAATAAAGCGCATCTCAATGAAAAATATATCATTTCGAAAACCAGTAAAAGAAACACTAAGACTATTCGAATCTAAATCGTACGTTATCCAAGCTTGACATATTTTACCTTGAGGTACATTACTAAACAATTTTTGGTACCTAACAAAACTTATAGAGCCGATGCTGATAGCCACATGGTCACCCATCGAGGTAATTTTAGGGTTAATAGATCCCACAAACCATTCAAGAAGGTACTCCACAACAATAAAACAACGAGTTGCCATTGTTATGTTGACCGGCAGCCCCATGGATCCACTACCATATATCTATAACTATTGTCAGCAAGAAAGAATGTTAAACCATCACTGTAATATTGACACTCGTATGAATAAACTATAAATGTTAAATTGGTGGTGAAGCTTGTTATAGAATTACTGTGATAACTTGAGAGTCGCAAAACGCAGTCAGATAGAAACTATTTGGGTTCACACGAAATTTACAATTGGATAAAACTCAATTCAAGAACAAGTATGATGGATACGCATGAATTCATAAATTGAGAAAAACAAGAGTGGTCATAAATTAATTCGAAATTACCATTTTTTTGGAAGGAATGAAACTTCCGGAGGAAGTTTTCATATTGAAAATTTACACTTTTCATCCTCTAGTTTCACATGTTAAATTTTAGGAAAGTAAAATTTTAATGCATTTTTGATAGAGTGATGTTTACCAAAACTATAATGCTCGACCCCAGCTAGGCTCTGCCCCTTGGACCCCATCTGGGGCTACCACCCCTTAGACCCCGCTCTCGAGGCTTCTGCTTCCGAACCCCTGCTAAGGGGCCGTTGCCCCCTTGGAACCCCCACTGCTTAGGGGCTTTGCCCCTTAGAAGGTTTTCAATTTCGAAAATCATAATAAACTCAAACAAGCATGCAGTCCGCACCTCCTAACTTGTTTGATGGATATTATGATCATATTGGTCATTAGTCAATCCAATTACACTAAAATATCTAACAAAGCTTGCTTGCTCACAAGATTGGCTATCCCAAAGATGAAGTGGTCTGAAGCACATCGCTCGTTTGACCAGGTCACTCATATTTGTAAGGCCTCGTTCCTGGAACGCTCACAACTAGTCAATCATCGCACATAAAACATTGTAATTTATTTACGATAACTTTAATAAAACATTGTAGCGGAAACATTTAATCAACATTTCATTTCATTATAATTTATTTTGCAAAACAATACATCGTTGACTGATTACAAAATAACTTTTTGCATTACATCACAAAAACATTATACAAAATGGATGTCATCCAAAACGAGCCAAGTAGCCCCCCATGCCATCCTCAGCAACCATTATCTGCCAACTGGAAACACATAAAAGTCAGCGTTGCTGAGTGAGTTCTAGTTTTAAAATGAAATATACTTTACTTACTTTCAAAACCATTCTTTACATTCTTACGCGATCAAGCATTATACGTACACATAGATAATATCATTATTATATTTCATCATCGTTTGTTAACTTTCATTCATGCATAATCATACGTCATTGTTATCATTCATTACCTTTCTTACCCCTCATTACGTACGTTCATCGTTACTTCTTTACATTCCATACCAATACCATGAACTTTACCCCACCGTCATGTATAAAGCAGGTACTGGGCCGAGGTCTATAATAGACCCCCATACTTCACGCTCGGTGGCTTGACCACAATACCAAGGTAAATTCAGGGGTACCAATGCCATGTGCTATACCCCACCGTTATGCATAAAGCAAGTACTAGGTCGAAGTCTGTAAATAAACTCACATACATTGCGCCCGGTGGCCTAACCACAGTACCGGGGTAAGCGACAAAGGTTCCATACAAATGGTCAATCACAAAGACAGACCCTAGTGTGTATCCTTCTGTGGTAGCTAACCCATACACCATTAAGCTAACACCATTCATTGGGTGTGAACCTCCATACTTTGCTTACAAGACTTTCTTACATTCGTTCCTTCATTAAAGCATGCATTCATTCTTACTTTACGTTCCACTTATCATTATCACTAACTTTCGCTTTACGTTACATAATACTTTTTGTTCATTTCATACCCATAACACGTGCAGGATCGTTGAAGGGTTATAGTTACAGCACAACAACACAAAGAGGAGATTAACTAAACTTTAATCAAACATTACACTGGATTAACGAAGTTGAGATGCTAAGAACACAAGTAATACAAGAGAGACAGAACACAAAGAACACAAGTGTTTGGTTTTCAAGAATGCAGTATATTTCCTTCTCTATGTTCTATTACAAGTGTTACAAAAGCATATTCGAAAGATACAAAAACATGAGAAACTTATACTACATCCTACAAGCGGCTATACTTTGAAAGCCAACTGGATACAATTGACTAGACACAAACAAAAACAATTGTAGAGTCAAAAGGCAGATTGCCTTTTGACTTGTGACTATGACATGCCATAGCTCATATCCTTATCTATTACAAAAAGGAAAAAGTACATAAAGTATAAAATTAAAGACTCAAGACCTCAATGTACAGTTACCAAAAGCATGGACCTTTTCACCAACTCATGTAAGTTGGTGACCTTACAGAGGTGCAGTGGAAAGGTGTCCAGCTTCATGGAACAGTACATCAGATAAAGCATGTTACTAAAAGTCTTCAGAAGAAATCTGTCTTCATGAGTTGAAGCTTCGGAAGACTTTGTCTCTGAGGCTTCGAAAGACTTCATGTTTGGCTTCGGAAGATATTGGTCTTGGCTTCGAAAGATTTTACACTTAGAGTGATTTTCTGTTTCATGTGTCAAACTTCCTAAGCTTCTTCTTTAATGCACTTGTGCAACATACAGGAAAGACTTAAGATGTTTAGGTTGCATGAGCCTCTTCATTAATCTCTACAAACTCCCCCTAAGCTGATGCTATCAAAACACTTTGAAAACTTCAGATATTAACAGTCCTTATTAGGATGATCACCAATCCTTTCTTCATAAGATGATCAGGATCCTTCAGGCTGTCAAAGTGTCTTCTCATGTCAAAGAGGTCATGCAGAGGCAACTAAAACATATCTTTCCATGTATAAATGTCTTCAATGCCTTGATCTCTAATAACATGCTCTCTTTCTGGATTTGTGGTGTATGTCCAAGACAAGATGGGTCTTCCTATTGCTAGAGGAGCTATTTGAATTAGAGTTGGTGTAGCTTCCTCTGGCTGCACATCCTCAGGCTGTTCTGATTCATCCTGAGATTTTGAAGACGATACAGGCTTCTTCTTCTTCTTAGGCTTTGGTCTAGAAGCCATCCTCTCATTCTCTTTCCAAATTTTAACTGAGAAGACTGGCCTGCAGTACCAGATTGATCTCTGTTGTCTCTCTCAGTTGGGACTTCCTCTCTTTCAGGTTCAGATGGAAAGGGAGGTTGACCCTGCTGTGGATCAGAAGATGAAGTTTGTTGAGCATTAGCAGGAGGTCTTGGTTGTGTTGTCTCTGGTTGTTCAACCTTAACCTCCACTTCAGGTGGAGCCTTACTTGGAGTGGAGTGTAAGTCAATGAGCTCTCCACTCTTAATCTTCTGCTTGATTACCCTGATATGCTCATCCATAGTGGATAGAGACATGGGTCCAAGTCTCCTTCCGAAGAATCCATACAGCTTCAAGAAGCTCATCATCCTCTACCTGTCAGCAAACTTCTTCATGCTCTTTTGGATGATGACTCTTGACTTTGTAGCTTCTTCCCTTAGCTTCCTCTTTGTTGTCTTTCTTTCCTTGACTAACTCAAGCTCAAGTTGTTTTAAGTACTCAAACTCAATATAGTCATAAGGCAAGGGAAGGAGTGCATCTGCCTGATAGAATCTTGTGGCACTCAGGTAGTTAATCATCTTCATTCTGTCTTCTTCTTTATCTACCTGACGTTCTTGTTGAACCACATCCTCTTGTTCAGGACATTCTTAAACAGGGGAGAGGGTAGGCATACCTTTGTACAGTCTTTTTCTTCTTCTCTCTTCTTTGACTTGTACTAGGAGTTTTTCATCTTCTGCCTCCTTCTTCTCTCTTGACCTTACCAGGTCAACCAGTTCATTCAACTCATCCAAGGGAAGAGAAATGACACTATCTATGTCATAGTTCCTAGTCTGCAGATAGTTAATCCTGACTGCCCTTAACTCATCATTCCGAGTATCTGGTCTAGGGGCAGCCCTGATTGCAAACTCCATGAGTCTTGAAGACTCGGCGGAGGAACTTTCTCCCCTTAGCCTCCTTTTCCTCTCCCTCTCTCCTCCTCCTCAATCTCCTCAGATGTCATCTTTTTTTTTCCTTTGTCACTCACAGATCTTTGTGACTCAGGGTTGAGTGAGCTTTGGCCTTCATTGCTTGTTGCAGCGTCTAAGCTCAGGCCAGATAGAGGTTGAGAAGGACCTTCACCAGCTTGTGTCTCAGAAGGATTGTGGATCTCTGTAGCAGTTGGAGATGATGAGACAGGGCTCTCAAGTTCTGTCACTAGGCCTTCAGTCAAGGTTTCCCTTATGAAGCTAATCTTAGGGTCTGCCTCAACATCCAGTTGACCAATGACATTGCCTAATTGCCTAAGTCTCCTTCTTAAGTTGAACTCTACAGTGATCCAATCTTGGATTCTTTTAGCCAATCTGTCAGCTTGTCTGATTGGCTTGGGTTGACAAGTGGCATGTTGACTAAATCCAGACCTTCATAGTAGTCCAAGGTCTGAAAATTGAAGACTTCTTGCTATCCTTGAACTCTTATGATGATTAGGGCCTTCCTATGTGTCATACCTCCACCCAATGATGTGATTGGAAGATGGTGAAGGTGACATAGCCCTTAGTATCCCATCCTCAAACAGACTCTGTATGAAGAAGTCTGTGTTAGGATCAGTGATCTAAGTTTGATCAATTAGAGTAGATTGCAGCGGAATTCGAACAATGATTAGACAATTTAACAAGAACTCAATTGATATTCAATGGAATAGTACACGGTTATAGAGAGAGAGAATTCTGCAAAAGGATATTTCATTCAAATGCTTTCGTGGTGGCTGAAAGTCACACGTTACAACTAGGTCAACATTCCTTATATAAGGAATGTGACGTCTGCTGATGTCACTTGATAGTGACATCTAACAGATTTATACAAACAACTGAAACTATGCAAACTACTGAGAATGTTCTCAACAACTGATCACATCTCAGAGTGCTAAGTACAAAAACATAAAACTACTGAACTAAAACTACTGAAACTATAAACTACTGAAAGGTAAATTACAAGTACTGAAAAGGAAAACCATCACAACTACTAAAGTTAATAACTTTACCTGTTGTGACAGCTACTGATTACTCTGGTCTTCAGTCTTTGTCTTCAGTCTTTGTTCTTCAGACTTTTACTTTAGACATTGTCTTCAGTAGAAATCTTCAGATCTTGTCTTCAGACTTTGTCTTTAGACCTTGTAATCAGCTGATGTCTTCAGCTGTTGTGATCTTCTTCAGCAGTTGCAATGTCTGTGGGACTTAGAGGTTTTTCTGATCAGGCTTATTGGTTCTTTTGGTCCAACAAACTCGCCCTGAACCAATGCAGCCAAAACCTCTAAGTTTATTGATGATCCCACTTATTCTTTGACAGGAACACCCTCTTGATCAGCTTCAGAGGTAATCATGTAAACACATGCCGGGAAAAGGTTTTTGATCTTTTGATTGGCTAAGTATGGAAGGGAACTCTGTCTTGGGGAAACTGGACACAGAGTCTTGTCCCAACCATGAAACCTAATTCCCATTGATGAGTCTATAAGACTCTCTTGCATAGGCCTTAAGGAGAACAACTTGTTCCTCCTTAGTGAGTTCTTTTGCTTCTCCCTCAAAGAAGAACTCTGGGCCATAATATTCAGACAGATATCTTACTGTCTTCCCATTCTTTAACTCAACAGTTGTGATCTCTCTGTTTGCAAATTCATCTGGATGAGAGCCTTCTAGCAACAACTGGAGTTCACTCTTTTGAAGATCTTCATGTCTCTTGTATAACAACCCCTCTTGATCATTTTGTTCTTAAGTATAGATTGAGGGGTTGTCTTTGAGGTGTGTGCTCTCTTGAATTCTTCTATAATCTCCCAGGGTGAGACTACCATAGCCAACATAATTGCAGCATTCAAAGTCTTTTTCACTTGGCCATGATATCTACTTGGTATGTTTTTCTTGTGAATTCTGGAACTTACCCTGGGGTCTGGCCAAATTCTCACTCTTTCTCTTTGATGTTGGAATGTATGTCTAAGAGTGTATAGCCTCAAAGCTTGTTTCTTCATTTCTTGAATGGATGAGGACTGAGGGAAGTCCTTGTCAACCATATTGAGAAATTGCTCATCATGCTACTTCTGCTGTTCTGCTTCTTCAATCTTCACTTTCACCATTTGCATTTGCAAGTCAGGTGTGATCATCTGTTGACTTCTGGGCTCAGGTGTTTTAAGTTTGAGAACAGCAGAGATTGGCAGACTGTCTTCATTATCATCCTCTTCTTCTTCTTCTTCTACCCTCAACACCCTTCTCCTCCTTCTGGGTGTATCACTGGGTATGGTTTGAGATGGTTTTTGGGGTAATGGAATTGGTTTTATGGGTTGAGTTGTGGGTGGTTTTGGTGTAGGGATAGACTTGACAGATTTTAGAGATGATTGCTTTGAAGGTTGTTTTTGAGTGGGAGTATGAGAAGGCTGATCTAGCAGTTTACTAGTGAGTTTGGCTTTTGAGAGCTTTGCCATCTCAGTTCTCTTCCCAGCACCTGCTTCATCCAGTGCTTCGATGATCAACCCTTTGTTGTAGCTTCCAGCAGAACAATTTTCTTGGTTATCTCCAATATACTGTCTCTGGACCAAGACTTCATCTCTATCAATGATCTTCCTAGATATTTGGCAATAAATCTGATCATAATCTCCAATCTTTCCCTATCCATCACACTGTAACTAGCCCATCTTGCTTGAATCTCATATATCTCCAGCCTTTTGATCTCAACATCTAAGGTGGCTGTGTCATGACCCTGTCTGAAGAGCTGATCTATTATTTTGTCCATAGATCTGCTGTGACCTTCATCAGCTTCTTTGACAAGATCTTCTAAGGACTTTTCTCCATCAGACTTTGACTTAGCACTTTTCTTCCTTTTGTAAGTGATCAGCTGATCTTTCGGCTCTTTGTCTGTGCTCAGCTCTTGCACTGTGATCAGCTGTTTCTCTGAGATCAGTTCTTGTTCTTTCTCCAACTCCTTTTCTTTTTCTGGTTCTTTCTCATCTTCTACTCTTTTCCTTTTCCTTTCTTTCACTGCCTTAGACTTGGTAGTCTCCCCCTTTTTGGATGCATTGGGATTAGGGGCTTGAAAGGTAGAAAGTGACTTGTGAACAGCATCATCAATGAGTGTTTGGAGATTTGAGGAGATCCTTTCGTCAATGGCTTTATTTACTATCTCAGTGATGATGGGAGTGATGAGAGGTAAGGAGTTTTGAAAGGTTGCAACCATCTGCTCAGAGGGGTTCTGTTCCTGAGAGGTGGTGCCAAAAGCAGTGGCTGGTGGCTTAGTTAAGTGTATTGGCTGTGTGTTTGGTGAACCTTCAAATGAAGGTGCCATCTGTGGGTCTATTAGGGTAGATGGACTTTCATCCTGAGACATTTTGGCTAGCAGCTCTTTGAGTCTGCTCACCTCAGTCTCTAGGATAATGTTATGGGCTAAGACATCAAAGAAAAAGCCCAGGTCATCATCAGTCATTGTTGAATCATCTGACCTCCTGATTAAATCAGGATGTACATGCCCTGAGTGTAGATCAGTATATGCATGTGCCCCTTGTTCTTGGTTCTGGGGACTTCCTGCCTCAGGACTTTGTCCTTCATTGGTAGTTACCTCTGGTGAGGTCTTATATATGTTACCAACTTCATCCTGTTCATTTGCTGAATCAGTAGAAGTGGCAGCCTGACCAGATGTTCTAACCTCCTCTTCTAGACTTGGAGATTGAACATTATAACCCCTGTGCTGTGGGTTATCAGCAGCATTTTGGTCCTCCCCCTCAATTGTTGAGGTATTCCCAGTGTTAATTGGTTTCTGGGGAGGGGGTGAGGAATGCAGTTGACTCAGCACTTTAGCAACTATAAGGGTTGGGCTTTGAGGGGCGGTTGCATTTGGAGATTGGTCAGAAGCAGATTGCACCCGGGGTGAGAGATGCTCTTCAATGGTAACCTTCTCAACTGAGATAGGTTCCAGTAATGTGGTATCCCCAAATTTGGTTGCAACAGGATCCTGTGGAGAGGATACCTGTGTGGTTTCAGCTGGTTGAGTCTTTGACACGACTGGGGGGTTAGAACCAGTATGTGTATCCTGTATTGGTGGTACAGGGGCATCCATAGGGGACTCATCTCCCTGAGTAGTCTTTTTGGGCTTTTGAGGTTTGGGTTTGGTGGGGACTTTGGATCTGGAGGTGGAGGCTGTGGGTTCCCTCTGCTTGGGTTTGAGCAGCCGAGCAGCCCCTTTAAGAGTAGGGTCAGAGTTATGTCTGGAGTATACCTCAGCTAAAACAGCTGGAGCAGGGACTCCAAGACCAACAAGGCCGTCAGATTTTAATTGATTTATAATTATGGCCATCAGAAACCTGGGATATAGTAGCCATCTATTTGTCACAGGTTTCTGAGCCAGATTCTTTAGTTCTATAAACACTATCTCAGAAAAATTTAGATTTTGTCGTTCAAAGATAGGCTACAATACATGTTGCCATCTTGATGACATCTGATCCCATGAAGATGTCTTTGAAGCAAGGCAGACATTCACCATGTGGAAGATAAGTCTTTCAGCATCATGGAAGTGCTTTTTGAGAATGGTTGTAGCACTTAAGTCTCCTTCATACCCGTTGTTAATGAAAGACATATCAGTGGTGCCTTTCGGGTATTCTTAATACAGGTGCCATCATGCAAATTTAGGGTTTTGCGAATGATGTCGGGGGTGATTATCACCTGTTTGTGGTTAACCAACGACTGGAGAGTGATTTGGCTATCATTTTCACCAGTTGTGACAGAGACGTTGGTCCAGAATTGGTGTAAGGAATCGGGGTATATGGTAGGATTCAAAAGAAAGGCGGTTCGGTATTGGGAATCCACCATAAGATCGATGGCATTATCAAATTTGTTCCAGAAGGCCGATTTCGAGAGGTAGGCAACACAGTTGTGTCTGGGTTTGAGTTTCATGGTCGCCATTGTTGAGAGAGAAAAGGATAGAAAACGGCTAATGAAACGTTCGGCTATAAAGTGCAGGTATTTATAGGTTAAGAAAAGGCTGAAAAGAAAACGACTGAAAGTGTTGGTGTTGTCAGCAGTTGTATGAAAACAACTGAAGACTTGGTTTTAACTATCAGACATTTGAAAACAACTGAAGACTTGGTTTTAGTCATCAGTAGTTATGAAACTACTGAAAACCTTGGTTTTGTCTTCAGGTGTAGGAAGCAACTAAGAACTTGGTGTTAGTCATCAGTAGTTGTGAAACTACTGAAGACATAGTTTTGTCATCAGGTGTTTAGGGTGAAACAGCAGTTTGTGGAAACGACTGAAAAGAAAATTCTCATCAGTAGTTTTCGTCAATTCTTAGCTTTTCAGCTATTTCAAACTGTCCTCAACACTTACTCATCAGACTTTTTAGCTGTTTTCAGTTGATTCATAGGACATCAGTACTTATCTATTTTTACTGACATCAGTAGTTATAACTACATCAGTAATTTGTAACTGCATCAGTTACTTTTAATAGAATCAGTACATATTTGTGACATGTGTACGAATGGTCATCAGTACTTATTACTGAGATCATTAGTAGTTGTCACTTATTCTAGCTGCAGCATACCAAGCCTTAACACAAGGTTTTGGAATGTTGAACTATCCAAAGGCTTCGTAAATATATCTGCAAGCTCATCAGCACTTGGCACAAACTTTGGATCAATCAGACCTTTTTCAAAACAATCCCTAATAAAATGGTGTCTGATCTCTATATGTTTGGTCCTAGAATGCTGGACTGGATTCTTGACAATGCACAAATCTGAAACACTATCCATTAATAATGGAGTCTTAATCTCTGTAATGCCATAATCCAATAATTGGTTCTGAAGCCAGAGTACCTGAGATGTACAACTTGCAGCAGCAATGTACTTTGCTTCAGCAGTGGATGTAGCAACAGATGTTTGTTTCTTACTCTGCCAAGAAATCAAACAGTTTCCTAGGAATTGACATCCACCAGAAGTTGACTTTTTGGTTAACTTACACCCTGCATAGTCACTATCAGAAAAAGCAACTAATTTGCAAGAGTGCCAGTGGAATACCAAAGACCTAGAGATTGTGTACCTTGCAGATATCTAAAGATCCTCTTGACTGCAATCAAATGAGACTCTTTAGGAGCAGCCTGAAATCTAGCACAAACACAAGTTGCAAACATAATATCTAGTCTAGAAGCTGTTAAAGACATCAAGGACCCAATCATACATCTGTAAAGTGTTTCATCAACAGCTTTACCTTTCTGATCTACATCCAGTTGTGTGGTGTTGCACATAGGAGTAGAACAAGGCTTACAATTTTGTAAATCAAACTTATTCAAAAGATTTTTTGTATATTTGGACTGATGAATGAAGGTTCCATCAGCCTTTTGTTTGATTTGCAAGCCTAGAAAGAACTGTAATTCTCCCATTGCACTCATTTCAAACTTTTATTTCATTAAACTTGTAAAATCATCACACAACTGGGGATCAGAGGATGCAAAAATTATATCATCAACATAAATTTGAACAAGTAGCTTATGCTGATCCACTTTCTTAACAAACAAAGTTTTATCTATGGAGCCTCTAGTGAAATTATTTTGAAGAAGAAAATTTGAAAGTGTTTCATACCAGGCTCTAGGAGCTTGCTTCAACCCATAAAGAGCCTTATCAAGTTCATACACCCAATCAGGATGTTTATTGTCCTCAAAACCTGATGGTTGACACACATAAACCTCTTCTTTTATTTTTCCATATAAAAAAGCACTTTTGACATCCATTTGAAAAACTTTAAGATTGTGGAATGCAGCATAGGCTAAGAACAATCTAATTGCTTCCAGTCTGGCTACAGGGGCAAAGGTTTCATCATAATCAATACCTTCTTCTTGTGAAAACCCTTGTACAACCAGTCTAGCCTTGTTCTTGACAATAAGCCCATTTTCATCAGTTTTATTCCTAAACACCCACTTAGTGCCTATTGCACACTTACCTGGGGTAGAGGAACTAGTTCCCACACTTGCTGCTTTTTGAACTAAAGTAGCTCAAGCTGCATGGCTTCAACCCATCCATTGTCTCTTAAAGCAACATGATAGTTCTTTGGCTCTAGCTGACTGATGAAGAGAGCATAGAAGCAGAAGTTGGAAAATTGACTTCTGGTTGAGACACCAGCATTGATATCACCAATGATTTGAGACATGGGATGATTCTTCAGCTCTTGGTACACTATAAGATCAGTGCAAGTGTTTGTAGCAGGTTCAGCAGCAGCAGATGTTGATCCAGACTCTAGAAACCAAGTATGAGATGGCAATTCAAATGATGTAGAGGAGTCAGAAATCTCATCAGCATTTGTTATGGATGGAGCTGCTGAAGCTACAGGAACATCAAGTTTAGTGGACTCAGGCAGTTGATCACTAAACTTGAAAAGGTGAGTACTGATATCATCATCATCTTCAGTACCACCAGGTGGAAGACTTGCTGCAGAAGATGATTTATTCACTTGATCTGCAACAGCTGGAGGTTGATAAGGAACATATTGCAGTATATCCAGATCAAACAACTCCACAGGGTTTTGTGGAATTTTATCCTTAGGAGATTCATTGAACTTCACATGCAAGGTTTCTTCAACTATCTTTGTTTCTAGCAGTTGAAGACTCTGTAAGCCTTGCATGTGGATGAATATCCTACAAAATACCCTGCATCCACCTTAGGATCAAATTTGTGGAGTTGATCCTTTGTGTTGAGAATGAAACAAGGAAACCCAAAGGCTTTGAAAAATGAAATTAGAGGAGCCAAATGATGTAGAACTTCATACGGAGTCTTCATCAACCTCTGATTTACTAAAACTCTATTCTGCACATAGCAAGCCGTGTTGACAGCTTCAGCCCAAAAGGTCAATGGCAAACCAGATCAGCCAACATGGACCTTGTAGCTTCAATTAGGGTCCTGTTCTTTCTCTCCACTACTCCATTTTGTTCTGGAGTCCTTGGGATGCTAAACTGCCTCTTGATTCCCTTTGAAAGATAAAAATCATCAAGTGTATGGTTTCTGAATTATGTTCCATTATCACTCCTTATAATACACTTGACTAATAGGGAATACTGCTTCTCAACATACAACACAAAGTTGATAATCGTCTGAGCAACCTCATCCTTTGAATGCAAGAAGAAAGTCCATACAAATCTGGAGTAATCATCCACAATTACCAGACAGTATTTCTTCTTTGCCATGCTCATCACTCTCACAGGACCAAATAGATCCATGTGCAGTAACTGCAAGCAGGCAGTGGACTTAGGTTCTTCAATAGTAGGGAATGAGACTTTGTGTTGTTTTCCTTTCAAACAAGCAGTGCAGGTTTCATCACAGTGGAATTCCTTATTGGTAGACCTCTCACTAAACTATTGTGGATTAGCTGATTCATGTTTTTGAGATTTACATGACCCAGCCTTCTGTGCCACAGTTTAGATTCCTAAGGAGAGGCTTTGGAGAACAAGCAAGGATGACCCTTCAAATCAATCTTCTTTGACAAATCCAAAGCATATACTCTTCCAATCCTGTTGGCCTTCAAGAGAGTATGCTCATCCAATACCTTGTCAATCAGCCTCAGAACTTGGGAAGACAGAATCCTGCAGTTCTGGCTTGTGAAAAGTGTAACATGCCCTTTATCACACATTTGACTGACACTCAGTAGATTATACTTGAGATTCTCCACATGGTTAACATCATCAAATCTGAGTTCTCCATTAGACACATATCCTTTCCCGATGATGTAACCCTTAGCATCATTTCGAAATGAAACAAATCCCTTCTTTCCTTGACAGTAGTCATTGAGAAGAGAACTGCTTTCTGTCATATGCATAGATCCTCCACTGTCTACATACCAAATGCTCCTTTAGCATGCTGAAGAACCCTGCATTCATCACAAGGAACTAGTTAGGTTTTGAGACCCAAACCTTTTTGGTTTTGGATCTGTTTTCATCAACAGATTTAACCATAACTTGTTTCTCATGATTAACAGCTGATGAAGGTAGAGATGGTGCTTAAATGGATTCCTTGGATTTGGGCTTGGAATACCTTTTCAGTGGTTTGATCACAGGTGCATCTAGTTGGTTAACTCTCCCCAACAAATGCTGAACCATCATAACAAGTTGTGTCTGATTTGTAGCTAAAGCTTTCAGCTCTTGTGACACATCAGTGCTTGTTTTTGATGAGTTCCTGTGGCTCACCATTTCCTCCTTGAAATTCACAGACTTAGTCTGATTTTTATCATGAGGAACACTATCAGCTGTTTTATGATAAACCCTATCCTTCTTTTGGATAAACCTACATTTGCCTCTCTAATAGAGATAAATGCAGCTATGCAAGATTTAGAACATAGCTTGGCCTTAGCCTCAGAGGATACCTGGGTTACTTGTGATGAAGATGCATTGGAGCATGAACCCTCAGTAGACTCCAGGGCCATGAGAGCAAGATTCCCAAAAGGATGTTCACCACCATGTTGACCATCACTAGCAAATAATTGCTCATTACCAGAGAGATCATCTGGTAAACTGCTCCAGTTAACAGCACCAGGGGTGAAGAAGCTATGATGAGGTTGTGATTGAGATGGTTGAGATGATTGAGGCTCAGGTAAGGCTTGAGGTTGTTGTGCAATAGGAACTTGAACTTGATGTGGCTGTGGCATGTAATAGCAGGGATATGGATATGGATATGGCATTGGACCTGAGGGACAAAATATGCAGGAGATATAGGTTGTGAGTGATGAACAGAACTAGCAGGATGTAACCCTCTGTTTTGTGAACTATTGCTTGGAAAAGTCACAAAGGGTGCAGAGGAGTTAGATCCAGTTGATCTACACTCTCTTGCAAAGTGCCCAAGCCTGTGGCATTTGTGACACCTCAACTTACTCTTGTCAAAACCAACTTTGGTTTTGCCAGAGAGTCCTGGAAATTTCCTTCCAGTTCTCTTGTAGAACTTTTGAGATCTGATATTAATCAAGGTCATTTGGCTTAGAATATCAATCTCTTCTAAGTCATCATTGGCAATATCTTTCAAATCATCCATAATGAACCACAAATTTGTCACTATTACAGCCTGACTGACTATCAACACTAACAAATGCATGATCAGAACTGTTTGAAGAGAAATCTATATGCTCATCATAATTGCTTTCTGATGCAGCATATTCTGACTCATGACCAACCAAGGCAGTGTTCCCTGGTACAAAGTCATCAGTGAGCTTTCTTGATGATGCCAGTTTCCTTTTCTGCTCTATCTCTCTTTCAAATGTAAGCAGTTTCCCATGGAGTTGGGTGAGAGATAGGCTATCCAGATTTGCACTGGAGCGTAGGACAATGGTATATGTGTCCCATCTCTCAGGCAGTGATCTGAGGAATCTGTTGTTCATCTGGCTATTAGTGTATTCATGTTTGACCATTTTCAGCTCAGAGATCAAACAGGAAAAATGCTCAAACTGTTGAGTCAGTATCTCACCCTTCCTATGAGAGAATGTCTCATATTGTTGGGCAAGGATTTCTCTATTGTTTGCTAAGACCTCATCTGTTCCACCAAATTGTTCTTTCAATGCATTCCAGAGGTCATGAGCAGTTTCATGATGCATAAGCCCAGAATAGATTTCATTCGGCAAAGCCATGCCTAGAATTCCATGAGCTTTAGCATCAATCTCAAACAATTTTTGATCCTCGTCTGAGTATTGTTCCTTCTTCTTCGGAATCATTTGATTGGTTTCCGGATTTTTCACCATAGGCTTGTGTGGACCATGTACCACAGATGTCCAACAACCTAAACTGTTAACAGACAGGTGATGGAGCATTCTTCGTTGCCATAGGTTATACTCAGTCCTAACCAGCATCGGAGGCTTGGTTGAGGAACCAGTATTGTGAGGGTCATTAGAAGGAGTAGTCATTCTTAGATTCAATCAAATTCAGTTAAGTTTTAACTGATTTAGCGCAAAACACAACAAACTCAATATGAACCAAGAGAAATCTCAAAGCAAATAATCAAAAGCAGCAGAAATTCAATCTCTATAACCAATTCTTGCAAATATACTAATTCGATCAAACTTAGATATCGAAATAGCAGTTTCAATGATCAATTGATAGATCGATCAATGATTAACCTGCTCTGATACCATTTATTAGGATCAGTGATCTAAGTTTGATCAATTAGAGTAGATTGCAGCGGAATTCGAACAATGAATTAGACAATTTAACAAGAACTCAATTGATATTCAATGGAATAGTACACGGTTATAGAGAGAGAGAGAGAGGGAATTATGCAGAAGGAATATTTCATTCAAATGCTTTCGTGGTGGCTGAAAGTCACATGTTACAACGAGGTCAACATTCCTTATATAAGGAATGTGACATCTGCTAATGTCACTTGATAGTGACATCTAACAGATTTATACAAACAACTAAAACTATGCAAACTACTGAGAATGTTCTCAACAACTGATCACATCTCAGAGTGCTAAGTACAAAAACAAAAAACTACTGAACTAAAACTACTAAAACTATAAACTACTGAAAGGTAAATTACAAGTACTGAAAAGGAAAACCATCACAACTACTGAAGTTAATAACTTCAGCTGTTGTGATAGCTACTGATTACTCTGGTCTTTAGTCTTTGTCTTCAGTCTTTGTTCTTCAGACTTTTACTTTAGACGTTGTCTTCAGTAGAAATATTTAGATCTTGTCTTCAGACTTTGTCTTCAAACCTTGTAATCAGCTGATGTCTTCAGCTGTTGTGACCTTCTTCAGCAGTTGTAATGTTTGTGGGACTTAGAGGTTTTTCTGATCAGGCTCATTGGTTCTTTTGGTCCAACAGTCTGTGTAGTCCACATCAATGTGAACTAGAGGAAGTTGCTGAGAATGCACAGTTGCAAGTGAGGATGGTGAGTCCTCAATGTCCATTCTCTCTGAAGAACTCCCAGGTTCTGTGGTTGTAATGACTTTCTCCCCCTTTTTGGTAGCATCACCCACTTGCATAGGTAAGCTGGAAGATAGGTCAATCACATCCATAGGTTCTTGTGTTCTTGGTTGAGCTCTTCTTAAGGGTCTCCCAGCTAGTTTCTCCTTAAGATATGAAATCTCAAGTTGCTGATCATTGATCCTGTTGTGTAAGGTAGTCACCTGAGATTCAAGGTGACTGACCTTTGAGACTAAGAAAGTGCATGTTTTAGACAATTTTTGCACCAGTAGTCTCAGATTCCACTCATCTTCATCAGAAGACTCATTGGGGGATGAGATGATTGGACCAGAGTCCTCTCTCTCACCACCAGCTTGAGGTTCTTGGCTGCTGGTTTTCCTCTGCTCACTGGCAATCTCAGTTGAGATGTCAGTGGGCTGAGTTGCCATGGTTAAGGTCTTAATGATGTAATCACTTTCAAAAGTGAGAGCCTCTTCCATATGGACATCCTAAACAGGTTTAGGAGTGTCCACCTCAGTTGTAGGTGACTGATGTGGGATAGATGTAGGACACTCAGGAGTACTTATCTCTCTTTGAGTAGCGGGAAAGAAGAGAGATTCATTATACTCACTGAAACATATATCTTCATTAGTATAGAAGTCAAGGTTAGGAATTGGTTGGTTGAGATCTATAGGCTGGGGATGGTAACTGTCCCCTGAAGGTTGATCACTTGAGTGTTGAGACTTAGAGTGATGGCTTAAGGCAGTTGGGCTAATGAGCTCATCAGGCTGAGCATGAGGAACCTCAACACTGATTCTTGAAGAGATGGGAGTGGCTTGCTCCTCTGGAGAAGTGGGAGCTCTAGTGTCCACTTCTTCCTGTATGGGTGAGTATATGGGGGCCTCCACAGACTGAATAGCCTAAGCAAGGGTTGTTTGGATTTTCTTTGGTAAGTGATGGTGATTTGAGGCTGTGAAAGTGGTTGGGAAAAAGCAGGTGTGGGTTCAACACTAGCTTGTGCTGCTAGGTTGTCACCTTGAGCAATGAGCTCTAACGTTTTTGGGACTAGGGCTGTTTCTACCCCAGAGAATCCATCAGTGGGCTTTCTCAGTATTTTAAAGATTTCAAGCTTCATCTGTCCCAATTTAAGAATGCTATATGTTTCCCTCACTGTGAGACCAGTTCATAGTTAAGAATGTGCTGGACATATATAGGAAACATAATATTCTAAGGAGTCTAAATTTGCAAGTAAATTAGTATAGACAAATTGAGAATACCTGAATTTGACCACCTGAACCATTCCATGGATTATGAAGGAGAGATCCTCAGGAATCTGGTCCCATCCACCATGCTTGTTTGATAAGCTGTGGATGACCACATGGAGCAGGAATCTCCATTGGGATGAGACCTTCCCTTTCCTAAAGGTCTTTATAGAGAAATCTCCCTCATATCCCATCTGCTCAAAGGAATGATTGATAGCTTCCTTTGGGAAAAACACCTCACCTTCTTCATCATCCAGCTGAAGATGTCTATTGATGATGGCCGGAGTGATGAAGATTGTTCTCCCCTGCACTGTGGCAAACAATGTCTTGTCCCCGTCCATAATGACCTTTTGGCAGGTCTTCCAGAATTCAAGCAACTGATCCTCATAGAGTGGAGGATCAATGGTTAGGGAGGTGAAGTATTTTGACAGAGTTAAAAAATGGCAAACCTCTGAGAAATGAGGCTCTTTCTCAGAGCTTAACAGAGCAACCTGATTGTGTTGTTTGTGTAGCTGCATGGTAAAGTTAGGATCATTTCTGTGAGCAAGGTTGGCCATTTTGAAGTAGCTTAAGGACGAAGAAAGAAGAGAGAAAGAAATTTCAGAGAGAAAGAAATTTCAGAGAGAAATTTGGGGTTTTAGGTTTGGAGGAAGAATAGATGATAGAAAGAGGGGGAAACCGTTGAGTATATATGTGAAAGGGATTTCAGATAAAGTTTAATGAAAGAGGATAAACTTTGAAATCCAGATGTCGGTCCTACCTCTGAAAAAGTAGTTTACTTTTGCTCAAAAAGTAGTTTTCTTAGAAGTCAAAAAGCTTCCGAAGGTTAATTATCTTCGGAAGTTTTAATTAAAAAGCTTCTGAAGTTAAAATGACTTCGGAAGAATTTCATGAGAGTTTTGAGAACTTTGCTTCGGAAGAAAAATTAAAACTTGAGTGCTTTGTATATAAACCAACAAAGTTTCCGAGAGTTAATTTTGCTTCGGAAGTAAATGGTCCTTGAAAATAAGTAAGTGTCTAAGACAAGTATTTAAGCTTTGGAAGATAAATTTGAAAGCTCTTCCGAAGGTAAATTTCTTAGACAGTTATTTATTTTGAAGGCATGATTTACTTCCGAAGTTAAAAGCATAACTTCTGAAGTATCAGAAATTTTCAAAAGTCTAAGGAAAGTCTTCAAAAAGAAATTTTCATCCATAGAAAACATGAGCTTATGAAATTGATGAACTAGACAACTTAGGACACACATAATTTTTAAGAAATAATAAGAATTAGTTTTAAGAAAAGCTTACTCAAAGTCTATCATCCCAATAGCTGATATAGATATTTATATCTCTGTTCATCAAAAGCCTTTGTAAACAGATCAGCATATTGTTCATCTGTGTGAACTTTGACTAGTTTAATTAATCCCTTTTCATAGTTATCTCTTATTAAATGAAACCTGATATTGATGTGCTTTGTCCTTGAGTGCTACACATGGTTCTCTATGATTGAGATAGCACTGTTGTTGTCTATGTTAATGAGAGTCTCCTGGAAGTTTAACCCATAGTCCAGCATCTGATTTTAAATCCAAAGTACTTAAGCACAGCAGCTTGCAGCAGCAATGTATTCAGCTTCAGCAGTTGATGTAGAGACACAAGATTGTTTCTTACATTGCTATGAGACAACCCTTCCACCAAGAATTTGACATCCCCCAGATGTAGACTTTGCAGTCATGTTGCAACCACCATAATCACTATCTGTATAGGCATACAGATTGAAGTCAGAATTATTGGGATACCATAGGCCAAGTGTTGATGCACCTTTGAGATATCTTAGAATCCTCTTGACAGTGATAAGGTGAGACATCTTAGGGTTGGCTTGATATCTTGCACAAATGCATGTAGCAAACATGATATGAGGCCTGCTAGCAGTAAGATACATAAGAGACCCAATCATAGCCCTATATAAGTGCTCATCTACACACTCCCCCTCAAGATCAGGACCAAGGGAGTGGTTTTTGTCTATGAGTGTCTTAGCAATCTTACAGTCAGTCTTATTAAACCTCTTGAGTATGTCCTGAACATACTTTGACTGACTTATGAAGATGCCATCTTCAACTTGCTTCACTTGAATTCCCAGAAAAAAATTGAGTTCCCCCATGGCACTCATTTCAAATCTGTCTTTCATCAACTTCTCAAAGTCTTTGCAAAGCTTTGGATTAGTTGAACCAAAGAAGATTTCATCCATGTATACTTGAACTAGCAATATGTCTTTTCCTTGATCTTTGATGAAGAGAGTTCCCTCTATAGTACCTATCCTGTATCCATGTTTACAAAGATACTCAGATAGTGTCTCATACAATTTCTTGGGTGCCTGATGCAGCCCGTAGAGAGCTTTGTCAAGCTTGCAAATACACTCAGGATGATCAGGATCAACAAAACCAAGTGGCTGTTTGACAAAAACCTCTTCATCTATCACTGCATACAAAAAGGCACACTTCACATCAAGTTGAAAGACCTTGAAGTTCTTGGATGCAGCAAATGCCAGGAATATCCTAACAGCTTCTAATCTTGCCACTGGAGCAAAGACATCAGTGTAGTCAATCCCTTCTTTTTGTGTGTATCCTTGAACAATCAGTCTAGCTTTGTTCTTGATGATGATGCCTCTATCATCTTTCTTGTTCCTAAACACCCATTTGGTTCCAATGGTAGTCTTCCCAGAAGGAAGAGGACAAAGGTTCCAAACTTTCTGCCTTTTGAATTGAAGCAGCTCTTGTTGCATAGCTTCAACCCAACTTCCATCCTTTAGAGCTTCATCAACTTTCTTTGGCTCTATCTGGGATAGAAAACAAGAGTGAAGACAAACATTTGCTTCATAAGTTTGTCCTATTGTCTTTACCCCTGAGACAACATCTCTAATGATGTTTGTGGTGGGGTGAGACTTGTGGATCCTAAGCTGTGGGATCATAGCAAGTTGTTGAGAAAGATCTAAATTAGAGAAATTTAGATCTGGCATGGATGTTTCTCCCACCACATCAGCACAATTTTCAAGTAAAACTTGATCCAAGCAGTGTGTGACATCATTGATGTTCTCATCAATAGTGTGGTTAGCGGCATCAAGAAATTCTTGGTCACTGTCACCACCACCATTGTTGTCTTCCACAGTTGAGGTGTTTTTATCTAGTTATAGAGCCTCTGAGCTGGAATTTGAACGCATACCAGATGTATCAGCTGAGTTTGTTATTGTTATGCTGACAGAAACCTCATTTGTAGAAGTGGTTCCAACTGGAGCTGAAGATGTATGACTTAAGGATCTTCCTAGCTCAAATCTTGGATCAAGTTCATCTGTATTTAAATTTTCTATAGATCCTGAAACATTCTCATAAGATTTGTTAAAACAGTTGGTAACCAAATCAAGATCAAATAACCAATCCGGACCAGAACCAGCAACATAGGGTGTGTGTTCATTGAAAGTCACATTGGCTGACTCCTCAACAATTCTAGTTCTGAGATTGTACACTCTATAAGCCTTAGCTTGGGAAGAGTATCCAATAAAGTGTCCATTATCTGATTTCTCAGCAAACTTGGCAATTTGATCTTTGGTATTCAAGATGGGGCAAGGACATCCAAATGACCTGAGAAAACCAATGAAAGGTTTCCTCTTGTGTTAAAGTTCATAAGGAGTCTTACCATTAGTCTTGACTACTAAAACTCTATTCTGCACATAGCAGGCAGTGTTGACTGCCTCTGCCCAGAAGGTGATGGGCAGTTTAGAGTCAGACAGCATGGTTCTTGTAGCTTCAATCAGTGTCCTGTTTCTCCTCTCAGCAACACCATTTTGCTGAGGAGTCCTGGGAGCACTGAATTGTCTTGTAATACCCTTTTCATCACAAAATGTATCAAGTATTTGGTTCTTAAATTCAATTCCTTGATCACATCTTATGACTTTGACCTTGTGATCAGACTGATTCTCAGTCTTTAAAATGAAAGTCTTCAGAATCTCAGGAGTCTCATCCTTAGTTCTAAGGAAGAAGACCCAAGTGAATCTTGTAAAGTCATGTGTGCTCACTAGATAGTATAAGGTCCTTCCTAAACTCATTACACTAGTGGGGCCAAAGAGATCCATATGTAACAAGTGTAGGGGTGTAGTGATGGAGTTCTTTTCCTTAGGCTTGTGAGATACCTTATGTTGCTTCCCTTTTAGGCATGCAACACAATGGTCATCACTTGTAAACTCTTTCTTTGGCATTCCAATTACCAAATCATGCTTAATTAATTTATCTTCTTAAAGTTTACATGGCACATTCTTTTATGCCATAGTAAAGACTCATCACTATTGGCTTTAGACAGAAAGCATGAAACTTCTCTAGAGGGAGAGGTTTCTTGCAAATCCATCTTGTACATGTTTCCTTTCCTGGGGGCTCTAAGCAGGATATGTTCATGAGGAATGACCACACCAGGCTTAAGAACAATGCACTCATGCTCAGTAAAGAGCATGTTATGACTGATCACAAAATTGAGATACACTCAAAAGATTGTATCCAAGCTCCTTAACAAAGTTTACCTTTTCTATGTTGAGCTTACCATTTGTGACCTTGCCCCTTCCATAAATGTAACCATATTCATTTCCTCTAAAAGCAACTGGTCCTCCATCAATCCTTTCAAAGTTCTGGAGTAGTGACCTATTGCCTGTCATGTGCCTGGAATAGCCACTGCCTATGATCCAGACATTTTTGTCTGTCTTCAGCTGTCCCTGCACAAAGAGAATGATTAGTTACATTTGGAAACCTAAGCCTTACTTGTCTTGGGCTCATTTGCAGAAGGTAATTCAATAGTAATAGATCCTATGGTTGTTTTAAGAGGATCTTGAGCTTTTCTTGATGGAGAATTCTCAGGCACTTGGTCTTTCTTAAACATCCACACCACCTTTGGAGTCTTGGACTTGACCTTCAAACCTTTGGAAGCTTTTGAAACTTCAGAAGTTTTGATGACTGAACCTTCAGAAGATTCTGCAGACACTGCAATAGACTTCAGTGCTTCGGAAGAACTCCTTTCTTCCGAGACCAAATTTTCTTCCGAAGGGAATTTTCCACTTCCCTTTTGTTAGATTTTGAGCTTCCAAAGGAAACAGGTTTACCTTCCGAAGTTTGAATCTTCTTCAAACTCTTTGAAGCCTTTGTTTTGGTCATATGTACAGTACCTTTAGGATTAAAGGGACAATCCTTGGCAATGTGAGTGGTACTTTCACACATGACACAATTCATCTTCTTCTTCACAAGAGCCTTTTCTTTGGAATAGGACTGTCTTTGGTCACATCCCTTCTCCACCTTCATCTTTGCAGATGATGAGACAATCCTCTTGGGTGAGGACTGTGCTTGGAGTTTGATGGTCCAAGCTGTGCAGCAGTGGTACACAGCAGATCAATCTTCTTCTTGCTGCTGAGATGAGTTGAACAAGAACCAGAACTCTTAGCTGAAGAGTTTTGGTTGATGTGTTCAGTCCCTACCACTTTAAACCCTGTAGAGATAAAAACTTGTTTCTGCTTAGAGTCAAAAGTAGTCTTGATCTCTTGAGCCTTCCTTGCCTTTCTTTTGCTCTTTCTGATCAAGTTCTTTCTTATGGACTTGGTCATCACATCTTCTTTTTCTCCTCAGAAGGATAGTGATCCTTCTTTGAATCCTCCTCTTCACTCTTTTCAGAGGGATTCTTCACTATCTCTTCTTCATCCTCTTCACTCATGGGATCTATGAGAGGAAGCTCATCTTCACAAGTTCCACACCTAGGAGATCTTACTAACAGGATTATGCGTGGAGGAGCTATCTCATTGAATCCTAGTCCCAGCCTATTTTAATAGCACACTTTGTTGTGCAGGGATGAGGATATCATGTTCTTGAAGGTCTCTTCTTCAAGAACACTCTTTTTCTATCCTGACTTTTCTGATCACAAGCTCAGCCTGGCACTCAGTTAACTTAGTTATGAGATCTTTTATTTGAGTCCTAAAATCTGTGTGTTCATGTTTTAAAACTGAAATGGTTTTCTCTAAGTCCTCCATTTTCAGCTTATAATCATTTTCAGATGTTCTAAAATCAGATTTTTAAAATGTTTAAGGACTCAAGGTCAGATCTTAGTTCCAAGTTGTAGGACCTGTACCTATTAACTTTAGCAATGCATTCAGGAGTACAGAGATGTTCTAATAACTTGGCTTCATCATGATCAGCCATTAGTGCTTGGTTTGGAGAAGCATCTTCCACCTGAAAGCTCATGTCAAAGCCTCCTTCTTCAATAGCAACAGCAGCTTGCTGCTTTGACTTCTCATTCTGGAGAGCTTTGTCAGTGTAGTTTGGTCTGGATAGTGTTTGGCCACCATTTGTTCTAGGTGCCTTACACTCTCTGGCAAAGTGGCCCATCAAGTTACAGTTGTAACACTTGAGTTTGCATTTGTCCAGTCCAAACTTTCCACTGATTGCATTGCTTGGAACTTCCTTCCAGTTCTCTTGTAGAACTTCTTGGCTCTGTGAGTGAGAAGAGCCATCTGCTAGACTATTTCCATATATTCCAGATCATCTGGATGGATATAGTCCAGGTCGTCAAGAGTGAAAAGAGAGTTGCCACAGCTTTCATCAGAAGACACAAATGCTTGAGAAGAGCTTGTCTCTTGGAATGGGCTACCTTGAGTGTAGTTCTCCCTTGGTGTCTCTGGGAAGGTGATGAAAGGACCCTTTGGTGAATTGTCAGGGTAGCATAAGAGATGATGTTTGGGTTCTATGCTATCCCTTTCAATCATATGTAGGGCTGAACCCATTTGATTGTTGGAGTTGCTAGATGATCCTTGCATGTTCATCTCCATCTTGTAGCCACTAAGAATCCCATATAACTCTGTCAGAGTAAGAGTTTTGAGATTTTCAGTTCTCTTGATCACCACAGAGTAGTGTGTCCATTGCCTAGAAAGTGATGACATGAACTTCCTTACAATGTCTCTGTTTTCAAGAGAAACTTCTCCATCCACTGGGGTATCCACAATCTCAACATACCTGAAATACTGTTGAGTCATGGTTTCACCTGTTTTGAAGGTGAAGTTTTCAAACTGCTGCTTCAGGAGATCCTTCTTGTTCTCCTTGGCTTCAGAAGAACCCTCACACATCAGTTTCAGTGCATCCCACAGCTGCTTGGCTATTTTGCACTTCTTGAAACCTCTGTATACAGAGTTTGGAAGGGCAGTTTGAAGAGCTGTCATGGCTTTTCTGCCTATTTCTACTCTCTTCCTATCTTCATCAGAGTAGTTAGCCACATCTTGGGAATCATACCAGCACCAGTAGCAGAAGGGGTGCTGGGTATGAAAGGTCCATTCTCAATAGACTCCCACATTCTTGAATCAAGAGACCTGATGAAACCTTCCATTCTTAAACACCACGTATCAAACTCATCAAGAGTGATCAGTGGGGACTTGTTCATGGTTCCAGTTTCCATATCAGTTTTGGAAATGGTTGCCATTTGAAAAGTTTAGTATTTGTGTATGTGAGGGATCTTAAGATGGTGAGATCTTAGATCAAGAGCCTGAAAAGCTCTGATACCAAATACAGGATCGTTGAAGGTTATAGTTACAACACAACAACACAAATAGAAGATTGACTATACTTTAATCAAACAATACACTGGATTAACCAAGTTGAGATGCTAAGAACACAAGTAATGCAAGAGAGACAGAACACAAAGAACACAAGTGTTTGGTTTTCAAGAATGCAGTATATGGCCTTCTCTATGTTCTATTACAAGTGTTACAAAAGCATATTCGAAAGATACAAGAATATGAGATACTTATACTACATCCTACAGCCGTCTATACTTTGAAAGCCAGCTGGATACAATTGACTAGACACAAACAAAATCAATTGTAGAGTCAAAAAGCAGCTTGCCTTTTGAGTTGTGACTATAACATGCCATAGCTGACATCCTTATCTATTACAAAAAGGAAAAAGTACATAAAGTAGAAAGTTACAGACTTAAGACCTCAATGTACAGTTACTAAAAGCATGGACCTTTTCACCAACTCATGTAAGTTGGTGACCTTACAGAGGTGCAGCGGAAAGGTGTCCAGCTTTATGGAATAGTACATCAGATAAACCATGTTACTAAAAGTCTTCGGAAGAAATCTGTCTTCATGAGTTGAAGCTTCGGAAGACTTTGTCTCTGAGGCTTCGGAAGACTTCATGTTTGGCTTCGAAAGACTTCATGTTTGGCTTCGGAAGACTTCATGTTTGGCTTCGGAAGATATTGGTCTTGGCTTCAGAAGATTTCACACTTAGAGTGATTTTCTATTTCATGAGTGAACCTTCCTAAGCTTCTTCTTTAATGCACTTGTGCAGCATGCAGGAAAGACTTAAGATGTTTAGGTTGCATCAGCCTCTTCATTAATCTCTACAACACGTAAGTCATAGAATAATACATAATAGGAATGTAAGATCAACATAACACATTCATACATAACATCACATAAACATTACATACCCCATCACACATCATCACAAACATCATGCATCATCCATTCACAAACACATACACATGCTGTAAGGATTATATGTTAAGGCTGATGCAGCCCAAACAACCAAAGTCTCTCTTGCATACATGCACAAGTATTCTGAAGTAGAATGCTTCGGAAGTTTCACACCAGCATTAGAAATATTCTAAGTGTGAAATCTTCCGAAGGCAAGACCAATATCTTCCGAAGCTAAAGATAAAGTCTTCTGAAGCTTTAGACATAAAGTCTTCCAAAGCTAACACTAGAAGATAGATTTCTTCTGAAGACTTTTAACACATGCTTTATCTGATGTAATTTTCCTAAAAGCTGGACCCCTTTCCGCTACAACTCTGAAAAGTCACCAACTTACATAAGTTGGTGAAAATGTCCATGCTTTTGGTAACTATACATTGAGGTTTTGAGTTTGTAAATTTCTACTCCATGTACTTTATCCTTTTTGTAATATATTAGGATGTGAGCTATGGCATGTCATAGTCACAAGTCAAAAGGCAATCTGCCTTTTGACTCTACAATTGACTTTGTTTATGTCTAGTCAATTGTATCCGGCTGGCCTTCAAAGTATGGCCGGTTATAGGATGTAATATATATCTCAAGTACTTGTAACTTTCTAGATATGTTTTGTAACACTTGTAATAGAACTTGAGAAAGCAATATACTACAATCTTGAAAACCATCTCCTTGTGTTTTGATGTCTTGTTCTGTCTCTTACTTACTTGTGTTCTTAGTATCACTTTAAAGGTTTTCCAGTTCACTGTTTGATTTATTAAGTGTTCTTTTCAACTCTCCTCTTTGTGTTGTTGTGTTGTAAGTGTACACCCTTCACCGGTCCTTCGGAAGATATGTTTTTACCTTAGGAAGAAACTTATGCCTTCAAAACAAATAACTGTCTAAATACTTTACCTTCAGAAGAAATTTCTAAAATATCTTTCGAAGCTTAACAATTGTTCAGACACTTATATGTTTTTAAGGACCTCTTTGTCACACCCCAACCTTGACGGCGGAAACGTCGAGGAGTGAGAGTTAAGATCGTTCACATCCACATAACGCTATAATAACCCAAATATAAATTAATCATAAGATTCAATTGTATCATTACAAGCTTAAGTCTCAAAGAAATTAAAAACATAACATAGAATGTAACAAGTCATTCTTATTTCATTTATTTATCTAGGTCCATTCCTAGATGTGCAAACTTCAAAGAGTAGATATCAAACTTGGGCGTTTCCTGAAACATGTTAAAAATAAAAGGTCAACAATAATGTTGGTGAGCATTCCATAGTTTTTAATACATAGATTATATAAAAGATGGAAATTCAAGTCATAAGTTACTGAATAAAAGTGATTAGGGATGTTATGAACAATGCAACAATCAAACCTCGACAAATTCTTACAAGTCTCAAACGTTTACAAGATTATACAATCAGCTAAGTGTACTTGGATCAACCAAAGCAGGCTTGCCTTGCCCATAGATCTATGACTTTGCTGGGCTAGCAATAGTTAATGATTGTACATATAAAGCCATAACATGGTAACCACAAAAGTTCAACTAACCACAACTTTGCATGATGAATTGTCATAAAGATTACAAGTCTCAAATAAGTTTACAAGTGCAATGATAATAAGTTAACATATTTCCCCCAAAGTGTGAAAATAAGCAAAAGGGGTATGGAAATACTCACTTGATCAATAAGTATTTATTGGATGATTAATAAGAACTAATAATAAGCGTCGAATCAACGTAGCCCTTCACAATGTACCTAATATATATATTTATAAGATTTTTAAGTTTATTTAAATTAAGTTTAACGGATTAACGGGGACTAGGGTTCTAAATGGAATTTAGGGATTGTCGAGTAACTATGTCAACAATGTGGAAACAATTTTAATTATTAATGTTAAAGAAAGTTATTATATTTTATATAAAGTTTTATATAAAATTATAACTCCTATAATAATTTTGTATATATATATATAGGTTAAATAAAGTCTAATAACACATTTTAAACGATAGTTTAAAAGCAACGTTCGGAAAATCATATTGTGGAACAAGGTATTAGTGAAAGTATAGTTTTTTTATAAAACAAACTTATTATTATTATTTTTTTTAAATATATGACAAAGGGATATAAAAAAAATTTCTTTTAAGGAAATAAATTTCCAGAAAATACTTAGAAACATTTTAAAATTATCAGCTTTTATAAAATGTCTTTTTATAATTTTTGAAACTATTTAAAATTATAGTTGAAGGCTAAAAGCCGCAAAAAAGAAAATGTGGGGTGGCCCGGGGTCGAACCCGGACCTCCAGCTTCACATGGGGACAGTTTACCATTAGGCTGGGTCACCTAGGCCTGACAAAACTCCATTCCCATATGTTTTAAAGTAAACCACGCAGAAACCCCCAAATCCTAAGAACCCTAGAATCGGATTAATCCAAATTGAAGTTCAAATCACAATCTTTTATTGTAACAAACATGGGGCTTTGATTCCCCAATAAATTTCGAGCATGTGCATGTATTCAATTACCCGTTTCATTGCTTAGGTTGATAAGAACAGTTGCCAACGAGTCGCGACCGATGCTTGAATTCGTTCAGATAGCAAATGATCTTGATAATCCAATTCACTTTGCAGGAAGCTTCAAATAAGTTAAATGATGAAAATCCCTATGTTGATTTCGAGTTTTGAAGCTCTGAAGATGATGTTCGAATAGTTGCAGGTTCGCGAAAGAGATGATGATGGTATGTGGGGTGTGCGCGAGTTTCAGGTGAAATTGCAAGTAATGATAGGTTAGGAATAATTCACCGATGGTTTATGTTCAATTAATTGAGTAATTACTATGATTTGCACGTTGAACGGTTATGAAGTAAGGTGGGGTTCGGTTTCAAGTGGGTTTTTGATAATACAAGCGTTTTCAGATTGATTAATCAACGGTTACAAGTTCGATTTGTGTGCTAGGTTTGATTTGAGGCGATTTGGTGATCAATTCGAGGCGTTTTGGTGTAGTTTGGAGGTGGCCGGAAGGCTCGCCAGCGGTGGCCGGAATAGTCCCGCCGGAAACACGGGAGAAAGAGGGGAGAGGGAATTTGGGTTTTGGTTTTGACACATTTAGTCCCTGTGGTCTTATAATTAACATTTTATGTTTAAAAAAAACATTCTTTTAAAGTTTCAAAAGTGACAATAAGCCCCCTAACCTTCTTTTAACCCTTTTTAAGTTTAATATGTTCTACAATTATTAATTTTACTATGATTATGATTATTATTATTATTATTACTATTATTGTTATTATTATTATTATTAACATTAGTAGACATATTATTATTAATATTTTTATTATCATTATTACTAATGTTATCATTATTAGCTTTTACTATTATTTTTAGGATTATTATTATTATATCATTTACTATCTTTTCTTGTTAATGTTATTATTAAAATCTTTATTATGTTTGTTACTTATTCATTAACATTATCAACCTTCAAGTTAAGTAAATTAAAGACAAATTAAAGCAATATGCATAAGAACCCCATAAGTTTCATATTAGGCAAACATGGTCCTTAAACAAAATTTAACAAGGTTAACTTTAATTTAACCTAAAAATACAAGATGTTACACTCTTTCTTCCAAAGCAAATTAACTCTCGGAAGATTTGTTCCTCTGAACAAAGCATCCTAGTTTTAATCTCTTCTGAAGCAAATTTTACACAACTCTTAGGAAATTCTTCCGAAGTCATTTTAGCTTCGGAAGCGTTTTATTAAAACTTTCGAAGACGATTTACCTTTGGAAGATTTTCGATTTCCAAGAAAACTACATTTTGAGCAAAAAGCAAACTACTTTTTCAGAGGTGGGACCAACATTCGAATTTCAAAGTTTATCCTCTTTCATTAACTTTGTCTTAAATCCTTTTCACATATAAACCCAAAGGTTTCCCCCTCTTTCTATCATCTCCTTCTTTCCTCCAAACCTAAACCCCAAATTTCTCTCTTAAATTGCATTTGTTCATCTTTCTTCATCCTTAAGTTCTCTCACAATGGCCAACCTTCACTGTAGAAATGAACCAAACTTCTCGATGCAGTTACATAGGCAACACAACCAAGTTGCTCTGTTACACTCTGAGAAAGATCCATATTTCTCAGATGTTTGTCGTTTCTTAGCTTTATCCAACTATTTCACCTCCCTTACCATTGATCCTACACTCTATAAGGATCATCTGCTTGAATTTTGGAAGACCTTCCAAGAGGTCGTCATGGATGGGGAGAAGGTATTGTCTACCACAGTGCAGGGGAGAACAGTCTTCATCACTCCGGCCATCATCAACAGGCATCTTTAGCTGGATGATGAAGAAGGTGAGGTGTTCTTTCCCAAAACAGCTGTTAACCACTCCTTCGCGTAGATGGACTGTGAGGGAGATTTCTCTGTGAAGACCTTCAGGAAAGGGAAGGTCTCATCCCAATAGAAATTCCTGCTCCATGTGGTTATCACAGCTTGTCAAGCAAGCATTGTGGATGGGACCAGATTCCTAAAGATCTCTCCTTCATTATTCATGGGATGGTTCAGGGAGTCAAGTTCAGGTACTCTCATTTTGTTTACACTAACTTGCTTACAAACTTGGACTCCTTAGAGTATTGCATGTTTCCTAGATATGTTTAACACATTCTTAATTATGAACTAGGCTCACAGTTAAGGGAAACAAGTAATATTCTTAAATTAGGACAGATGAAGCCTGGCATCTTTAAAATTTTGAGAAAGCCCACTATTGGCTTCTCTGGGATAGAAACAGCCCTTATCCAAAATTGTTAAAGCTCATTGCTCAAGGTGACAACCTAGCAGCACCAGCTAGTGTTGAAACCACGCATTCTACATCCCAACCATCTAAACACCACAAATAACCCTCGCCTACCAAAGAAAACACAAATGAACCCCTACTCAGACTATTCAGTCTGTGGAGGCCCCCATATACTCACCCACACAGGAGGAAGTGGACACTAGAGCTCCCACTTCTCCTGAGGCGCAGACCACTCCCATAACTTCTAGGATCAGTGCTGAGATTCCTCATGCTCAGCCTGATGAGCTCACAAGCCCAAATGCCTTAAGTCGTCACTCTGAGTCTCAACACTCAAGTGATCAACCTTCAGGGGACAGCTACCATCCCTAGCCTTTGGACTTAAACCAACCCATTTCTAACCTTGACTTCTATACTAATGAAAATGAATCTCTTTTCTTTCCCACTTCTCAAAGAGAGATGAGTGCTCCTAAGTTTCCTCTGTCCAGCCCACATCAGTCACCCACTACTGAGGTGGATACTCCTACATCTGTTCAGGATATCCATATGGAAGAGGCTATCACTTCTACAAGTGATTCCATCATTAAGACCTCAACCATGGCAGCTCAGCCCACTAATACCTCAACTGAGGCTGCCAATGAGCAGAGAAAATCTAGCAGCCAAGAACCTAAAGCTGGTGATGAGAGAGAGGACTCTGGTCCAATCATCTCATCCCTAATGATTCTTCTCATGAAGATGAGGGGAATTTGGGACTACATGTGCAAAAACTATCAAAAACCTGCACCTATTTAGTCTCCAAGGTCAGTCACCTTGAATCTTAGGTGACAACCTTGCAAAACAGGGTCAATGATCAGCAACTTGAGATTTCCAATCTCAGGAAAAAAACTAGCTGGAAGACATTTAAAAAGAGTTCAACTAGGAACACAAGAACTTGTGAGTGTAATTGATCTAACTCCTAGCTCACCTATGCAAGAGGGTGATGCTACCAAAAAGGAGGAGAAAGTCATTATAGTCACAGAACCTGGGAGTTCTTCAGGGAGTGTGAACATTGAGGACTCACCATCCTCACTTGCAAATTTGCATACTCATCAACTTTCTTAAGTTCATATTGATGTGGACTCCATAGACTCCTACATTCAAAATCTGTTTGAGGAAGGAATACCAAGGGCAATGTCATCTCCACCAACTTTAAATCACATCATTGGGTGGAGGTATGACAACAACAGAAGAGCAGTCATCATTCTTCGAGTTCAAGGATAGCAAGAGGTCTTTAATTTTCAGACCTTGAACTTCTATGAAGGTCTGGATTTAGTCAACATGCCACTTGTCAACCAAAGCCAATCAAGACAAGCTGGCTCAAAGAATCCAAGACAAGATCACTATAGAGTTCAGCTTAAGAAGGAGACTTAGGCAATCAGGCAATGTCATCGGTCAACTGGATGTTGAGGCAGACCCTAAGATTAGTTTCATAGGGGAAACCTTGACTGAAGGCCCAGTGGCAGAACCTGAGAGTCCTGTCTCATCATCATCAACTACTGCAGAGATTCATACCTTTTTTGAGACACCTGCTGGTGAAGGTGCTTCTTAACCTCTCTCTGGTCAGAGCTTGGAAGCTATACCAAGCAATGAAGACCAAGTGGGTGAAAGTCACAAAGACTTTCATGTCACATATAAGAAGAGGAAGGGTGAAGGAAAAGAGAAAGAACTCCAACTCGATGAGATGATCAAATTGGCAAATGCTACACATAGTAAATCAATGGATGCCATTATTGATCAACTGTATAGACAAGGGTTCGATACTGCACAGCTTGACTCAGAGATCAGGAGACTTGAAGTTGAAGAAATTAACTCAAGATGGGCAAGTTATGATGCTTTAGAAAGAGAGAGACTAGAGATCATGATCAGATTCATTGCAAAATATCTTGGGAGATCATTGATCGAGATTAAATCATGGACCAGGGACAGTATCTTGGCCATAACCTCCAAGATCTGTTCGTCTGAAGCATACACTAAGGGTTTAGTAGTCGAAGCTTTGAATGAAGCAGGAGCAGGGAGCAGGACTGAGCTAGCCAAACACTCAAAAGCCACACTCACCTCTAAAATGCTAACTCAGCCTGTCAACATTCCCTCTCCAAAACAACCACAACCACAACCCACAAAACCAACTCCCTTACCCTCTAAACCAACAGCCGATGATGCACCCAAGAAGAAGAAGAGAAGGGTGTTGAGGCTAGAAGAAGAAGAAGAAGAGGATGATATGGAAGAAGATAGGCTGCCTCTGTCTGCAGTCCTAACATTGCCTAAAGCCAAACCCATGCCCATCACTCCCACCTCACAGATGGAAACTGTGAGAGTAAAGATTGAAGAAGAGCAGCAGCAAAGGCTTCATGACGATGAGATGTTGAAAAGCATTGACAAAACTTATGCTGCTTCTTCATCAATAATTAGTATGAAGAAAGAAGCTCTGAGGTTGTACACCCTTGCCAACACATTTCAATATCAGAAGGAAAAGGTGAGAGTATGGCCTGATCCTAGGGTGGCTCACAGGATTGTAAAGAAAGACATTCCTTCGAGATACAAGGGCCAAGTAAAAAGGATCGTAGATAAAGAGATCACAGTGGTCCTTGTAGTATCACCCTGGGAGATTGCAGAAGATTTCAAGAAGGCCTATGAGACTAAACAGCCACCCCAAAAGATGTTAGAGAACAGAGTTATTAAAAAGGGGTTAGTCTACAAGAGGCTTGAGAACTTCAAACAAAATGAGCTCAGTCTGTTACTTGAAGGGACTCATCCTGATGAGTTTGCATACAGACAGATTACAACAGTTGAGCTCAAAAATGGCAAACAGGCCAAGTACATCTCAGAGCTATATGGGCGTGAAGGATTGTTTGATGGTGAAGCTGAGAACCTGACCATGGAAGAACAAATTATGTTTCTCAGAGCATACACCAGAGAATCCTACAGGCTTATACATGGGAAGTGAGTCTCATGGATGGGGGAACAGCTCAGTGTCCAATTCCCCAATACAGAGCTCCCATCCATACATTGCCAACCAAATTATCAGAGACTCATTCCCAGGCCAATGCTTATATGGGTCATCTTCTCAACTGATCAAGAAGGAAAAAGACCAACCATTCTGCCAACAATAAGTGGGACCTCAATAAAGTTAAAGGTTTTGGCTGCATTGGTTCAGGGGGAGTTTGTTGGACCAAAAGAACCAATGAGCCGGATCAGAAAAACCTTTAAGTCCCATAGACGTCACAACAACTACTGAAGACCACAACAGCTAAAGACAACAACTGATTACAAAGTCCGAACACAAGTGCTGAAGACAAAGTCTAAAGACAAGTGCTGAAGACAAAGTCTGAAGACAAGTGCTGAAGACAAAGTCTGAAGACAAGTGCTGAAGACAAAGTCTGAAGACAAGTGCTGAAGACAAAGTCTGAAGACAAATGCATTAAGAACAAATAACTAACTCTCCAGACTTTGTCTTCAGCACTTGTGTCTTCAGACTTTGTCTTCAGCACTTGTCTTCAGACTTTGTCTTCAGCACTAGTGTCTTCAGACTTTGTCTTCAGCACTTGTCTTCAGACTTTGTCTTCAGCACTTGTCTTCAGACTTTGTCTTCAGCACTTGTCTTCAGCACTTGTCTTCAGACTTTGTCTTCAGCACTTGTCTTCAAACTTTGTCTTCAGCACTTATGTTCAGACTTTGTAATCAGTTGTTGTCTTCAGCTGTTGTGGTCTTCAGTAGTTGTTGTGACGTCTGTGGGACTTAAAGGTTTTTCTGATCCGGCTCATTGGTTCTTTTGGTCCAACAAACTCCCCCTGAACCAATGCTGCCAAAACCTTTAACTTTATTGAGGTCCCACTTATTGTTGGCAGAATGGTTGGTCTTTTTCCTTCTTAATCAGTTGAGAAGATGACCCATATAAGCACTGGCCTGGGAATGAGTCTCTGATAATTTGGTTGGCAATGTATGGATGGGAGCTCTGTATTAGGGAATTGGACACTGAGCTGTTCCCCCATCCATGAGACTCACTTCCCATGTATAAGCCTGTAGGATTCTCTGGTGTATGCTCTGAGAAACATAATTTGTTCTTCCATGGTCAGGTTCTCAGCTTCACCATCAAACAATCCTTCACGCCCATATAGCTCTGAGATGTACTTGGCCTGTTTGCCATTTTTGAGCTCAACTGTTGTAATCTGTCTGTATGCAAACTCATCAGGATGAGTCCCTTCAAGTAACAGACTGAGCTCATTTTGTTTGAAGTTCTCAAGCCTCTTGTAGACTAACCCCTTTTTAATAACTCTGTTCTCTAACATCTTTTGGGGTGGCTGTTTAGTCTCATAGGCCTTCTTGAAATCTTCTGCAATCTCCCAGGGTGATACTACAAGGACCACTGTGATCTCTTATCTACGATCCTTTTTACTTGGCCCTTGTATCTCGAAGGAATGTCTTTCTTTACAATCCTGTGAGCCACCCTAGGATCAGGCCATACTCTCACCTTTTCCTTCTGATATTGAAATGTGTTGGCAAGGGTGTACAACCTCAGAGCTTCTTTCTTCATACTAATTATTGATGAAGAAGCAGCATAAGTTTTGTCGATGCTTTTCAACATCTCATCGTCATAAAGCCTTTGCTGCTGCTCTTCTTCAATCTTTACTCTCACAGTTTCCATTTGTGAGGTGGGAGTGATGGGCATGGGTTTGGCTTTAGGCAATGTTAGGACTGTAGACAGAGGCAGCCTATCTTCTTCCACATCATCCTCTTCTTCTTCTTCTTCTAGCCTCAACACCTTCTCTTCTTCTTCTTGGGTGCATCATCGGCTGTTGGTTTAGAGGGTAAGGGAGTTGGTTTTGTGGGTTGTGGTTGTGGTTGTTTTGGAGAGGGAATGTTGACAGGCTGAGTTAGCATTTTAGACGTGAGTGTGGCTTTTGAGTGTTTGGCTAGCTCAGTCCTGCTCCCTGCTCCTGCTTCATTCAAAGCTTCGACTACTAAACCCTTAGTGTATGCTTCAGACGAACAAATCTTGGAGGTTATGGCCAAGATACTGTCCCTGGTCCATGATTTAATCTCGATCAATGATCTCCCAAGATATTTTGCAATGAATCTGATCATGATCTCTAGTCTCTCTCTTTCTAAAGCATCATAACTTGCCCATCTTGAGTTAATTTCTTCAACTTCAAGTCTCCTGATCTCTGAGTCAAGCTTTGCAGTATCGAACCCTTGTCTATACTGTTGATCAATAATGGCATCCATTGATTTACTATGTGTAGCATCTGCCATTTTGATCATCTCATCGAGTTGGAGTTCTTTCTCTTTTCCTTCACCCTTCCTCTTCTTATATGTGACATGAAAGTCTTTGTGACTTTCACCCACTTGATCATTTTCGGTTCCCTTCACAGACTCCTCTTCCTTCTCAGTTTCCTTTTCTTTCAGTTTGCTCTTCCTCTTTGCTTTCACTAACTGACTCTCCCCCTTTTTGGTTGCATTGGTTGCAAGGGTTTGAGTAGCAGAAAGCCTTGTGCTCATAATCTCCTCCACCAGGGGTTGTATGATTGAGGGAAGCCTCTCATCCATGGTTTTGATCACAATGTCTGTGATCATTGGGGTGATGAGAGGTAGGGTTTGCTGAAAGATAGCAACTGTTTGCTCAGAGGGGTTCTGTCCCTGAGAAGCAGTGCCAGAACAGAAGCTGGTGGCTTGGGAGTTTTGAGTGGCTGAGTGTGTGGGAGACCTTCAGGTGAAGGTGCCATCTGTGGGTTTATGTGGGTGGCAGATGGACTTGCTTCTTGAGAGAATTGGTCAAGTAGTCTTTGTAGTCTACTGACTTCTTCCTCAAGAATTGTGTTCTGGGCCAGAACATCATAAAAGAAGCCTAGGTCATCATCAGCAGATGCGAATCACCTGACTTCCTGCTTGTAGCAGGATGTACATGCACTGGGTGTAGACCAGTTGTAGCATGTGCCCCTTTTTCTTGGAACTGGGGACTTCCAGCCTCAGGACTATGTCCTTCATCAGCTGTTGCCTCTAGTGAGGTCTTAGCTATGTTACCAGCCTCATTCTGATCATGTGCTGATTCAGAAGAGGTGGCAGCCTCACTAGATGTTCTAATCTCCATATCCACACCAGGAGATAGAACGTGTAAACCCCGATGCTGTGGGTTGTCAGAAGCATGGTGATCCTCGTCCTCAATAGCTGTGGTTCTCCCCTTTGTTGGTGGTTGTTGGGGAGGAGGAGAGGCATGCAGCTGAGTCAGCATGTTTGCAATGATAATGGTTGGACTTTGGGGGGCGGTTGCATGGGAAGATGGGGTAAAAGCAGTGTGCACCTGGGGAGAATGGTGCTCTTCAATGGCAATCTCCTCAAATGAGGAAGATCCCAGATTTGTGGGTACCCCTTCTGTGGTTGCTGCAGGCTCCTTTTGAGAGGAATCCTGAGCGGCTGTGGCTGGTGAAGTCCTTGTATCCACTAGGGGGTTATAACCAGTGGATATAGCCTGCGTTTATGTTGTAGGGGCATCCTCAGGGGACTCATTTCCCTGAGTAGCCTTTTTGGTCTTCTTTTTAGTGGGTTGGTGGGGACTTTGGATTTGGAGGTGGTGGCTGTGGGTTCCAGCTGCGTGGGTTTGCGCAGCTTGGCAGCCATTTTGAGTGATTGGTCAGAGTTGTGCCGGGAGCATACTTCCGGCAGTACAGCCATAGCAGGGACTCCCAGGCCAACAAGTCCCTCAGCCTGAAGCTGGTTTTCAATTATGGCCATTATGAACCTAGGATATAATATCCAACGGTTAGCAGTTTGTTTTTGGGCCATATCCTTGAGCTCAAAAAATAGTATTTCAGAAAAATTTAAAGGTTGTTGCTCAAGGATGGAGTATATTACCTGTTGCCACCTTGTGGACATTTGATCCCATGATGAAGTCTTGGAGGCAAGGCATACATTTACCATATGAAAGATGAGACGTTTGGCATCCGGGAAATGTTTCTTCAGTATGGTAGATGCACTCAGGTTACCCTGGTATCCATGGTGGGCAAATGATTGATCTGTTGTGCCCTTTGGATAACCAGTTGGGAAAGTGGCATCATCTAGATTAAGGGTTTGGCGAATAGTGTCTAGACTGATGACCACTTTTTGGGCATGGACAAATGATTGAAGAGACTCTGTGTCATTCTCGTCAAAGACCAGAGTGACGTTTGTCCAGAATTGGTTAAGGGATTCGGCATATATGGTGGGATTTACCAGAAAAGCCGTTTTGTAGGGTGACTGAACCATTAAATCAATGGCGTTGTGAAACTTGGTCCAGTATGGCGATTTGGTGAGATGTGCGACACAATTATGTCGAGGTTTTAGTTGCATGGTCGCCATTGATGAAGAGAGGGTAGAGAGTTTTTTGAACGTTAGGTTTGAGAAGAGAAGATAAAAACTCTGAAGGTGGGATAAGGTATTTAAAGGGTCGGGTTAGAAAACGACTGAAGGTTTTGGTGTTAGTCATCAGTTGTTGAAACTACTGATGACGTGGTATTAACTTTCAGACGTTGAAACAGCTGAAGTCTCTGATTTAGTCATCAGTAGTTATAAAACTACTGAAGACAGTTTTGACGTCAGGTGATGAAACAACTGAAGACTTGGTATTAGTCATCAGTAGTTGTGAAACTACTGAAGACAGTGGTTTTGTCAGCAGTTGTTGTAAACAGCTGAAGACTTGGTGTTAGTCTTCAGTAGTTGTAAACTACTGAAGACATAGTTTTGGCTTCAGTTGTTTTAATGAAACAGCAGTTGTAGAAACAACTGAAGAGTAATTACTCATCAGCTGTTTTCGTCAATTCATAGCTTTTCAGCTGTTTCACACTGTCCTCAACACTTACTCATCAGACTTTTCATCTGCTTTTCAGGTGTTTCATAGGACGTCAGTACTTATCTGCATTTCTGACATAAGTAGTTGTGGCTACAACAGCTGTTATGACTACATCAGCTGTTGTAACTACATCAGCTGTTTTAACAAATAAAGTACTTAAGTACTGGTGAGGTATGTAGCCTTCAGTAGTTATAAAAACTACTGAGGGAAAAAACAACTCATCAGTACTTATATGTGACAATAATGAACTAATGATCATCAGTACTTGTGAGCTGAGATCATCAGTAGTTGTCACTTATACTAGCTGCAGCATACCAAGCCTTAACACCAGGTTGTGGAAAGTTGAACTATCCAAAGGCTTAGTAAAAATGTCTGCAAGCTCATCAGCACTAGGAACAAATTTTGGATCAATCAGACCTTTTTCAAAACAATCTCTAATAAAATGGTGTCTGATTTCAATATGTTTAGTCCGAGAGTGCTGGACAGGATTCTTGATAATACAAAGAGCTGAAGAGCTGTCCATTAACAATAGGATCTTAGTCTCTGTTATGCCATAATCCAATAATTGGTTTTGAAGCCAGAGTACCTGAGATGTACAGCTTGCAGCGGCAATGTACTTTGCTTCAGCAGTTGATGTAGCAACTGAGGTCTGTTTCTTGCTCTGCCAAGAAATCAAGCAGTTGCCTAGGAATTGACATCCACCAGAAGTTGATTTCCTGGTCAACTTACACCCTGCATAGTCACTGTCAGAAAAAGCAACTAATTTACCAGAATGTCTAGTGGAATAACATAAACCTAGAATGGGGTGCCTTGCAGATATCTAAAGATCCTCTTGACTGCAATCAAATGAGACTCCTTAGGTGCAGCCTGAAATCTAGCACAAACACATGTAGCAAACATAATATCTGGTCTAGAAGCTATTAAATACATCAAGGACCCAATCATACATCTGTAAAGTGTTTCATCAACCACTTTACCTTTCTGATCTGTATCCAGTTGTGTGGTGCTGCACATGGGGGTAGAACAGGGCTTACAGTTTTGTAAATCAAACTTTTTCAAAAGATCTTTTGTGTATTTGGACTGATGAATGAAAATTCCATCAGCATTTTGTTTGATTTGCAAACCCAGAAAGAACTGTAATTCTCCCATGGCACTCATTTCAAACTTCTGTTGTATCAACTTTGTAAAGGCATCACACAACTGTGGATCAGAGGATGCAAAAATAATATCATCTATATAAATTTGAACAAGTAGATTATGCTGCCCAGCTTTCTTAATGAATAAAGTCTTATCTATGGAGCCTCTAGTGAAATTATTTTCCAGAAGAAAGTTTGATAATGTCTCATACCAGGCTCTAGGAGCTTGTTTCAACCCATAAAGAGCCTTATCAAGCTTATATACCCAATTAGGATGTTTATTGTCCTCAAAGCCTGGTGGTTGACATACATAAACCTCTTCTTTAATTTTCCCATATAAAAATGCACTTTTGACATCCATTTGAAAAACTTTAAGTTTTGATAAGCAGCATAAGCTAAAAACAATCGAATTGCTTCCAGTCTGGCTACAGGGGCAAAGGTTTCATCATAATTAATACCTTCTTCTTGTGCAAACCCCTGAACAACCAGTCTGGCCTTTTTCTTAACAATAAGCCCATTTTCATCAGTTTTGTTCCTAAACACCCATTTAGTGCCTATTGCACACTTACCTGGAGGTAGAGGAACCAGTTCCCACACTTGCTGTTTCTTGAACTGAAGAAGCTCAAGCTGCATGGCATCAACCCATCCATTGTCCTTTAAAGCAATGTGATAATTCATTGGCTCTTGCTGACTGATGAAGAGAGCATAGAAGCAGAAATTTGACAATTGACTTCTTGTTGATACGCCAGCAGTGGTATCACCAATGATTTGAGACATAGGGTGATTCTTTAGATCTTGATACACAATGAGATCTGTGCAAGTGTTTGTAGCAGGCTCAGCAGCAACAGATGGTGATGGTGAATCATTTCCTTGAAACCAATCAGTGGATGGTAATTCAAAGGAAGTTGAATTTGAAGAAATCTCATCAGCATTTGTTGTGGATGGTGCTACTGGAGCTACAGGACCATCAGGTCTAGCTGAATCAGGCAGTTGATCACTAAACCTGAAGAGGTAAGTACTGCTATCATCATCATCATCAGCACCAGAAGAACCACCAGGTGGTGAACTGTTGACAGGAGCAACAGCAGGAGTTTGATAAGGAACATATTGTAGTATGTCCAAATCAAATATCTCCACAGGGCTTTGTGGAATCTTGTCCTTTGGAGATTCATTAAACTTAACATGTAGAGTCTCTTCAACCATCTTGTTTCTACAGTTGAAGACTCTGTATGCTTTGCAAGTTGATGAATAACCAACAAAGTACCCTGCATCCACCTTAGGATCAAATTTTTGGAGTTGATCCCGTGTGTTGAGAATGAAACAAGGACACCCAAATGCTTTGAAGAATGAAATTAGAGGGGCCAAATGATGAAGAACTTCATATGGAGTCTTCATCAACCTCTGATTTACTAGAACTCTATTCTGTACATAGCAAGCTGTATTGACAGCTTCAGCCCAAAAAGTCATTGGCAGTCTAGAATCAGCCAACATGGACCTTGCAGCTTCAATAAGGGTCCTGTTCTTTCTCTCCACTACTCCATTTTGCTCAGGAGTTCTTGGGATGCTATACTGCCTCTTGATTCCCTTTGATAAGTAAAATTCATCAAGTGTGTGGTTTCTGAATTCAGTACCATTGTCACTCCTCACACACTTAACTGGTAGGGAATACTGCTTCTCAACATGTAACACAAAGTTCATAATGGACTGCGCAGCCTCATCCTTTGAATGCAAGAAGAAAGTCCATACAAATCTGGAGTAATCATCCACAATTACCAGACAGTATTTCTTCTTAGCCATACTCATTACTCTCACAGGACCAAAGAGATCCATGTGAAGAAGCTGTTAGCAGGCAGTGGACTTAGGTTCTTCTATGGAGGAAAATGAAGCTTTGTGTTGTTTTCCTTTTAAACAAGCAGTGCAGTTATCTTCACACTTGAACTCCTTCATAGGCAGTCCCCTTACTAAACCATGGTTTATCAGCTGATTTATGTTTTTGAGATTAACATGACCCAGCCTTCTATGCCATAGAATAGATTCTTGAGGGGAAGCCTTGGAAAATAGGCAAGGATGACCTTTGAGATCTATTTTCTTGGAAAGATCGAAGGCATACACTCTTCCTGTCCTGTTGGCCTTTAGGAGAGTGTGTTCATCCAACACCTTATCAATCAAACTTAGAACTTTGGATGACAGAATCTGACAGTTCTGACTGGTGAAAAGAGCAACATGGCCTTTGTCACACATTTGACTGACACTCAAGAGGTTGTACTTGAGATTTTCCACATGGTTAACATTATCAAACTTTATTTCCCCATTGGAAACAAAGCCTTTGCCGATGATGTAACCCTTTGCATCATTGCCAAATGACACAAACCCCTTCCTTCCTCGAGAGTAGTCATTAAGAAGTGATCTGTTTCTGTAACAAGGAATCTTTCTTATATTTTGATCATTTTCGGTTTCTGTAACAAGCAATGTATGGATGGGAGCTCTGTATTGGGGAACAGCTCAGTGTCCAATTCCCTAATACAGAGCTCCCATCCATACATTGCCAACCAAATTATCAGAGACTCATTCCCAGGCCAGTGCTTATATGGGTCATCTTCTCAACTGATCAAGAAGGAAAAAGACCAACCATTCTGCCAACAATAAGTGGGATCTTAATAAAGTTAAAGGTTTTGGCTGCATTGGTTCAGGGGGAGTTTGTTGAACCAAAAGAACCAATGAGCCGGATCAGAAAAACCTTTAAGTCCCACAGACGTCACAACAACTACTGAAGACCACAACAGCTGAAGACAACAGCTGATTACAAAGTCTGAACACAAGTGCTGAAGACAAAGTCTGAAGACAAGTGCTGAAGACAAGTCTGAAGACAAGTGCTGAAGACAAAGTCTGAAGACAAGTGCTGAAGACAAATTCTGAAGACAAGTGCTGAAGACAAAGTCTGAAGACAAGTGCTGAAGGCAAAGTTTGAAGACACAAGTGCTGAAGACAAAGTCTGAAGACAAGTGCTGAAGACAAAGTCTGAAGACACAAGTGCTGAAGACAAAGTCTGAAGACACAAGTGCTGAAGACCAAAGTATCAGACGTTGTCACAACAGCTGAAGAGGTCTTCTTCAGTAATTGTGACGGTTTACCTTTCAGTAGTTTTATGTTTTATCTATTCAGTAGTTTGACACAACAGCTGATGATACTTCTTCAGTTGTTGTGCTCATCAGTAGTTTTATGTTTTTCAGTAGTTTTGTAAAACGACTGAAGAGCTTGTTCTTCAGTCGTTGTAGTTTCAGTAGTTTTTTATCAGTAGTTTCATATTTTGTACTTAACACTCTGATATGTTCTCAGTAGTTGTGAACATATCAGTAGTTTGTTAGAGTTAGTTATTTTTGTAATAGATCTGCCAGTTGTCACTTTCCCGTGATAACAGCAGCGATTGCACTCTATATAAGGAGTGTCAACCTATTGTAATAGAGAATTATTTGATCAGAAATATTCGATATTATAGAAACATTCCTTGTTACAGAAATATATTCTCTCGTTATAACCGTATTTGTTCTTAATGCATACGAGTATCATATTCTTGCTACAATTTGTCTAATTCTCGTTCTTATTCCGCTGCGTTACGCTCTAATACATCAAACTTGTGATCACTGATCCTGACAAGCTCTGATACCATTAAAATAGGGGATCTAGAACTCACCTGGACTCGATGAGTAGCTTCTCAATCAAGCTTTCAAAGAAAGGGTTACACTACATAGCCTGCAGATAAGTTAACACTCAAAGGAGTTAATTTCTGCCTAATTTGCTACAAGATCAGTAGTTTTGCTGCTAGTTTCGTCAGTAGTTTTGCTGCCACCTTCGCTAGTAGTTTTGCTGACAGTTTCGTTGGCATCTTCGTTGGCATCTTCACTGCCAGTTTCGCTGCAGTATCGCCCAACTTTCGTTGGATAACCATGTCTGCGAAACTACCTGTGAAAGTCTTCGTAGTTTCACTGGACGACTATGCAATTTCGCTAGATGAACCCTTAATTTTGTAGAACGGGCTGAGAATTACGAACCAACCCATTTTGACCCAAACTTCAATCTTTTACATTCAAAATCTTGGTTTATCACCCAATAAGCTATATCTAATCTTCTTACATGCTTTCTTACACAAAAACGTGAGTTTTGGGAGATTCTTTGCCACTTTTGAAAACCCCAAGCCCTAGAATCCGGATTTACATCAAAAGGAATTATTAAATGATGTTTCTTACCTAGATTATTGGTGTTTTCTTGTTGTTTGGACACCCACGAACACCGATCTTCAATCCCGTGATCAACTGAGCCTTGAATCTTCAATTCTCTCCACTTTCTCTCTCTACACTCTCTCTCAAGAATTAGGGTGTTGAGTTGCAAATGAGAGTGACTGGGGCTGATCCGTTCATATATACTGGTCGTTCCCTGGACTTTAAACTCGCCAAACACATAACCCGCCAGGTCTACTCGGTCCATACTCCATTTCCCTCTTATTTTCTTTAAATAGTCCTGGCTAAGTCTATTATTATTAATTGGCTCGTTTCAACTTTATTCCGGGCATTACAACATTTGTCCGGGTCAAGTGAATCTCACCGTCACTGATATTAGCTCCTGTGCCTTCTATTACTATGTGCCCATTTTGATTATGTGGACCAAAATTTGTCAAATTGAAGGTAAGTGAGACAACAAAAGGTATCGAGTGAAGAATGAAGTGATCAAATGGATTGTATAGGACATCATGATTATTATGGAAGCTGTAATTGGTACAAAAGTTAGAGTTGTTGGTTCATCATGATTGTATCAACAGCCTGCTTAATATAACTATCAGTCATGGGTATTGTTAACAAGTTGTAAAGGGGTTTTATGTGACTATGTTATATTCTTTCTGAGAACTTTTATAAAATATAACACGGCAAAAACCAAGTCGTGTATTTGTGGAAATATGTAATGATTTCACGTCATGACGTCTGAACAATAAACATCACTGTATTTGTTTACCGAGTCCTTATTTATATTTATTTATTCGGAAGTTGTATGGTTTTCAAATCCAGGTATATAGATTCTAACAAATGGAACAAATATTATAGTTTGAAAGTATAAAATGAACACCAGAGGGTGAATTGAACAATCTAGTAATGACACATTGAAATGCTTATCAGGTAACACATGCAAGATTGATAACAAATTACATGGGAAATGAACAAACAAGAAAAAGAAAAAGAAAAGATAATTAATTGATTGAGATTACACGTTCCATCAAATGCCCCTCTCTTTATTCGCTAAATCAACTAATGGCCAACAACAGCGGACCCATGAAATATTTTATGGGGACGAAAATTAGTTAAGAGTTAGACTAATGCAATATAAAATTTTCTTTCGGTCTAGTTTGGGTTGAATGAGGTCGGATCATGTCATACTAAATAGGACAAATAAACTGAATTTCATAAAACCAACAAAAGTTCATTAAATGTCATAACAAAAGCATAAGAAAAAGAATGTATCTAAAGTCGTTCTCTATTAAATTTCATATATGAAATCTTTCCACAAGAACATCAAGGTAACATTACTATCTACACAACTTTTCACAAAGTAAATATATCTATCGCTTAAATTCTTATCAACAATCACCTAAATTGTACTTCACGTACTTCATTATTGAGTAACATATTTCAACCGTTGTGGTTGCAAAGGGTAATATTAGAGCTAGCTTCATCAAATGATACATCAATGTAAATGAAATGTTGTATCTGTTTTATTTTAAACATTAGTTATACAAAGACTTGATAAACCATCAAAGTTTGAAAATCTTGTATATGCTATGAAATTGTCAATATGAATCGCTAATTTAACCTGAACTTAAAACCCTTACTTGGTGAGTAGTTCAACGACAATAGTAGCAGGAGGTTAGTCGGTGGTAGGTCTTCGCCAAGAGAAGGTTGAAGGTCGGTGGTCTCCGATAGAAGCGAAAGTATAAACCCTCCAACAGTTCATATCCTATTGATTAAATTTACAAACTCTTTTGATTATTTGTTCCTTCCAACAGTTCATATCCTATTGATTAAATATTTATTACTTAACGAATTAATTAAACAAATTAAAATCAATATTTAAATATTGGACCAATATTTTAAAAGACTGAGCTTCAAAGATTAAAGAGATGATAATATTCTAGATGAACATGAAACACATAGTGTTATATCACATATAATATAAGCGTTAAAATGATTAATGAAATGAAAAAAGTAACCCTCCTTAATATTCTATAATTTCCGGCCAAGACATGTCGAAAGTAACTCCTAAAACCCTTTCACAACTCCATCTACACTTTTCTATCATCATCAAATCTCATCAACACTAAATTCATTAGCATTCACTCTTAATTCTCTTCCTCTTTCTCCATCCATACGAATTATGAAACATACCCATAACAATAGGCACTCTCTTGATTCTTCCAAGAAAATCCAAGAAGTACACCCATTTTGTGTCAATGTTGATCATTGGTAAGTACATGTCTTGATTTTTATGTATCATTACGAATGTTCCTCAAAAAAATTTTAAAGGACCAGATTTAATCTAAATCACTCAAAATTGATCGACTAGAATGAATGTAATTCATTGTTTTAATCACAAAAACAGTAATCAAGTAGTTAAATAAAGCATCACAAAATGAAGTAAATAATATTTTTCCATTCTATTTCACTCAAAGTGTTTTGCATAAGCAATTACAAAATACTAAATGAAAACGAATACAAAATTACACCAAAAAATAACTCTTTATATAAAAAATAAGAAGTTATGGCATGTTTATTGTTCTCGCACAACACAGTAAGAAAAAATTTGACCTCCTGAGACTGAATTTGAGAATTCTAGAATCTCCCTATTTGGATCGATGAATCAATGTAATCACAAATCCACATTTTCTTCTTTGTAGTTACCTTTATTAGCATATATTCTGTTCTCCAAAGCTTTCTTTCCAACTGAAATTGAGTTGCAACAAAAGAAACTGACATGCCTGATTCAATAGGATGAGTTTGCAATTTAAGCATATCTTTTTTACCAAACTTCAACAAATAAAAAGGACCCATAATTCTGTATTCTATATCAGTACAGATGATCATTGCATATCGTGAGTCCTTTGCACGAATCCACTTTAGAAACTTTTTGGGACTTTTAACTAGAATCATCGAAGCATGAATTAGAATCTTTTATTCAATCCTTGGTCGTCTAAAACTCTTTTAATCTAAAGTGCACCGGTACTTAGATCCATCCTTCTTTCATCGTATATCACTTTAGCTTTAGCAGGCTTTGTGTCTTTAAATCCAAATTTGCATTCTCTCTAGATCAAATTCGTAATCCAATTAGCTTTGCCATGATGGATTGGATCGAAGAAAGGCACTTTGCTCAAAGTATATAGATCAGCTGCTGACCATATATTAAAATCATATTCATTTTGAAAATACTAATAGCGCCAACTGTCCTCTTCACAACATATAATTTATTTTTCCATCATACATCTGTTGAATCGCTCTACTTGCTTTCACACTTCATGTAATTTGTTTAGTGTTTCTCTTTTGGTAGTGCCAAAGCCTTAATGAATGTTCCTTTAAGTGCTGGCTTGCCCATAATTTCATTAAGATCAACAACTTTTGTTGTAGCATCAGTATTGATCTGGTTGTCGAGACTCAATAAAAAACAAGTTAATTTACCCGTCTTAGCTACATTTATTGTGCAAAGGTAACTAAGGTCATCTTCATAAGGAATATGTGAAAAGTGTTTAACAATATGACTCGATTAATGAGAAGACGCAAACTGTAAATTAAAAATTGGAACTTTAGATGAATTAATGAATACAATTGCATAAAGCAACAAACTTTAACATTAATTTGATTAAATAATAAGAAAAAATCACTTCCGAGTATCAATTCTACAAGATCAATAATTGGTATTTTTAAATTAAGGTTTGTAAGAAACAATACTTAATAACTTAACTTATGATTAAAGTGATAACAAAGGAATAAGCTTTTAAAATTCGTTCGTTCACAATATTATCAATTTACCTATATTAAATTGTCTACTTTCTTAATGAACTCATGATACAAGGAAACCGAAAATTGATAATCAAGCAAACAACTTTGTTTATAAGCTAATTATTTAAATCAATCAAAACATAAAACTTCACTCAATCACTCAATGCTCAATACAAAAACCTAATCCAACATATCAATTGTCTCACTTGACAAGAATTATACTTCCAAAAGCAATCAAGAAAACCTAGCCACGCATCATCTTCAATAAATCTTCAATCTTTCTTTGACAATGATAATCAATGATGATAGGGAAGATGTTAGGAAGATTGAAAGCACCTAAATCCTCTTTGAAATCACCAATTTTTGGCTAGGACAAGTTTTTCCTTCGACTTGGGTTTGATGTAGGTTAAATAAGCTTGAAGATCCACAAAATCTCCACGTTTGTTGGGGGCAGCGTATCATACGCCCCTATCAGCTCCCATACGCCCCTATCAGCTCCCATACGCCCAACTTTCTGTTAATCTTTCCAAATATGCCCACTCATACGCCACCTTATGTATTATATGCCCAAATCCATTGTATTATATGCTAGTACACCTAAATAGGTTCTTAACTAAGTTCCTAATGAGCTCCTCACTTGAACGACCTCATCAGATATTGTTGTAACATACTTTGGAGCTGAAGAGCTTCAGAGGTTGACTACACCACCTACCATCGAGGAATGAGTTAGTCAACCTAAGGTTCATATTGACCTGAGATTAATTTAGAATGGGATACGGGGACTATGGCCCCACAACTGAATCAGTTGGGACAGGTAGTGCAATCACACTATCTTCCGAAGCAATGATCCAATTTTCTGAAGCAGAGGTTCAAGTTGCGAAAGGAATCATTGGGTTATCTTTGTTGTTTGATGATCTTATTATCACAAAGACTATTCTTGAATTAGCCTCTGAGATAATTAGAGAAGAGTTTCTTAAAACCCCTCTCGTTCAAGCACCTTCATCACCACAAGCTCAACTTCCCACTCACTAACCTAAATCCTCTAAACCAAAATCTCCAAATGCTCAAGCTTCTGAAGACATCAAGGCAAGAGGAAGATGAATGTGGAAGAACTGTTAGTGGAGGAAATGATGGAAAAGCAAAGGTAGACTCACCACTGGAAAGCTACTAGCTGCATGTAGCAAATGTAAGGACTCGTTTCCAGAATGCTTATAATTGAATAATCATTTCACATCATTATTAAAAATAAATAAATTTTCATTTAAACAACATAGCGGAATAATCTTAACAAAGCCATTTCATATATTAATAATTGCTTTTGCCAAATAATAGAACATTATTAACATAGCAAAACACCATTTAGTTGCATTAGAACACAAAAACATCTTTTATCACTTAAAATGGATGCCATCTAAAACTTGTCAAGTAGCTTCACCCCATGTCATCCTCAACAACTATTACCTACCAACTGAAAATACATAAAAATCAGTGTTGTCGAGTAAGTTTTAATTTAATAATAAAGTTACATTGCTTTCATTTAAGACCTTTCTTTACTTCCATTCGTGATCATACATCATAAGTACACATAGATAATATTTATTATTATCTTCCATCATCGTTCATCATCGCACATCATTCATTATCATTCATTCTCATTCATAATCATTCATATGGTGCATTCATCATTAACTTTTACTTTCATTATGGACCAATGTCATATGCTATACCCCGAACATTGTGCACGGAGCAAGTTACTTGTTAGCCCAGAATAATGACACTTGAATCAAATCATGAATATTATGGATCAAACAATGATGAACACAATAAAATCCCCTTTGATCTTCAATTAGATTGTAAAATATGTTTACAAGTAATCCCCCAATCTATTAGTCATGCAACCAATAGTCAACTCTAATTACAATCAACCCATTTATACTGAACATAATATTCACTAATTACTTAACGCCCTAGACTTAGGCTAATTAATGGAAATTACATATAAAACATAAAGATGACTAAAACATATTTTAATATATTTTGTTTACACAAAATATATTTATTACAATAAACTAGTCATCTAAAGCTTCAACGTCTCGTCTTGGTTCTTCGTCTCGAACGTGTCGGTTTGCCTTATGTGTCGACTTTGATCGTGATGTTGACTTTGACAGTGACATTGACTTTTGTTGACTTAGACTTTATTGATAATATAGACTATCTTGTACAGCTCCAACAATACTCCTCCTTAGTTTATCATTATCAACGTCTTCATACGAATTCAGCTCCGAGAAGTCAACCATAGAATGATCTTTAAATTGAAGTTTTTTTAAATATAATGAAAACAATTATTCATCTCATAAGCTCCCCCTATTTATATGCTCCATCTTTTCAAGTGCATCCTTTGTGAAGATATTGGAAAAACTTTCTCAAATCACTATCTTGAGTGCTTCAAAACATGTAGGATGAGGATTCCTAGCTCGGTATCTTCTGCAAACTTAAAGAACAGGTTCTCTGATCAGATACACTACTCAACAGATGATCGGCCATCACTTACAGCAAAAATCTAAAACAGATTCACAAACACGATCTCGACATTTCTAATTAGATTATTTCATTTTAACAAAATAAATCCGTGTTTATCTGTGTTTGAAAACAAGCGAACCCGTGATCGTTTGTGTGCAATTTCTGTGAAATGCATGAAAAATGATAAAATTGTAATAGCATAATATGGAAGAACTAAAAGAAATGTGAAATGAAATTTTATTATAATTTATTTTTGTTTTTATTATATATATTTATTATAATATTTTTTAACTTTATATATTTATTTTTTATTTGTATATATATATACATATATATATATATATATATATATATATATATATTTTTAATTACCGAGAATTGAATCCATCATGAGATCAGATCCTCAAGATATACTTTAGCACAAAGATAAATTTAATCATCGACAAGCCATTAGATCACACTGATAATTGAATCTAATCACAGTTTTTGAATGATTTTTAAATTTTTAATCAGATCAATAACGATTACTAATATGTTTGTCCACTTATACCCATGTCCTATCTTTTTTAACAAACAGCAGATCATTCATTAAGATTTGATTGAATACTTTAGAATGCTAGGACCCACTATCATTTTGCAAAAACCCTCACCCAACCTCAGGATTTCTTGAATTTTCTTACGATCATTATAGAGAAAGCCTTGTGCATTAGTGTGCAAGTGATCATTAATAGAATATTGCATTTTGTGATGAATTCATCGTTAGATGATTTGACACAACTTAGATTAAAATGGTGAGAGCTCCAGGTCTATACTCACGTATAACAAAGGATATGACCATTTAATCATGTGTCGATGAGAGCTCCAGGTCAGTACTATCATACAACAAAGGAGATCATCACTCCAGGTCAGTACTTCCGTACATCAGAGGAGATTAGCATAAACCCAAGACACATAAATACACCAAATATGGCTCAAAGATATGGCTTATATGATTTGTATCATGGTGAGTGAAAATTCTCAATCCAATTTTGTCGGGATTCAGTTTTCGTGCAGGCCAAAATGATTGCATAAATCCAGACATTCTTAAGCATATATTTTAATTTAAATCATTATGTTGTGTCTACTTTATTCTTCAGGCTGAGTCGACCAAGCATATCATTAAAGAATCTGTTTGTATTTCTTTTATTTGCAATTCAAAATAAGATATGAATCAGATAACAACATCAGTTACTACCATTTCTTATTTTAAAATACAAGTCATGCAAGAACAAGCATATCAAGATGATATACAATCATTTCTTTACCACATGACCTTCTTTACCATTTGGAACATTCTTTATAGACTTACATCTTGAGAAACAATTTAGTTTGCCTTTACCATTTGAAGCAAGTCCTGAAGGCACTTCTTTACCACATGACCTTCTTTTCCACTCTCAAAACAAGGCTTGAAAAGCTTTTGATGCTTGACTTACCCGTGTGAAGCATTTGGAATTAGAGATTGCTTTGAGGTGGTTGTAGATTCTTGCTTGTTTTGGAGTTTCATGTGCTGAACAGTGAATGAGATCTTCACTAATTGATTGGGTTGTTTTGCAATTGGAGAAGAGATTCGTATTGGTCTTGATTCAGCTTTTGGAAGCTTTTAAGACTTATAAGGCCTAGACTTGTATGGATTACAATATATAGTGAAAAGTAAAAATCCAACAAAGTGAAACATCTAAAAGGAGTCATGATTCTAAAGTGTGGGAGAACTTTAACAAAAGTGAAAAGTTGAAGCTGTGAGAAAACTTGTTTCGCATGAAGACAATTTTGTATAAATAGTTGTTTTTATATGTATTTTGCTATGTGTGTGACAATGTTTGAAGAGTGTATGTTCAGGGAGGATGTTATTGGTTAGAGCACGAATAGGCCACCCAAAGGGAGCTCACCCCTGTTGGACAGAGCTTAAACAACACAAATTCATTTATTGTTTTAATTATTCGATTCAAGTAATAAAATTGAGTTATTACTTGTTATTAAACACACATGCAAATCGGTCTTGTGTTTGTTAAGACTAGTTTTGAGATCTAACGGTGATATGGACCTTACAAATGGTATAAAAATAAGGTGTTGCTCTTGATACATGGATTTTCATTTTACGATCATCCATGGTAGATGTTAAACAAGTGAAGATTGAAGACTAACCGGTGTAATTGGGTTTCTTACTTGTTTAATTGTTGATTTCCTTTTTTGTGCTCAACTTCTTCATATTCGCATGGTGAAATGAAGACTTAAGACCACAACATTGACCCAAAATTAAAATAGTCAAACAACTAAAGTTTTCTCACTATCACTTGTGAAAAGTTTAATGAAAACTTGATCTTTTTTTATGATGGGATATCTATTCTACTTTTACACCATGATAAAATACTGTGTTTTCAATTAGTTTTCGTATAAGATGTGCGTGAAAAATATACATAGAAGTAAAAATCTTAAAAAACAAGTAGAAATTTGTATAAATTTTTGCTACCATGGAAAAACAATTTGGAGCTTAAAGGATATTTGTGATGTTTTATCAAGATCAAATTCTAATTTCACAACACTGATTTGGTTTCTTCGTGAATTAAAACTAGATAATATTCGCATATTTTATCTTAATATGGGGACATCATGTATGAAGAGAATCTTCAGATATTTTCAAGATGCATGTGTGCAAGATATTAAGCAGACTCTAAAGAGTAACACATCAATGTAATGAAGAGAATCTTCAGATATTTTCAAGGAAAACTAGATCTTTACAGGATTGGTGTTGGTCTCACAAGAAAAGTTTATCTCTTAAACTTATTTGATCTCACTCGGATGATGAATCATAATCTCTAACTAAGTTGATAATAATATAATAAGTTAATGAACACAAGAATGGTTTTCAAGAAACTTGAATATATTACTTCTCAACTCAGTATTATACAAGACTCTTACAAACATATTATAATAAGTTACAATAAGAAACTATATATACTTATGTACAACCAGTTATATTTGGATAACCAGTTGGAATTTACAACTAGACAAATACTACATTGCTAGAAGTAAAGCATTTAAGATAAAATACTATCTTAGATTAGGTAGTCATAATATTACCATGACTTAGCTTTTGTCACCAACTAAAGGTAGTAATTATACTAAATGATAAAAGGTGAAAAGTGAATTAAAGTATGGTCAACTACAAGGTGTGGGAAAGCACCATGCAATATATCAGAGATGGCAGCGGGTGTCAGGTAGACTATACTTATGCCCACTGGTTCATAGTTGATTCTTTTGAAGCTTAAATGGCTTTGTAAAAATAGGTTCTTGCAATGCCTTTTATACTTACGAAGAAACAACTTCTTCTGAGTCTTCTCCAAGTCTTTATGACTTTATTCTTTAGAAGACTTTTTCCTTGGTCTTCTAAATGTGTATACTTCAGAAGGAGAACTACTTAGTCTCAAAAGAGTGAGTTCTACCTTTGGAAGTTCTTCATACTTAAGGTTTGGAAAATCTTTGACTTGTCTTCGGAAGAGCAGCTTTGTCTTGAGAAGACCTCTTCAACTGTACTCCAAAATATTCCATGTAACACCCGGAAATTAAAAAAATAAAATAAAAGAAGAAATGCAATTTAACCTAAGTTGAGGGGTTAAATATGTAAAACGTATCAAATTTTTATTATTTTGTACAAAAGTAACATGGCCGCCCATGCCATGTTACTTTCACCTTTTTCATCGGATATTAGAGAGAGAAAGAGCAGAAAGTTCTTAGGTTTTAAAGAAGAAGAAGAAGAAGACAGAATACAAGGTAAGTTTTCTATAATTTGAAGAGTTTTTGATTAGTTCTAGCCTCAGGTATATGCTTATGTGTGTTTGTATGTGTTCGGTTATGTGTTTTAGTGGGTTTTTAGGTGTTTGAACTCCAAGTGCATTCGGGTGTGAAGAAGTCATAAACAAAAGTATCCAAAGGTGAGTTCTAGAACCCTACTTTTACATGTTGTAATTGATTTTGTGGCTAGAAATACATGTTTAAATGTATTTATGATATTAGCTGTGAATACTCGTGTGTGTGTGATTATGGGTGGGTGTATGTTCGGGATGAATTATGGTTTTGGTTGATTTTATGAGCATGTTTATGTTGTTTAGCAAATTAGAATTAGGCTTGAACATGTTCGGATATGGTTTTATGGACTAAATTAAGGTGTTAGTTATGAGTTAGTCCCATGCGTCTGAAATCCATGCGCCCAAATAGTACCCACACGCCTAGGAAGGTGTCAAATTGCCTATGTGTCCCAAACACCCAAAACTCATACGCCCCAATAGTGCCCACGCGCCTAAGTCAGGCCTATGCGCATGCATAGTGCCATGCGCCTAGAATGTTTTCTGAAATGACTAAATGTTGGCCAGGCGCCCATATAGTTCTCATGTGCTTAAAAGTTTCCCATGCGCCTAAGTGTTCCCATGCGCATGGAAGGTCATACGCCCCCATAGTGACCATACGCCTGCATAGTGTCCATGCGCCTAAGATAGAATTATTTCTGAAATTTTAGGAAAAAGAAAGTTTTAGGCTATGACTTGGGATGTTCCCGAGGGTGATGTATGTAGGTTATATGATGCTATATGATAGTGTATGATGTTTGTATGTGCCTTTATGTTATGTATCATTTATGTTTCTTATTATATATATATTTTTTCGTGGCTTTGTGGGTATGTTATTATTAATGAACGTAAAGTATTATGTAATGAAAGTGGAAATTAATGATGATGGAAAGAGGAATGTAATGAAAGAATGAAAGCATGCATTAAAGTAAGAATGAACATATAAAGTCTTGCAAGCAAATGTAAGGAGGTTCACATCCAATGAAGGGTGTTAGTTCACCTGTGTGCGGGTTAGCTACCCCAGAAGGAAGTACACTAGGGTCTAATCCCTCTGATTGTCTGTATGGGACCTTTGTCCCTTGCCCCAGGTACTGGAGTTAGCTTCGTGCATAATGTTTGGGGACTATTTATAGAACTCAAGCCTAGTAACAAGCTTCGTGCACAATGTTTGGCGTATAGCACATGGAATTGGTCTGGATGAAAAGCGAATGATAAAGATTAAAGTATGAAATTTACGGTAAGAAAGATAATTAATGAGAACGAAATATAACAATGACGTACATTGATGAATGAATGTTAACGAATGATAATGAAGATAATAATAATTATCTATTTCTAAGTATGATGCATGATCACATATGAAAGTAAAGGATATTTTTTTCTAAACAAAAGTAAAGTATTATATTTTTACATAATTAGAACTCACTTAGCAATACTGACTTTTTATGTATTTTCAAGTTAGCAGGTAAGAGTTGCTGAGCATGGCAGGGGGCAGCTACTTGGCTTATTTTTGGATGGCATCCATTTTGTATAGCGATAATGTTTTTGTGATATAATGGAACAAATAATATTTTGTAATTTAACAATGATATATTATTTTGCAAAAGAAATTATTTATATATGAAATGGTTTTATTTAATTGATTCCACTGCGGTATTTTATTATTTGTAAATGTATATTTTATATTTTATGTGCGATGATTATCCAAATGTGAGTGTCCCGGTAATAGGGTCTTACAAGTTGGTATCAAAGCCAGAGTTTAAGAAAAATAAGTAAATATTTTTAAAAGTAACCTAACTTAAACCGAGAATGGGACAAAATGGAAGGATGCCAGCCCGAGTAGCTACGTGTCATCAAGTATTTTCTTTAATGTTCACCGGTATTATGTGTGCATGTTATGTGATTTATGTGCTCTAATAGATTTAGATATTAATGTAGTCATGATAGGAAATGTTTGGGTTATGATAGTAAAGTAAGTGGCTAATCACAACTAGCCACTATAATTAGGGACTTATTATACTTGACATAAACTGAGCTATTACCTTGAATGACCGTGTTGGTGTTTGGATCTTATAATGTGTTTAGAGGATGGATGGAGGTAGATCTTCGAAGGCTTCTCTAGGTGGAGGTCGTGGTGGACGTAGTGTTGGACCACGAGTCACAAGAGGCAAGGCTAGAGTGGATGAGATGGCTCATGAGAAGCCCGAGACCCCTCATCCGGAGGGTAGGGATGAGAGTGCTAATCTAAGGGCCTCGATGAAGGAGGCTGTTGACGAGGACGTTCACCAGGTCATGCAGACAATCCTATCATTTATGGTGACCAAAGTGATCAAAGCCATGAAGGAAGGAGAAAGGAAGGAGAGTAATAGGCCCGAGAGAGAGAGAGAGAGTAACCAAAGACCGAGATAGTTGTCTCTTGTGATGAGGAGGAGGAGGAGTTTGTGTAAGAGTCAGCATGAGGCTGTAATTATGGGGCATTTCAGGGGTTTAAGCCCCCGACTTTTGATGGGGATGGCACTAATGTTGTTGTCCATCGATGGGTAAGAGAGATGGAGGCAGTACTTGATATTAGCAAGTGCAGGGAAGATCAAAAGGTGAAGTTCGCGGCTCACTCATTCATGGACTCGACCTTATGTTAGTGGGACAACATAAGGCCGCAGGGATATTGGGAGGATGAAGTGGGCAGAGCAGAAAAATTTGGTGATTGAGGAGTATTATCCTCATAGGGAGTGGACAAAGTGGAAAGGGAGTTTCTACAACTGGACGCGGGAACCATGACACACCAACAGCACACCACCAAGTTCAATGAAATGGCACGACTGGTGTTGGATCAGGTGACACATGTGTGGTGAAAGATTAAGAGGTATATTCAGGGCTTGCCAACGGATATTCGTAGGCACATGATTGCCACCCGATCGAGTACGTTTAGGTCGGTGCTTGATCTGGTAGGAAGGTTATATGATGAGCGAGAGGTAATGGTGGCAAAGGTGAGCAAGAAAGGTGGTCACGACCGAAACTAGAATGGGAAGCAGTTTGGATGTGGCAAAGCCATGCCAAATAATAAGGTTTCAAGGGTGGATGACCGGAATGTGGTCACACCCGGTGCAGGGTCGAAAAGGGTGGCAAGTGTGGAAGGGAGCATACTAGTGAGTATAGGTGGGGATTAAATTTGTGCTTCAAGTGTGGGAAGCCTGGCCATATGGAGAGAGAATGCAAGGTGGTAAGATGTTTTAACTGTGGTGGAGAGGGTCATATGAGTAGGGACTGCAAGAAGCCGAGGGCTGAGTGTCAGGACAAAGAAGAAGGAAGGGAATGAAGGGCCGAAGGCGAGCGCTAGAGCATTCATGGTGACCCAGGAGGAGGCTAGGATGGTACCCAATGTATTGTCAGGTACGTTTCTAGTAAACCAAACTCTTGCTTTTGTGTTATTTGATTCCGGTGCTAGTAAGAGTTTTATTTATGTTGCTTTCTGTGCTAATTTGCCTATTTGTAGTAGAAGTATTAATGAGCCCTTCGATGTAGAAACTACAATAGGTAAGTCTACCAGGATTTTTGAATTGATCGAAGGCTGTGACATAGAGCTAGAAGGTCATAAGTTTCCTGCTAAACTGTTTGTGATGACCTTAGATAGGTTCGATGTAGTCCTAGGAATGGATTGGTTAGCGGAATACGAGGCAAATATTGTGTGTCGCAAGATGATGATTCGATTGACAGCACCTAACGCGAGTTCGGTGACGGTTTATGGTGATCGAGTCATTACAATTCCGAAGGTGATTTCGATGGTGGTGGAGGGAAAGTGCATGAGGCGCGGATGTAGTGCCTACCTGGCTTATGTGAAAGATGTGGATGCACCAACACCACAACTGTATGATCTACCGGTTCTATGTGATTTTCTCGATATGTTCCCAGATGATTTACCTGGTGTGCCATCGGACCGTGAGATCGAGTTCCAGATTGACTTGATACTCGATGCTCAACCTGTTGCTAAGTTTCCGTATCATTTAGCCCCTTACGAGATGAAAGAATTAATAGAGCAACTGAAAGAGTTGTTTGATAAGGTGTTCATTAAACCGAGTATCTCTTTTTGGGGTGCTCTAGTCTTATTCGTCAAGAAGAAGGTTGGTAGCATGAGAATGTGCATCGACTACCATGACTTGAACAAGCTGACGGTGAAGAATCGGTATCCATTACTAAGGATCGACGACTTGTTTGATCAGCTCCAAGGTTCTAGTTGATTCTTGAGGATTGATCTTCGATTTTGTTACCATCAAATGAAGCTGAAGGAGCAAGATATTCCTAAAATAGCTTTCCGTACGTGTTATGGACACTACGAGTTTCTCGTTATGTCTTTTGGTTTAACTAACGTGCCAACTGCTTTTATGGACTTGAAGAATCAAGTCGATTGATGTTGAATAAATTAGTGATTGTGTTCTTTGATGATATCCTGATTATTCGAAAAGCAAGGAGGAACATGTCGGTCACATCCGAGAGGTGTTAGAAATGCTTAGAAGGGAGAGGTTATATGCCAAGTTCTCCAAGTGCTCGTTCTAGTTACGTGAAGTTCAGTTTCTAGGTCATGGTGGACCTGACAAAATTAAAAGCGGTGATGCAATGGAAGTCTCCAAAGACGCCATCTGAGATTTGTAGTTTCTTAGGATTGGCGGGGTATTATAGGAGATTCATCCAAGACTTCTCTAAGATAGCTTCCTCACTGACCAAGTTGACCCGTAAGGATGTGAAGTTTGTATGGGGTCAAGAAGAATAGAAGGCTTTTGAAGAGTTAAAGGCAAAGTTGACTCAAGCTTTTGTCTTGTCATTACCCGAAGGAAGCAAAGATGTGGTGGTTTATTCAGATGCTTCTTACTCGGGTTTGGGTTGTGTGGTGATATAATAGAAGTCTCCAAAGATGCGTCCCTCTGATATGATGAAGAAAGTCAAGGAGTTTCAAGAAGAGATGTTAAAAGAATATCGCCTTAACTCTGAGAGGATGAGAGGTCTTGTCATGGAGTTGGGTGAAAACACTCTCGGTGTTAGAACCCGTTTCAAACGAATGTGGATTCCTCGTCATTGGGATCTATGAAGAAAGATCATGGAAGAAGCTTATAAGACTTGATATTCTATTCATCTCGGTGCTATCAAGATGTATTAGGATATGAAGAAAGATTATTGGTGGTCGGGTATGAAGTGCGACGTAGCGAAGTATTTGAGTAAGTTCCTTACGTGTTTGCAAGTTAAGGTGGAGCATCAGAATCTGTACGAGAAGTTCCAACCTTTGGATATACCCGAGTGGAAGTGGGAACATGTCACCATGGACTTCATCATGAAGCTACCACGTACTGTAAGAGGGTACGATGCCATATGGGTGATAGTTGACCGTTTGACGAAGAGTGCTCACTTTCTACCTATCCGTGAGACGTATTCATCAGAGAGGTTAGAGGATTTGTTTATCAAGGTGATTGTAACTCATCATGCGTACCGATGTTTATTGTGTCTAACCGTGACACTCGGTTATGTCTAAGTTTTGGAAGAAATTTCATGATGCAATGGGGACGAGTAGCACGGCGTATCATCCACAAACGGATGGTCAGTTAGAGAGAACAATCCAAATGCTCGAGGATATGCTCCAAGCATGCGTCATTGATTTTGGTGGAAGTTGGGATGACCATTTACCTTTAGCTGAGTTCTCATACAATAACAGTTATCATACCAGCATTAGTATGTTCCCTTATGAGGTGATATATGGTAGGAGATGTAGAACGCCAGTTTGTTGGAATGATATTAGTTAGAAAGAGTTAAGAAGTATCAAGGTGATCGAGGTTGCAACTAAGAAACTAGAAAAGATCAAGGCCTTTATGAAGCCAGCCAAAGATAGAAAAAAATCGTATGCCAACAAGAGACGCAACCTGATTGAGTTCAAGGTGGGTGATAAGGCTATTTCGAAGGTCTCACCTTGGAAGGGTATTATTCAGTTTAGGAAGTGGGAAAGTTGAGCCCGAGGTATATTGGTCCTTTTCAAATCATTGCTCGAGTAGGAGAGGTGGTCTATAGGTTAGTACCACCCGAGGAGTTTAGTGGAATTCACCCAACATTCCATATATCTCATCTGCGGAAGTGTTTAGCTGACGAAGATATGGTCATACCACTAGAGGACATTGAAATAGATGAACGACTCAATTATGTGGAGCAACCAATGGCGAACATTGGTCGTAAGGAAAAGAGGTTACTGAATAACATGGTTCCCTTGGTACGAGTTTGGTGGAAACACAGAAAGGGATCTGAGTTAACATTGGAGACTAAAGAGAGATGAGGCAGCATTACCCGCATCTCTTTGAGGAATAACAGGTTTGGGGATGAAACCTATATAAGGGGGTTGACTTGTAACGCCCAGAAATTTAAAGAGAAGGAAATAAAAGAAGAAATGCACTTTTACCCAAGTTGAGGGGTTAAATGTGTAAAAAGTACAAAATTTATATTATTTTGTAAAAAAGTAACACAGCCGCCCATGCCATGTTACTTTCACCTTTTTCATCGGATTATAGAGAGAGAAAGAGCAAAAAGCTCTCGAGTTTTGAAGAAGAGGAAGACGACCAAATTCAAGGTAAGTTTTTGATGTTTTGAAGTGTTTATGGTTACTTCTAGCTTGGGTATGTGCTTATAGGTGATTGTATGTGTTCTATTATGTGTTTTGTGGGTTTTTAGGTGTTTCAACTCCAAGTGCATTTGGGTGTGAAGAAGTCATACATGAAAGTTGCCAAAGGTGAGTTCTAGAACCAACTTTTACATGTTTTAACTGATTTTGGAGCTGGGTGAATACCCATGTGTGTGATTGTGGGTGTGTGTATGTTTGGGATGAATTATGGTTTTGGTTGATGTTATGAGCATGTTTATGTTGTTTAGCATGTTAGAATTAGACTTGAACATGTTCGGATATGATTTTAGGGACTGAATTAAGGTGTTAGTTATGAGTTAGTCCCATGCGCATGAAATGCATGCACCCAAATAGTACCCACGCGCCTGGAAAGGTGTCAATTGCCTAAGGGGTTGTTTGTTTGGGTCTGACCCGGTTGACCCGGCTAACTGGCTGACTCGGTCAGCCCGTTTGATACGCTTGAAATCAGATCTGACGGGGTCCTTTTGGCCTGACCCGGACCTGGATTTGAAACATGCTGACCAAGACCTTGAAGGGCTGACCCAGCTACACCCGCCTTCACACCTGCCATCCACTATCACGTGACCTGGCTACACCGCCTTCACCATCTGCCACTGTGCTACCCTTTGCGAACACCCATCCTCACCGCGTGATCCCTTTGGTGGTTGTGGTGGTGGAGGCCGGTGGTGGTCGGGAGGGGATGTAGAGATGGGCGAGAGAGATGGAGATGGTGACGGTGATGGTTCGACGCTCCCTCACAGTGGCCCGCCGATGAACCTCCACAACCTTATCCTCCTCGAAAACTTCAAACTTGCAAACTTCTTCATCTTCGCCGGTAACTTTGCCGGAAATGGTGGTGGTGGTGTTCCAATTTTGATTGTTTGTTGGAGGTGAAAAAGATGGTGGTGATTGTGGTGGTGAAGAAGATGTTGGTGGTGGTGGTGTGATTTTGATTATTGTCTGATGAAAATATATATATATATATATAGGGGAGGGATCAAATGAGAACTAGCTTTTTTTGTAAGAACTCTAGGAACCAATCTCAACCACTAGTTCTCAATGGCAAAATTGTACTTAACAAAAACATATTTAAAAAATTTATAAATAAAAAAATAACATAAAAATACAAAAAATAAAAACACAAAAATATTCCCCAACTTTCCCTCTTTCATAAAAAAATTATAAAAAATAAAAAAAATTCCCGTTTCTTAATGAAATTCGTTTTACACATGTGTAATATCGGATTTACACATATGTAAATCCAGTACATTTGTATAACTAGATTACACATATGTAAACAATAGATGTATGATTTTTTTTAGAAAAGTATATCAATATGGTAGGCGTTGGAATGATAAAAAAATACTGAATTTTTTGGTGAATTTTTTTTGAAAAAATGATGTCGTGAAAAAAAGTTACGAACGTTTAAAAAAAGGGGAAATGACATGTGATTTGCATGTGATAAAAAATGAGTGGCTGAAATTGGTTCCTAGAGTTCTCACAAAAAAAGGTGGTTCTCATTTGAACACTCCCCTATATATATATATATATATATATAATATAATATATATTATAATATATATATATATATATATATATATATATATATATATATATATATATATATATATATGTATATATATATATATATATATATGTATATATTATATATATATATATATATATATGTATATATATATATATATATATGTATATATATATATATATGTATATATATATATGTATATATATATATATGTATGTATATATATATATATAATATGATTGTTTGTTTAATAGTTGATTTAAGATTGTTAATTATTCTAGTTGATTAAAAATATACGGTTTTTGAGTTAGTCAGATATTGAATCAAACAACCAAGTTTCTGTCAGATCCTTACCTAGTTAGAACTTCTAACTAGGTCATCTTCTGACTCAGCCAGATCTTACTCAATCAGTGTAATCAAACAGCCCTTAAGTGTCCCAAACGACCAAAAATCAATGGCCCTAATAGTGCTTATGTGCCTAAGTCAGGCCCATGTGCTTGCATAGTGCCCATGCGCCTAGAATGTTGCCTTAAATGACTAAGTGTTGGCCAGGCGCCCATATAGTGCCCATGCACCTAAAATTTTCTCATGCGCCTGAACGTCATGTTCCCGCATAGTGGTCATGCACCTGCATAGTGTCCATACGCCTAAGACTTAGAATTATTTCTGAAATTTTAGGGAAAAGTAAGTTTTAGGCTATGACTCGGGATGTTTCCGGAGGTGATGTATGATGGTTATATGATGCTATATGATGATTTATGATTTTGTATGTGTGTTTAGGTTATATATCCTTTATGTTCCTTATTATATATATTTCTGTGGCTTTACGGGTATGTTACTATCAATGAACGTAAAGTATTATGTAATGAAAGCGAAAATTAATGATGATGGAAAAAGGAACGTAAAGAAAGAATGAATGCATGCATGAAAGTACGAATGAACATATAAAAAGTCTTGCAAGCAAACGTAAGTAGGTTACATCCAATGAAGGGTGTTAGCTCAACTATGCACGGGTTAGCTACCCCAGAAGGATGCACGACAGGGTCTAATCTTTGTGATTGACCATATGTATGAGACCCTTGTCCCTTGCCCTAGGTACTGGAGTCAGCTTCATGCATAATGTTCGGGGTCTATTTATAGACCTCAGGCCTAGTAACCAGCTTCGTGCATAATGTTCGGGGTATAGCACATAGCATTGGTCTAGATGAAAAGCGAATGATAATGATTAAAGTATGAAATTTACAGTAAGAAAGATAATGAATGAGAACGAAAGATAACAATGACGTACATTGATGAATGAATGTTAACGAATGATGATGAAAGATAATAATAATTATCTATTTGTACGTATGATGCCTGATCGCATATGAAAGTAAATGATGAATTTTAAACAAAAGTAAAGTATTATATTTTTATAAAACTATAACACACTCAGCAACACTAACTTTTTATATTTTTTTTCAGTTGGCAGGTAAGAGTTGTTGAGGATGACACGGGGTAGCTACTTGGTTTATTTTTAGATGGCATCCATTTTGTATAACGATAATGTTTTTGTAATATAATGCAACAAATGATATTTTGTAACTTAACAATGATGTATTATTTTGCAAAAGTAATTATTTATATATAAAATGTTTTATTTAATTGATTTTGTTGTGGTATTTTATTAATTGTAAATGTATGTTTTATATTTTATGTGAGATGATTATCTGTGAGCATCCCAGGAACGGGTTCTTACATTCCAAGTGTTATTTTTTGTTGTATCAGTCTTATATGATCCAATTATCTTGTAATTTGGTATCCAAAAGTTAATGACTTCTCACTGTATGCATAAAAAGGCAATGACTATTATGGTTGTAACAAAATTGTAAAATCAATAAGAGGATGTCAGATTCTTGGATCAAGATTGTTATCCTAGCAGTGTAAAACCAAGTGCTTGACAATGGTTATAATTTTCTAAATACTCTCATACATATAAACAATTTTGTTGTAATGTTCATAACTGATATTCCTGGCCAACATTCAACAACCAAATATATTCATATCAGATACCATTTTTTGAGAGATTACTTAGAAAAAGGTATGTTTAATTGAGCAAAGTTCATTCATACAATCAGTTGGCTAACATGTTTACTAGACCATTTGATTTAACAAAATTTGAATTTTGGTTAAGTCAATTGGTATGATTGATTATGAACCAAACAAGTAATATTTTTCAAAGCACTAACATCATCCAAACTTGATTTTGTTAAAGTTGTTGTTGGTGTTCCTACTGTTGTTGTTGGTGGTGCTGGTGCTGGTGTTGGTGCTGTTGTTGTTGCTGTTGCTGTTGCTGTTGCTATTGTTGTTGTTGTTGTTGTTGTTGCTGCTGCTGTGGTTGTTGTTGCTATTACTGTTGTTGTTGCTGTTGTTGTTGTTGCTGATGCTGTTGCTGATGCTGTTGCTGATGCTGTTGCTGGTGCTGTTGCTGGTGCTGTTGCTGGTGCTGTTGCTGTGCTGTTGCGGTGCTGTTGCTGGTGCTGTTGCTGGTGCTGTTGCTGGTGCTGTTGCTGGTGCTGTTGCTGTGCTGTTGCTGGTGCTGTTGCTGGTGCTGTTGCTGGTGCTGTTGCTGGTGCTGTTGCTGGTGCTGTTGCTGTGCTGTTGCTGGTGCTGTTGCTTGCTGTTGCTGGTGCTGTTGCTGGTGCTGTTGCTGGTGCGTTGCTGGTGCTGTTGCTGGTGCTGGTGCTGGGCTGTTGCTGGTGCTTTGCTGGTGCTGTTGCTGGTGCTGTTCTGGTGCTGTTGCTGGTGCTGTTGCGGTGCTGTTGCTGGTGCTGTTGCTGGTGCTGTTGCTGGTGCTGTTGCTGGTGCTGTTGCTGGTGCTGTTGCTGGTGCTGGTGCTGTTGGGTGCTGTTGCTGGTGCTGTTCTGGTGCTGTTGCTGGTGCTGTTGCTGGTGCTGTTGCTGGTGCTGTTGCTGGTGCTGTTGCTGGTTGCTGTTGCTGGTGCTGTTGCTGTGCTGTTGCTGGTGCTGTTGCTGGTGCTGTTGCTGGTGCTGTTGCTGGTGCTGTTGCTGGTGCTGTTGTGGTGCTGTTGCTGGTGCTGTGCTGGTGCTGTTGCTGGTGCTGTGTTGCTGGTGCTGGTGCTGTTGCTGTGTGCTGTTGCTGGTGCGTTGCTGGTGCTGTTGCTGGTGCTGTTGCTGGTGCTGTTGCTGGTGCTGTTGCTGGTGCTGTTGCTGTGCTGTTGCTGCTGCTGCTGTGCTGGTGCTGTGCTGGTGCTGTTGCTGGTGCTGTTGCTGGTGCTGTTCTGGTGCTGTTGCTGGTGCTGTTGCTGGTGCTGTTGCTGGTGCTGTTGCTGGTGCTGTTGCTGGTGCTGTTGCTGGTGCTGTTGCTGGTGCTGTTGCTGGTGCTGTTGCTGGTGCTGTTGCTGGTGCTGTTGCTGGTGCTGTTGCTGGTGCTGTTGCTGGTGCTGTTGCGGTGCTGTTGCTGGTGCTGTTGCTGGTGCTGTTGCTGGTGCTGTTGCTGGTGCTGTTGCTGGTGCTGTTGCTGGTGCTGTTGCTGGTGGTGCTGTTGCTGTGCTGTTGCTGGTGCTGGTGCTGGTGCTGTTGCTGGTGCTGTTGCTGGTGCTGTTGCTGGTGCTGTTGCTGGTGCTGTTGCTGGTGCTGTTGCTGGTGCTGTTGCTGGTGCTGTGCTGGTGCTGTTGCTGGTGCTGTTGCTGGTGCTGTTGCTGGTGCTGTTGCTGGTGCTGTTGCTGGTGCTGTTGCTGGTGCTGTTGCTGGTGCTGTTGCTGGTGCTGTTGCTGGTGCTGTTGCGGTGCTGTTGCTGGTGCTGTTGCTGGTGCTGTTGCTGGTGCTGTTGCTGGTGCTGTTGCTGGTGCTGTTGCTGGTGCTGTTGCTGGTGCTGTTGCTGGTGCTGTTGCTGGTGCTGTTGCTGGTGCTGTTGCTGGTGCTGTTGCTGGTGCTGTTGCTGGTGCTGTTGCTGGTCTGTTGCTGGTGCTGTTGCTGGTGCTGTTGCTGGTGCTGTTGCTGGTCTGTTGCTGGTGCTGTTGCTGGTGCGTTGCTGGTGCTGTTGCTGCTGGTGCTGTTGCTGGTGCTGTTGCTGGTGCGTTGCTGGTGCTGTTGCTGGTGCTGTGCTGGTGCTGTTGCTGGTGCTGTTGCTGTGCTGTTGCTGGTGCTGTTGCTGGTGCTGTTGCTGGTGCTGTTGCGGTGCTGTTGCTGGTGCTGTTGCTTGGTGCTGTTGCTGTGCTGTTGCTGGTGCTTTGCTGGTGCTGTTGCTGGTGCTGTTGCTGGTGCTGTTGCTGGTGCTGTTGCTGTTGCTGTTGCTGGTGCTGTTGCGGTGCTGTTGCTGGTGCTGTTGCTGGTGCTGTTGCTGGTGCTGTTGCTGGTGCTGTTGCTGGTGCTGTGCTGGTGCTGTTGCTGGTGCTGTTGCTGGTGCTGTTGCTGGTGCTGTTGCTGGTGCTGTTGCTGGTGCTGGTGCTGGCTGGTGCTGTTGCTGGTGCTGTTGCTGGTGCTGTTGCTGGTGCTGTTGCTGGTGCTGTTGCTGGTGCTGTGCTGTTGCTGTGCTGTTGCTGGTGCTGTTGCTGGTGCTGTTGTGGTGCTGTTGCTGTGCTGTTGCTGGTGCTGTTGCTGGTGCTGTTGCTGGTGCTGTGCTGGTGCTGTTGCTGGTGCTGTTGCTGGTTGCTGTTGCTGGTGCTGTTGCTGGTGCTGTTGCTGGTGCTGTTGCTGGTGCTGTTGCTGGTGCTGTTGCTGGGCTGTTGCTGGTGCTGTTCTGGTGCTGTTGCTGGTGCTGTTGCTGGTGCTGTTGCTGGTGCTGTTGCTGGTGCTGTTGCTGGTGCTGTTGCTGGTGCTGTTGCTGGTTGCTGTTGCTGGTGCTGTTGCTGGTGCTGTTGCTGGTGCTGTTGCTGGTGTTGTTGCTGGTGCTGTTGCTGGTGCTGTTGCTGGTGCTGTTGCTGGTGCTGTCTGGTGCTGTTGCTGGTGCTGTTGCTGGTGCTGTTGCTGGTGCTGTTGCTGGTGCTGTTGCTGGTGCTGTTGCTGGTGCTGTTGCTGGTGCTGTTGCTGGTGCTGTTGCTGGTGCTGTGCTGTGCTGTTGCTGGTGCTGTTGCTGGTGCTGTTGCTGGTGCTGTTGCTGGTGCTGTTGCTGGTGCTGTTGCTGGTGCTGTTGCTGGTGCTGTTGCTGGTGCTGTTGCTGGTGCTGTTGCTGGTGCTGTTGCTGGTGCTGTTGCTGGTGCTGTTGCTGGTGCTGTTGCTGGTGCTGTTGCTGGTGCTGTTGCTGGTGCTGTTGCTGGTGCTGTTGCTGGTGCTGTTGCTGGTGCGTTGCTGGTGCTGTTGCTGGTGCTGTTGCTGGTGCTGTTGCTGGTGCTGTTGCTGTGCTGTTGATGGTGCTGTTGCTGGTGCTGTTGCTGGTGCTGTTGCTGGTGCTGTTGCTGGTGCTGTTGCTGGTGCTGTGCTGGTGCTGGTGCTGCTGCTGTTCCTGCTGCTGTTCCTGCTGCTGTTCCTGCTGCTGTTCCTGCTGCTGTTCCTGCTGCTGCTCTGTGATGCTGCTGCTGCTGCTGCTGCTGCTGCTGCTGCTGCTGCTGCTGCTGCTGGTGCTGCTGCTGCTGCTGCTGGTGCTGGTGCTGCTGCTGCTGCTGGTGCTGCTGCTGGTGCTGCTGCTGCTGCTGCTGTTGCTGCTGCTGTTGCTGTGCTGTTGCTGCTGCTGTTGCTACTGTTGGTGCTGCTGCTGGGGCTATTATTGTTGCTGGGGTGTTGTGTCGCTGTTGATGTTGCTGTTGATGTTGCTGTTGATGTTGCTGTTGATGTTGCTGTTGATGTTGGTGTTGATGTTGGTGTTGATGTTGCTGTTGATGGTGCTGTTGATGTTGCTGTTGATGTTGCTGTTGATGTTGCTGTTGATGTTGCTGTTGATGTTGCTGTTGATGTTGTTGTTGATGTTGTTGTTGCTGTTGATGTTGATGTTGCTGTTGCTGTTGCTGCTGCTGCTGTAGCTGTTGTTGTTGTTGTTGCTGCTGCTGTTGTTACTGTTGTTGTTGTTGTTGCTGTTGCTCCTGTTGTTGCTATTGCTGTATAGTGTCATATGACATATTTTGTCACTCTTTTAGTATTTAGACATGTTTGTTAGAAACTTAACACACGCGTAAAAGGTAACTTACAAACACATGTCGATACTAAAGTACAATTTACACATGTAATTTTACTCTATGTAATTTGTATTTTAGACATGTGTTAGTTTTTAACGAATGTAAAATACATCCATATAACATAACATAATATTGTATATATGTAATAATTTTATTCGTAAAATAAATATAATAATTTATTTGATCTTGGTTATGTTTCAGAAGTTTTTGATAACTATCGGTCTGGAAATGAAACATGCATACGCTTTGATAATTATTAGTTAGATTAATCTATAACATATAATGAAAAAAGATTTTTTTGATGACACGTGTTATCATTCTATGATATCAAAAATCAATTTCACTTTTTTATTTTTCTAAGATTTGTTAAATATATTTATATTTATGTTTATTATCTCTCATATTAAATGATAATTATTGTAAATAAGTAAACTAAATAATATAAAATATAAATATTATTATTTTAATAATTTTTAATACATGCTAAATTATATGATTTTAGATATATTTTATCTTTAAATATAGAGTAACTAGTCTAGTAAATCCATGTATTACATAGTTTGTATAAATTAATATTAATATAATAAAATTCATTAATTATAAAATGATATTTTAAGATACGATATGATTGAAATTACGTATAACAAATGACTATAAGAATAAAAAAACAATATTAACTTTTAAATTTTTATTTTTTGTTTTCTTTTCAAAAAAAATAAACATTATATTATAAAACAAATTATATAGAATGTCATTTTAATATTTTGTTATAACTCTCAAATTTAACTATTTTTAGCTTTAAAAATTGAATTTGTAAAAATAACAATTTTAAAATATTTTATATTTTTTAAAAAAATTATGCTTTAGCCAAATTTATTATTTTATAAAAAAATTGTTTTTTTGAAATAATATTTTTTAATGTATTAAATCTAAAAGAGTGTTAAATAATACTATTAGTAATTATTTAATAGGAGAGAGACGGGAAAATTTTGATGATGATGATAATGTTGTTGCTCCTGTTGTTGCTATTGCTGTATAGTGTCATATGACATATTTTGTCACTCTTTTATTATTTAGACATGTTTGTTAGAAAATTAACACACGCGTGAAAGGTAACTTACAAAACATGTCGATACTAAAGTACAATTTACACATGTAATTTTACTCTATGTAATTTGTATTTTAGACATGTGTTAGTTTTTAACGAATGTAAAATACATCCATATAACATAACATAATATTGTATATATGTAATAATTTTATTCGTAAAATAAATATAATAATTTAATTTGATCTTGGTTATGTTTCAGAAGTTTTTGATAACTATCGGTCTGGAAATGAAACATGCATACGCTTTGATAATTATTAGTTAGATTAATCTATAACATATAATGAAAAAAGATTTTTTTGATGACACGTGTTATCATTCTATGATATCAAAAATCAATTTCACTTTTTTATTTTTCTAAGATTTGTTAAATATATTTATATTTATGTTTATTATCTCTCATATTAAATGATAATTATTGTAAATAAGTAAACTAAATAATATAAAATATAAATATTATTATTTTAATAGTTTTTAATACATGCTAAATTATATGATTTTAGATATATTTTATCTTTAAATATAGAGTAACTAGTCTAGTAAATCCATGTATTACATAGTTTGTATAAATTAAATATTATATAATAAAATTCATTAATTATAAAATGATATTTTAAGATACGATATGATTGAAATTACGTATAACAAATGACTATAATAATAAAAAAACAATATTAACTTTTAAAATTTTATTTTCTGTTTTCTTTTCAAAAAAAAATAAACATTATATTATAAAACAAACTATATAAAATGTCATTTTAATATTTTGTTATAACTCTCAAATTTAACTATTTTTAGCTTTAAAAATTGAATTTGTAAAAATAACAATTTTAAAATATTTTATATTTTTTAAAAAAATTATGCTTTAGCCAAATTTATTATTTTATAAAAAAATTGTTTTTTTAGAAATAATCTTTTTTAATGTATTAAATCTAAAAGAGTGTTAAATAATACTATTAGTAATTATTTAATAGGAGAGAGACGGGAAAATTTTGATGATAATGATTGTGGTGTTGTCACGTGTCATCTGAAGTTACTTTTTTATTACGTAAGAAGGTATATTTGCGTGCCAATACCACGCGAGTGTAATCTGTCTTGCACTACTTGTTTTTGCATAATTATTATTTTTTGTTGCGTAACTATTACTTGTTTTTGTGTTATACCCCCCCCCCCCAAAAAAAAATTTAATACGATTCGCACGATAAAAACATTTTGTATATTAAACGTCCCCTATATATAATATGAAAATGTAAAAAGGGTATTTTTAAAAGCTATTAAAATAATATTTGTGAAAGATAAAAATCATTAATTTTTTTAAAAACATATTTAAAAAGATTAACACAAATGTTTTAAAAAACTAAAAGAACAATTAGGACTTCTATAAATTATGATGATCCAACAAAATGTTTTGTTTCATCATTGACTTTTTCCTTAATTTTTATGAAGTGCTTGTTTCATCAAATGAGAGTAATTAGACCAAAAGTAAGTTTTTAAAATATACAAAATTTTTAAAAAAAATACTGTTTTTGATAAAAACTCGATTCAAATTTCTTAAAGTTGATTTGAGAAGTTGGCCGGCCAGGTCTTGGTCGTCTTCATCTTGACTTCTAACAACATTTCTTGACTTGTTCCGTCTGTTGTAAACCAAACCCATGAATGACGTTGTTCCAATTGCTACAAAGATTTGTTCAGCAGGTTTTTAATGATTCGAGTTGCAACAAAACCTGAAAGTTTGGTAACATTTATGTTCCAACTTAACAATCATGGAGTTCTCCATGCCCCATATGATCACCTACTTTCTTCTACTCTCCATCCCTTCAGCTGCATCAATCACATTCAATTTAACGAATATCAATCAACGGCATAATCGGGACATCGTAATGGATGGTAATGGAGCTAACATCTCTAACAGTGGAATCCAGTTGACCACAAATGGCACTGGTTCTGATCTGAGCTGGAAAGTGGGCCGAGCAACATACATCAGACCACTTCATCTTTGGGACACAAGATCTCAGGAGCTCGCAAGTTTCGCTACGAATTTCACCTTTGTGATTGATTCGAACATAGTGCTTCGTATGGTGATGGCCTTACATTCTTTCTTGCTCAGAATAACTCTGTCCTCACCAAGGTGGAGCCATGGGGCTGCCCTTTAACACCACACCATATACCGCAAGAAGCCCATTTGTAGCCGTGGAGTTCGATACCTATCGCAATGATTGGGATCCAACAGAAGTTAGGGGCACTCCCATTGGTGATCATGTCGGTATCGACGTTAGCTCTGTGTCATCGGCTAGATCTCAAAAGTGGTTCAGCAATGTAACTGGTGGGGGAGTGTGTCAGGCTTGGATTACATATGATTCAGCATCCAAAGATCTAACTGTTTCCTTCACGGGTTTTCAAAACAATACGGTGGTACGTCAAGATGGACTTGTTTACACAGTTGATCTGAGGAGGGAGTTGCCTGAATGGGTCATTTTCGGGTTTTCAGCAGCCACAGGAGCTATGTCCCAAAGCAATACGGTGAGATCTTGGAGTTTCGAAAGTACGGAGTTACCGGTTGATAATAATCCGGAGCTGCCACCAGTCCCCAGCCCTGATTCACTAATCCGGCGGATCCCTGATAGAGGGAAGCGGAAAAACAAGGTGGGGTTAATAGTTGGATTAACAGTAACAATTACTTTTGTTGCTGTGGTTGCACTTGTTGTATGGAGGAGGAGGAAGAAGAGGACTAGGGATGATGAATCAGAAGAAATTGTATTTGATATCGAGATGAACAATGAATTTGAAATGGGTGTCGGCCCTAAACAATTCAGTTACCTCGAATTAGCCCAATCGACCGGTGACTTTGCTGAGAACAATAAGCTTGGGGAGGGAGGTTTTGGTCGGGTTTACAAAGGGTTTTTGAAAGATTCGAACACGTACATTGCAGTCAAAAGGGTGTCGAAGGCTTCCAAACAAGGGATCGAGGAGTACGCATCTGAAGTTAGCATCATTAGCCAAGTAAGACATAGAAACTTGGTCCAACTCACTGGTTGGTGTCACGAGAAAGGGGAGCTCTTGCTTGTTTACAACTTTATGGAAAACGGAAGTTTGGATTCCCATCTTTTCAAGGGAAGAGTTTGTTGTCATGGGACACAAGGTACAAAATTGCCAAAGGTTTGGCTTCTGCGTTATGGTATCTACATGAAGGTTGGGAACAGTGTGTTTTACATAGAGATATTAAATCAAGTAATGTGATGTTGGATTTAAATTTCAATGCAAAGCTTGGTGATTTGGGTTAGCTAAGTTGGTTGACCACGAGAAAGACTCGGAGACAATGATTATGGCTGGAACCGTAGGTTACATGGCTCCTGAATGTGTAGTCACGGGCAAGGCAACCAAGGAATCAGATGTTTTTAGCTTTGGGGTTGTTGCCTTAGAAATCGCTTGTGGCCGAAAAGCCATTGAGTACAAGGCTCCAGAAAAGCAAATTCGGTTAATAGAATGGGTTTGGGAGCTCTATGGTACGGATGCTCTTACTGCAGCAGCTGATCCGCATCTAGAATCAATATTGAAGAAGAAGAAATCAAGCGTTTGATGATTGTTGGGTTATGGTGTGTGCACCCAGAATCAGAACATCGTCCGTCAATGAGACAAGTGATTCAAGTATTGAATTCTGAAGCTTCCCTACCTATACTTCCTTCAACAATGCCAATGGCTTCTGATTTAGCGCCTCGCATTTTATCAGTATTTGGTGTCGCCTCTATCATCCATAACCATTCGGCAAGTAACATCTTTAGCACAACTTAATCAATGCATATATTATCCAACAAATCTTGTACCTTTGTTGTCTTGAATATGAAAACACCTAATTCCATACTTAACGCTTTCATATTATATTTCACGCTCTAACTTGCATAATGTGAAGAAAGGAATGAGAACAAAGTATTCAAGATGTAAAGAAAAGAATGAAGAAAAAAAGGTGATATCATCTATTTATCATACCCGTTTGGATTAAAATATAGAGTAGTCTTTTGTAGTTAACTAGCTTCATTAAATAGTTTCTTCTTTAATATTTACTCTCTAATTTAAATAGTTTCTTCTTTGGTATTTTGTTCTCATGCTACAGTTACATTATATAGAGTAGTCTTTTGAAGTTAACTAGCCTCATTAAATGACAATTACAGTAGTGAAAATTAGGAAAATAGGATGGCTATTGCATAAGGTTCATTACGTCAATTAGAAAGAAGATGGGAAGGAGAATATAAAATCTGACATAAGAGAGAAATGTCACTGACTGATTGTTCAGCTCACGTGCGGCACTTATATTCATCTAAGTCAACCTTCTTGATCTCAGGTGGATGGCTTATGCAGTAGAAGTATTCGTAAGGGAATGTTGGATTTGTAGTACGTAAGTAAGATGCTTGTGGTGTACGATTACAACACAAGTAATAAACTTGTATTACTATAAATACAAATACAAAGCTTGATGTTACAAAGAATTTAGGTGACTCCAAATGTGGACTACATCACCTATTTATACTTGTAATCTAAGATCTAGATACTTCAAATCTAAATATCTAAGATATTTAGTAATCTAAATATCTTATATATTAGCTATTCTAAATATCTTAGATATTAACTAATCTAATATAGATATTTCTTTGCTTAATATCTAGATATTTCTTCATGGAATTCTCTAACTTAATCTAGTCTCCATGGCTGGATTTTTCCAGAGTCTTCTGAGCAGCCTTGTATGCTTCAAATGTGCCCTTAATTCATTAAAATCAAGATGTTGCGATATGCAGTTAGGCGGGTCTTGAGATTCTCCCCCACCTAATGCCACAACGTCTTCGTCGTGTTGCCTCGATGCCCTATGAGTTGACTTCATGAGTTGTATGATCGAGATGGTCCTGCCTCGACACCTTGTATTTGACTCCATTGTAACAGTGTTCACTTTCCTAATGTTAACTACTGTAATTGTCATTTAATGAGGCTATTGCATAAGGTTCATTACGTCAATTAAAAAGAAGATGGGAAGGAGAATAGAAAATCTGACATAAGAGAGAAATGTCACTGACTGATTTGTTCAGCTCACGTGCGGCACTTATATTCATCTAAGTCAACCTTCTTGATCTCAGGTGGATGGCTTATGCAGTAGAAGTATTCGTAAGGGAATGTTGGATTTGTAGTACGTAAGTAAGATGCTTGTGGTGTACGATTACAACACAAGTAATAAACTTGTATTACTATAAACACAAATACAAAGCTTGATGTTACAAGGAATTTAGGTGACTCCAAATGTGGACTACATCCCTATTTATACTTGTAATCTAAGATCTAGATACTTCAAATCTAAATATCTAAGATATTTAGTAATCTAAATATCTTATATTAGCTATTCTAAATATCTTAGATATTAACTAATCTAATATATAGATATTTCTTTGCTTAATATCTAGATATTTCTTCATGGAATTCTCTAACTTAATCTAGTCTCCATGGCTGGATTTTTCCAGAGTCTTCCGAGCAGCCTTGTATGCTTCAAATGTGCCCCTAATTCATTAAAATCAGGATGTTACGATCTGCAGTTAGGCGGTTCTTGAGATTCTCCCCCACCTAATGCCATGATGTCCTCGTCGTGTTGCCTCGATGCCCTATGAGTTGACTTCATGATTGTATGATCAAGATGGTCCTGCCTCGACACCTTGTATTTGACTCCATTGTAACAGTGTTCACTTGATCTCTTTTAATGATGTAGTGGTGTTTATGAATGTTACCGGGCAGGCTTTAGCTTTTTGGAACAAATCCATCCCTAGCATGATATCATAGTCATCTAGTGGGATGACTGAGAAGTGTAGCTTGCCTGTCCACGTACCAATCTTTGTCTTTACGCCCCATGTTGCTCCTTTTATTGGTTTGGCATCTCTTAAGGCGGTCTTGATCCATCCTTCTTGTGTAGTGATCCTTAAGCCAAGTCTTCAAGCCTTTTTAGGTAAAATGAAGTTGAGGCTTGCTTTGGCGTCTATCAATGCTTTCACAAGTTGTCCTTTTATTTTCATGTTTATGAACTGCAGTCCCTTTGATTCTGTCTTCGGGTTGTCTCAAGTTATGGTAGGGTTTGATTGGTTTGCTATCACCAAGGGCTTGCCTTCAACTATACTTAATGTATTAAGTAGTTGAAGTTGCATTGTTCCTAGACGAACCTCTTCTGGTTCTGATAGTTCATAACCAGATTTGATCAAGGCTGTAAATCTAGCCTTTTTCGGATAATCACGTGCATTATGGGGTCCATCGCAAAGGAAACACCCTTTGATGATTTGTACCTCTTCCCATATCATGGTGGTCATCGATTGTCTTCTCTTCGATTCTGATTTTGGTTATTAATGTGGGGCACATAGATCCGTTCTAAGTCAGCATTCTTGATCTTGGGTGGGTGGTTTATGCAGCGGAAGTCTTCGTAAGGGAACGTTAGATTTGTAGTACGCAAGTAAGATGCTTGTGGTGTATGATTAGAACACAAGTTATAAGCTTGTATTACTATAAACACAAGTACAAGGCTTGATGTTACAAGGAACTTAGGTGATTCCAAATGTGGGACTACATCACCTATTTATACTTGTAATCTAAGATCTAGATACTTCTAATTTATATATTTAAGAAATTTAGTAATTTAAATACCTTATATTTTAGCTATTCTAGATACATTAGATATTAACTAATCTATATCTATATATTTCTTTTTTTAATATCTAGATATTTCTTCATGGAATTCTCTAACTTGATCTATTCTCCATGGTTGGATGTTTGTAGTGCATTCTAGAGATTTCCGGGATTATTTAGGGCAACACTTGTTAGTTCTCCATGGCAGCTCTTTGAGTCACGTTTGTTAGTCATTTGTGGGACGTTCTAGAGCTTTCCAACGCTGCCATGTTGCTACAGATTTGTGCGGGCTATTTTAGAGTCTTCCTAGCAGCCTTGTATGCTTTAAATGTGCCCTTAATTCATAAAAATCAAGATGTTGCGATCTGCATTTTGGCGGCTCATGACAGAAAGCTAACAAGCTTCTAAAATTTAGCTACCCTCCCTTTTCTCCTTTCATCCTTTGTATAGGTAATCAATTATGTTGTTGGTGTAGCTTTAGTTAAGAAATCCTTTAGTTTTGTTGGGTATTTTCCTGGGCCTAGTATTAGGCTGCCATAAAACTATCCCCACCTATTTTAATTTCGTGGATTACTCATAAAACTATCCCCACCTATTTTAGTTTCACCTTGTCGACAATGTGCTAATCAAGGAGCTTTTTCATAAGACTAACGCTCAGTTGATCCTCGTTTGAAATAAACGCTCGATAAATGTTCATTTAAGTTTCTATGTTGTTGTAACCAACATGATCGACGCAGTTTGGTTTTGAAACAACCCAAGCATGAGAAAAGGCTTGCTCTCTTCGGCTGAACTTGTGAACATCCCTGCATACAACTATGTACACCTACATATACATTTCCAAACACACACATACACATACCTCTTTATGTGTCCCCATTCCCGGGCACCTCACAATTGGTTAACCACAGCAGTTAAAACACTACACATTATAATTATACAAACTTTAAGCAGTGGAAATGATTTATCAAAAACCATTCATTTCATTTAAAACAATGTTGTTAAGCAATACATCATCATTATCAGTTTACAAAAGAATTGTTTTAACGCATTATGTAACAACAGCAACATAGAATACAAATGGATGTCAGTCTTTTCCTGCCGAGTAGCTTCACCCTCGTGCCATCCTCAGCAATAATTACCTGCCAACTGAAAATGTATAAAAGTCAACGTTACTGAGTGAGTTCTAGTTTATAAGTAATAAAATATTTTCTATATGTTGTATATGAAAATACTCTTTTCTGTAAAACTTTTTTTTTCTAAATAGCTGAGATAGAAACTGACCCATGGGACGTAGCCTTCCTAGCCGCGTGCAGCCTACCTTCTTAAGACCGTAACATAAGTAAATACAACTTTGTACTATATATGCGAGCACGCATTAACTATATGAACAAATACTGTTCGTCTCTTTACTGTATGCCTTGTCTGTTCTATAAACTTTTATCTTTATGTTTCACTTTCTATATGGACTAGTGAGCAATACCCCAATTGTATGCGCGATGGAAATCCCTCGAAAAGGTCAACTATATCCCTTGAAAGGGTCAACTGTATCCCTCGAAAGGGTCAACTATATCCCTCGAAAGAGTCAACTGTATCCCTCGAAAGGGTTCTGTGTATAGTGTACAAGGCCGACCCAATCACCCAGGACACACTACAAAGGTCCTGCCAATCTCAATTGATTGGCCCTGTGTGCATAATAGGGTAGCTAACCCACAGCACAGTTGAGCTAACGACAACATGGTCGTGCACCTCCTGTAAGCTTGCAAGACTTGTTAACATTTTCATTAATGTTCCTCTTCTTTTATTTATTGCTCTTTCACTTTATTATTACGGTATACTTTACGTTACGAGAATAACATACCACGTAAAGTCACATACTATAAGTAATAATAATAATAATAATAATAATAGCAATAACAATATTAAGGAACAATCATAACTATGCATGAAACATCATAATAAATAAGCCCTAGTCAACCTTGGTCAAAAACACTGAAGCACAGACTCCCATAAAATCCTGTTAAAATTTCTAAGTGCTTAGGCGCTTGGTCACTATTTGGCGCATGAGCCCTGTTTGAGCATTTCATCACTATGTAGGCGCACAACCAACACTTAATCATTTTACCCCTCAGGCGCATGAACTATTCAGGCGCATGGGCACTATTTGTGCGTATGAACACTTAGGCGTATAGATTATTCGGACGCATGAATACTTAGGCGCATGAGCCACTTGGGCGCATGGGCACTATTGGGGCGCATGTCCCTACACTTAGTCGTCCGGCTAACATTTCTAGGCGCATGGGCTATACTTAAACATTTCTAAGGTAATCTTAGGCGCATGGACTACTATTTAGGCGCATGGATTACACTTAAATCTTTCTAAAGCAATTTCAGGCGCGTGAGCCTTATCTAGGCGCATGCACCTTCAGTGTAACATGTTTCCAGTATGTTTTCAAACCAATCATCGAACCCATCTGTTCTAAGCTTAATGTGGCTATTCTAAACATGAACAACCTATGAGCATTCAAGAATCAACATCCAATCATGCACATTACATACGGGTAAACATACAAAAGCTTTAAAAATCATTTAAATACATTTTCGGCCCCAAAGATAGTTTAAAACAAGTAAAACCGGGGTCTAGAACTCACCTGATGCAACTTGGGTGTTTCTTCCTTTCTAACCCGCTTGCAATGAGTTCAAACACCTAAAAACAACACCAAACACACACACACCCGAGCACATACCCAAACACATAAGCACATACGCATATAACCGGATAAAACCCGTCATGAACACTTAAAAACCACAAATTCTTACCTTGAATTCGATTCCTTCTTCTTCTTTTTTCTTCAAACCGAGAGTTTCTGCTCTCCTCTTGTCTTTCTCTCTCTAAAGTCCGAATGAGAGTGATGTGAAAAGAGGATGGGCGGCCATGCCCACCTTTACACTAACTTTTTCAAAGTTTTGTCCTTTTGGACACTTTTAGTCCCTCCACTTGGACTTTATGGCTTTTCTTTCATTTATTCTTCATTTCTTGTCTTATTAAAATAACCAGGTGTTACAAGTCCACCCCCTTATATTGGTTTCGTCCCCGAAACCTGTTATTCCTCGAACAAATGAGGATAATGCTGCCTCATCTCCTCCTCAGTCTCCCATGTAGACTCGGATCCCTTCCTGTGCTTCCACTGTACACGCACAAGTGGAACCACTTTATTTCTCAGCCTCTTCTCTTTATGATCGATGATTGCCACTGGTTGCTCCACAGAATTGAGCCTTTCATCTACTTCGATATCCTCCAGTGGAACGATCATGTCTTCATCAGCTATACACTTTCTCAGATGAGACACATGGAATGTTGGGTGAATCCCACTTAACTCATCCGGTAATTCCAACCTATAGGCCACCTCTCCTACTCGATCAATGATTCAGAAAGGGCATATATATCTTAGTCTTAACTTGCCCCACTTTCTGAATCGGATAATACCCTTCCAAGGTGAGACCTTCAACATAACCTGATCACCCACCTGGAACTCGATTGGTCTGCGTCGTTTATCGGCATATGACTTATGTCTATCTTTGGCTGCCTTCATGAAGCCTTTAATCTTCTCAAGCTTCTAGTCGTAGCCTCGATTACCTCAACGCTCCCCAATTCTTTTTTACCAATATCACCACAACAAATGGGTGTTCTGCATCTCCTACTGTATAGCATCTCGTATGGTGGCATGCCAATGCTGGCGTGATAGCTATTGTTGTACGAGAATTCAGCTAACGGTAAGTGGTCATCCCAACTTCCCCCAAAATCAATCACACATGCCCGAAACATGACTTCTAGTGTCTGAATGGTCCTTTCTGACTGACCATCAGTTTGGGGATGATAAGTCGTGCTAATATGTAACCTCGTCCCCATGGTGTCGTGGAATTTCTTCCAAAATTTAGAGGTAAACCGGGTGTCACGATCAGACACAATGGACATCGGCACACCATGACGAGTTACAATCTCCTTGATGAACAGGTCAGCCAACCTCTCGGATGAATATGTCTCACGAATCGATAGGAAGTGAGCACTCTTCGTCAAACGGTCGACAATCACCCATATAGCATCATACCCATTCGGAGTACGTGGCAACTTCGTTATGAAATCCATGGTGATGTGCTCCCACTTCCATTCCGGTATATCCAAAGGTTGGATCTTCCCATACGGCTTCTGATGTTCCGCCTTCACTTGCAAACAAGTAAGGCACTTACTCACATACTCCACCACATCACGCTTCATACCTGGCCACCAATAATCTTTCTTCATATCATGATACATCTTTGTGGCACCAGGATGAATGGAATATCGAGTCTTATGAGCTTCATCCAAAATCCTCACACATAGATCCCCAAAACGAGGAATCCACACCCATCCAAATCGAGTTTTAACACCAAATGTGTTTTCACCCAATTCCCCAACCAGACCTCTCATTCTTTCGGAGTTTAGACGATCTTCTTTTAATGCCTCGTCTTGAAACTCCTTGACTTGCTTCATTACATCAGAGGTCATGATCAGTTGATATGCTTTCACCTGAATCGGCTCGGGCCTCTCCTTTCGGCTAAGAGCATCAGCCACCACGTTGGCTTTGCCCGGATGGTAATGGATCTCGCAATCATAATCCTTTATAAGCTCCAACCATCGTCTCTGCCTCATGTTCAGATCCTTCTACTCGAAGAAGTACTTCAAGCTCTTGTGGTCCGTGAACATGGTCCACTTCGTCTCGTACAGATAGTGCCTCCAAATCTTTAGTGCAAAGACCACGTTTGCTAGCTCCAAGTCATGAGTAGGGTAGTTAACCTCATAAACTTTCAACTGTTGGAATGCATAGGCTATAACCTTCCCTCTCTGCATTAATACACACCCCAACCCCGAGTAAGAAGCATCTGAATATGCCATCAAATCCTCGCTTCCTTCGGGTAGTGATAAGACTAGAGCTTGAGTCAACCTCACCTTTAACTCCTCGAACGCCTATTCTTGGGCTTGACCCCATATAACGTTACATCCTTTTGGGTCAGCTTGGTCAGTGGGGAAGCGATCTTGGAAAAGTCCTGAATGAACCTTCGATAATACCCCGCCAACCCCAAGAAACTGCGAATCTCGGGTGGTGTCTTTGGAGACTTCCATTACATCACAGCCTCCACCTTAGCAGGGTCTACCATAATCCCCTCGGGATTTATCACGTGACCTAAGAATTGAACTTCGCGTAACCAGAACGCGCACTTGGAAAACTTGGCATACAACTTCTCCCTTCTTAAGGTCTCTAACACCTCCCGAATATGATTGGCATGCTCCTCTTCACTCTTCGAATAAATCAGGATATCATCAATAAACACAATCACTGATTTATCTAACATTGGCCGACACACTCGATTCATCAAATCCATAAAAGCAGCTGGCGCATTGGTCTGACCAAATGACATAACAAGGAATTCATAGTGACTGTAGTGCATGCGAAAAGCTGTTTTAGGGATATCCTGCTCCTTCACCTTTAGCTGATGGTAACCAGATCGAAGATCTATCCTCGAAAACCAATTGGCACCTTGGAGCTGGTCAAACAGATCATCTATTCTTGGTAGGGGGTATCGGTTCTTTATCGTCAACTTGTTCAGCTCTCGGTAGTCAATGCACATCCTCATACTACCGTCTTTATTCTTCACAAACAGGACCGGAGCACCACAGGGAGAGATACTCGGCCTAATGAACCCCTTATTGAGCAGCTCTTACAACTGCTCCATCAGTTCTTTCATTTCTGTCGGAGCTAACCGATACGGTGCCTTGGCAACGGGTTGAGCACCGGGTATCAGATCTATTTGGAACTCAATCTCCCGATCTGATGGCACACCGGGTAAATCTTTTGGAAACACATCCAGAAAGTCACACACAACTGGTACATCAGATAGTTGTGGTGTTGGCGCGTCCACATCCTTTACGTTGGCCAAGTAGACACTACATCCACGCCTCATGCACTTTCCCGCCACCGCCATCGAAATCATTTTCGGGATCGTCATGACGTGATCACCATAAACCGTCACCTTATTCCGTCAGGCGCTGTCAATCGGATCATCTTCTTGTGACACACGATGTTTGCTTCATAGGTTGCTAACCAGTCCATCCCTAGCACTACATCAAATCCACCTAGGGGTATCATGTGTAACCTAGTAGCAAACCTATGACCTTCTAGTTCTATGGCATAGTCCTCTATCACATCAGTAATTCAAGTGGACTTACCAATAGCAGTTTCTACATCGAATGGTGCACTGACCTTGCTACTACTAACAGGCAACTTAGCAGAGAAAGCAGTGGAAATAAAACTCCTGCTAGCACCAGAATCAAACAATACAGAGGCACAAGTTTGGTTTACTAGAAAAATACCTGACACAACATCGGGATCAACTCTGGCTTCCTCCCGGGTCATAGTGTAAGCTCTAGCACCTGCCCTCTGCCCTCCTTCCTACGGCTTCTTCTTCTCTGCTTTAGAGCTCTCCGCCCTCGGCTTCTTACAGTCTCTAGCAATGTGGCCAGGCTGGCCACACCTGAAGCATACGTTCATCCCCATCCTACACTCACCAGTATGCTCCCTTTCACATTTGCCACACTTCTTCATCCCTGTTCCAGATGTGACCACACGTCGGTCACCCACCTTTGCCACCTTGTTGTTTGGAGTGGCTCTACCACGTCCAAACCGTTTCCCATTCCAGTTCCGGCTACCACCATCCTTCTTATTCACTTCAGTCACCACCAGCTCACGCTCATCATACAATCTGCCAGCCAAGTCAACTGCCGACCTAAAAGTGCTCGGCCGGGCGGCAATCATATGCCTACGGATATCCCCCGGCAGCCCCTGGATGTATCTTTTAATATTTCGTGACAGTGGTGTCACTTGATCGGGCACCAGCCGTGCCACTTCATTAAATTTGGTGGTGTACTGCTGGTATGTCTTTGTTCCCGCCTCCAGCTGCAGGAAGTCTCTTTCTACCTTGTCCATCTCTCTGTGAGGATAGAATTCCTCAATCACTAACTTCTTCAGTTCAGGCCATCTCATTCTCCCAATGGCCCTGCTACCCTCGGCTTGGACAATGTTGTCCCACCAGCACAAAACCGAGTCCACAAAAGAGTGGGTAGCGAATTTCACCTTCTGATCTTCACGGCACTCACTGATATCACAACCTCCATTTCCCTCACCCACCGATGAGCAGCTGTAGTAGTGTCGTTCCCATCGAAAGTAGGGGGCTTGCATCTCATAAACGCCCCATAGTTGCAGCCTCTAGTCGCTTCTAGCGCAGGCTCCTCTTCTTCCTCCTCCTCATCATCAGAAAGGGCCATTTCCGGATCTGGTTGATCCCGTCCTCCCGAGGACCTGTTTCTTTCCTTTCTTTCCCCTTCCCTTACCGCCTTGATCACTTCGGTCACCACAGACGGTAGAATCGTCTGCATGACCTGGTGAACCTCTTCCACCACAGCCTCCTTTACTGAGGCTCTCAGATTGGCACTCTCGTCGCCACCCTCCGGATGAGGGGTCTCTGGTTCTTTATGAACCACTTTGTCGACTCTGGGCCTCCCTCTCTTGGGTCGTGGAGCAGCACTGTGACCTCCACCATGAGAGGCTTTTGAAGATCTACTGCCAGCCATCCTCTATTGTGTTTATGAACACTTAGGCGTATGGATTATTCGAACGCATGAACACGTAGGCGCATGAGCCACTTGGGCGCATAGGCACTATTGGGGCACATGGCCCTACACTTAGTCGGCCGACTAACATTTCTAGGCGCATGGACCACTATTCAGGCGCATGGGCTATACTTAAACATTTCTAAGGTAATCTTAGGCGCATGGGCTACTGTTTAGGCGCATGGATTACACTTAAATCTTTCTAAGGCAATTTCAGGCGCATGAGCCTTATCTAGGCGCATGGACCTTCAGTGTAACATGTTTCCAGTATGTTTTCAAACCCAATCATCAAACCCATCTGTTCTAAGCTTATTGTGGCTATTCTAAACATGAACAACCTATGAGCATTCAAGAATCAACATCCAATCATGCACATTACATACGGGTAAACATACAAAAGTTAGAAAATCGTTTAAATACATTTTCAGCCCCAAAGATAGTTTAAAACAAGTAAAACCGGGGTCTAGAACTCACCTGATGCAACTTGGGTGTTTCTTTCTTTCTAACCCGCTTGCAATGAGTTCAAACACCTAAAAACAACACCAAACACACACACACCGAGCACATACCCTAACACATAAGCACATATGCATATAACCGGGATAAAACCCGTTATGAACACTTAAAAACCACGAATTCTTACCTTGAATTTGATTCCTTCTTCTTCTTCTTCTTCTTCAAACCGAGAGTTTCTGCTATCCTCTTGTCTTTCTCTCTCTAAACTCTGAATGAGAGTGATGTGAAAAGAGGGTGGGCGGCCATGCCCACCTTTACACCAACTTTTTCAAAGTTTTGTCCTTTTGGACACTTTTAGTCCCTCCACTTGGACTTTATGGCTTTTCTTTCATTTCTTCTTCATTTCTTGTCTTATTAAAATAACCGGGTGTTACATTATGTGTGATGTGTGTTGGTAGTTGTTTATGCTGGTGCTTGGTCGATGGTAGTGGTGGTGGTGGTTAGTTATGGTGAGAACCAAGGGTAAAAGATGGTATGGTATGAAAAGAAATGGGAGTGGGGGTTCGAGGAATGATTGTGGGGTGTTTGGAGAGATGGGGAGTCTATGTCTAAAATATGATTTCGTTCCATTGACCACCTAAAAACCTTCATTTTTCATTTGCTCACAATAACATATTTGATTTGGCCAGCCATTATTGCATACCAAACATCACCCTAGTTACTGTAATTTTAGTTGTATATAACTTTGTAAGTACCTTAGAGTCTCCTTAACTCTTAGTATATGTTCACAACTTCCAATAGAGTTTCAATATTATTCATTTTTATAACTTTGTAAGAAGCTTTCAACCTTTACACATGTGAATGAAACCTTTGCAAGTGTAAGTACCCTAAAAATAAGATCTTCCCTCCGTAAATTGCTACGCTTAGCCATAAAAATGTCAAATTGTAACCTTCCTAAGTGCTTAAAACCTCGATCATTGATGTAATCTGTATGTTTGACAATCCTTGTTCAGTTCGTAGACATTCAAAGCTATCGCATCTAACTAAAAACTTTTGTAAATAAAGTATATTCTTTCTTAACTCCTAACACTTAGAATATTTATCTACACCGAAAGTGAGGTTAACATCTTCACACTGTCACTATCTATATAACGAGCATAGTCTACGTATCATTTTACACTATGACATTTTAAAGACAAGGGTAACCCTCATAAGTGCCTATAACCCCCACAAGTTGACCCTTTATATATGTTCATACTTAAACAATTCACAAATGATCAATGTACATCCATAGTTCCCTAACACTCGGGATATTTTTTATTGATAATCTACAATGGGTATAACTTTGCATAAAACTTTAGCCTCAACATCCCTCAACTATTAGTTAAATTTCAAAATACAAGGACTCAGGGTATTTCCACTACCCAAACTAACAACATCAATATCCAATGGTACGCCATGTTAGACACTATCACTTCAAGGTCGCTCCCACTAATATTTAAGGATAGACACTTCTAAAGCAAATAAAAGGTGCCAATGTCTTAATTCTCATAGAATATCAACGGTTATTTAATATGCAAAGTGTTATGAACCTTGTATAGATTATTCAATTTCATTTGAATAATGTTATGAATGTTACCAATATGATTCGGTGGAGTCTTGCTTTCTGCAAATATATCACTAAATTGCTTTGATTTGTGTAAGCATGCCACTAGATTCTTGCCTTATGCAAGCATGTCACTAGAGTCTTGTCTTATGCAATCATGTCACTAGAGTCTTACCTTGTGCAAGCATTCAACTAGTGTCTTATGATTATGTTTTTAGAGAATAATTACAGTTATGGAATGGACACATGTTTATCTCTGTTATCACTTTCAATAATTTGATTGTTTTTCTACTATAATGTCAATAAAACTTTTAGTTTAAGAATTATAACATGACATGTAAATTTAACTATGAGAACTTCTAGGAAGGGGTATTATAGAATAAAAAAATAACAACAATTTTTATTAATATACAAATAATACTACCCATCGCCTGAATCCAAGATGTTTAAGTTTGTTAGACTTGTTATTTTTTCCATATATTGATGCCTCCACTTCAAGATGATATAATCATCGGTAACTAGATAGGTTGATGGATTCATGATGCACATCGCGTTATAGCATCATCATCGTTGCTTAAGAGCATATTAAACAATATAACACATGCGTATCTCTTATCTTCTCGCGCTACATCACCACTACAGGTTGTTAAATCATATATATATTTTAGCTTCTAAAACATGAAAATCGTATTTCAAAATTTTTATTGACTCTCGCAGCTTCATGTATATTTTTCCTTGCGGTCAATTGTCCAAGCAAAAGATTTCACAAAAGTATACAAAACAGGGTAAATCCCATCTACAAGATAGTTGTCACATTTGTATTGGCGCGCCGCTAATGGACTCCTTGACATAGCTCCACGCATTTCATTACTTACAAATAAAGATTTATTAAGAGTATTGATGTCATTATTTAAACCGGAAACACCAAAGTATGCATGCCAATTCCATCAATCATGTGAAGCTATCACTCCAAGTATGATTGTTGGGTATTGGTGATTACCTCTCATATAGCCTTGTAAACTCATTGGACACTTTCTCTTAAGTCCAATATGTGCAATGAACACCATCAAGCATACCCGGAAGGCCATGTCTATTTTCATGCATATAATACAAAAGTGTATATCATGACTAGATGTAAAAACTCTTTACCATGTTAGTATAGAATACATTGCAAAAATGTTATAGGCATTTATTTTAGGTCTTAGTAGACATAACTAAATTTCATTATATTCAATAGGAACATAAGTTTTGTTATCTTGTGTATTTTATAGCGTTTGTCATCCATCTTGTTCTCATAATAAGTATTAGTGTTAGATATATTGGATAGTCGAGACTCGTTTCAAATATTTTTATAAAAGGCCCATACCAACCCAAACCAGTTCTGATCCTTTTCTTGACGTACATGACCTAATTTCGAATATGTTTATAGTAGGTAGTCAGGACCCATTTCGAATGTGTATGTGTGTATGTGTGTATGTTTGTATGTGTGTGCGTGTGTATGCACGGATGCGTGTATGCATGAATGTGCGTTGACAGTTTTACCATGATAATACTCTACAGGATTTGAAGTTTCGAAGTTGATAGCTAATGGAGATCGAGAAGTCTGAAACTAGATGGCTCTTTGGTTAGATGTTTTTGTTGCTCTTTTTTTATTGTTAGATGTTGCTTAGATGGCTCTAGTTTTCCTGGTTAGATGCTATTTTTTTGCTAGAAGTATATATATTAACCCTATTGTAGTTATGCTTTTCCATGGTTTATGACTTCGTGAAATATCAGATGGCATGATTGGTAATTAGTCGGTAAGTATGAATGGTATAGAAATGCTATACCTGATGTGAATTAAACAATTCTAATGTGTGTTTCTACAGCTAACTTGGACTAAATTTGAGTTACACCGCTTATTGAGACCAAAAAAAGGTATGAGTATTAGATTTTGTTTTTGTATGCAGGGACAAAAACAACAATGAAATATTAGATTATTTATTTATTTATCCGGTGTTCGGTATAACACCGCCTTATAACAAATATAACCACAAACAACCATGAGTCGCCGAAAACCGCTATGAGATTGTCGAGCAAAAACAGCTATGGCATTATTTAATTTAAATTTGCTATTCCTATATATATATACACATATACATATATATATGTATATATATATATATGTATATATATATATATATATTATATATATATATATATATATATATATATATATATATATATATATATATATCTATATATATATATATATATATATATCTATATATATATATGTATCTATATATATATATGTATCTATATATATATATATATATGTATGTATATATGTATGTATATATATATATATATATATATATATATATATATATATATATATATATTATATATAATATATATATATATATATATAATATATATATATATATATATATATATATATATATATATAGGAGATATCAAATTTGAACTAGTTTTTTTGTGAGAACTGTAGGAATCAATCTCAACCACTAGTTCTCAATTATAAAATTGTAATTAACAAAAACATATTTAAAAAATTTATAAATCAAAAAATAACATAAAAGTAAAAAAAAATAAAAACACAAAAATGTTCCCCTACTTCTCTCTTTCATAAAAAATAAAAAAAATTCTTCTTTTTTTAACGAAATTCGTTTTACACATGTGTAATATCGGATTTACACATATGTAAATCCAGTACTACACATGTGCATAACGAGATTTACACATATGTAAACAACGGATGTATGATTTTTTTAGAAAAGTATATCAATATGGTAGGCATTGGAAAGATAAAAAAATACTGAATTTTATGGTTTTTTCTTTGAAAAATGATGTCGGGAAAAAAAGTTATGAACGTTTAAAAAAAAGGGAGAAATGACATGTGATTTGCATATGATAAAAATAAATGACTGAGATTGGTTTCTAGAATTCTTACAAAAAAAGATAATTTTCATTTGAACCCTTCCATATATATATATATATATATTTTTTCAAAAGAGAGGTCAATTATTTATAGTGTACAAAGAGGAGTTGTGGTCATTTGTTGTAATGTGCAACAGCTCGTAAACATGAATATTACTGTTGCACAACGTCCATCTTACGGTTTGAAAAGCAGGTAGTCGCCAATTGAACCGTGGTGTAACTGCACAATAGTTCCTATTTTTGTTATTTTACAAACTCCAAATCTTTGAATATAACATAAACAACATTAATATTATGATGCATGATTGGTAGTGTTAAACTTTTTTCCGGTAGTGTAAATTTTAGGCTTGATAATGTAAATTTTTATATAAAACTTGAGTTCATCCTCTTAAAAAAAGTTATTTTCGTCTCCGCACGCTCTACGAGAGATTTCAAGTTCCGCCACTGGTTCTGATATGGTATACAAAATAATGAAATATAAATGAGAGTCAATAATCAAATATAGTGATGTTTAGAGTTCATGACGTGAAAAAAAAAATATACGACCTAGTCATTGCCGTCTTATGATCCTTCTGAGAAACAAACATTGGGAAAACTTAGTCCCATAAAACCCCTTTAAAAGCATACCCATGATCAAGCTTCAATAACCAACAAAATCATCAACTTTTGTACCAATTAAGCTTCCATAATAATCATGTTGTCAATTACAACCCACTTGATCACTTACTTCCTTCTTTTCTCGATCCCTTTTGCTGTATCACTTTCCTTCAATCTAATAACAAGCATTGCTCCACAGAATCAAAATGGACGCATAGTAATACAAGGTAACGGAGCTAATATCAGTGATGGTGAAATTCACTTGACGCGGCCGAATGTGAGTGATCAAGTCGGACGAGCGACGTACTTCAGACCACTTCATCTTTGGGATAGCCGATCTGGTGAGCGAGCAAGCTTCACCACCAATTTCACATTTGTAGTTTATTCATACGAGCGCCAATACTTCGGAGATGGTTTAACATTCTTTCTAGCTCAGAATAATACTGAGATATATGGTGGTGGATCCATGGGGCTACCGGTCAACAGAACAACGGTTAACAACACTAACCGATTTGTTGCTGTGGAGTTTGATACTTTCTGGAACAAATTTTGGGATCCGTTAACTCCTGAAAATATCTCCGTAGACAACCATGTGGGTATCAGCATAAACTCTCTTAGTTCTGTTGCGTATCAGAAATGGTTTAGCAATGTACCTCAAGGTAAAGTCTGTCAAGCTTGGATTACGTACCAGTCAAATTCCAACAATCTTAGTGTTTCTTTCACTGGTTTTCAAAATGATACATCTTCCGTCAAGATGGTCTTCATTACACCGTTGATCTCAGCCAACTGTTGCCTGAATGGGTTATTTTCGGGTTTTCAGCATCAACCGGAGATCTCAACCAGAATAACGACGTGAGATCTTGGGCATTCGATAGTTCGATTTTACCAGGTGATGAAGATGATGATGAGCCACAAATCCTGAGCCCTGATCCGGTGAATAAACAAAAGAGAAAGGTGAATTTGGTTGTGGGTCTAGTAGTTGGAATACCAGTTACTATTACTCTTCTGCTGGTGCTTGGGTTTGTTTTGTGGTGGATGAAGAAGAAGAACAGGAAAGAAGAAACACAAGAAGCTGGTGATTTGAACAATGAATATCAAATGGGCACGGGACCAAAAAGATTCTCTTACCGCGAGTTAGCTCAAGCAACAAACGATTTTGAAGAGGACATGAAGCTCGGGGAGGGAGGTTTTGGTGGCGTCTACAGAGGTCTTTTGGAAGACTCGAATACATACGTTGCAGTCAAAAGGGTATCAAAGAGTTCAAAACAAGGGATCAATGAATATGCATCAGAGGTAACGATCATTAGCCGATTGAGGCATAGAAATCTGGTGAAGCTTATGGGTTGGTGTCATGAGAAAGGGAATCTCCTACTTGTTTACCAGTACATGGAAAACGGAAGCCTAGATTCTCATCTCTTTAAGGAAAAAAGCTTGTTGACGTGGAGCGCAAGGTACAAAATTGTTCACGGTCTAGCTTCTGCTTTGTTGTATCTACAAGAAGAATGGGAGCAATGCGTTCTGCATAGAGACATTAAATCCAGTAACGTGATGTTGGATTCGAATTTCAATGCAAAGCTTGGTGATTTTGGGTTAGCTAAGATGGTTGACCATGAGAAAGCCTCACAAACAACAAAGTTGGCTGGTACCATGGGTTACATGGCTCCTGAATGTGTGGCGACTGGAAAGGCAACCAAAGAGTCAGATGTTTTTAGTTTTGGAGTTGTCATGTTGGAAATAGCGTGTGGGAGAAAGCCCATCGATTATAAGGCTCAAGAAAATCAAGTATGGCTGCTAGAATTGATTTGGGAACTCTATGGGGCAGATGCTCTTTGGAAGCGGTTGATCCGCGTCTAGGGTCAGATTTTAATGAAGAAGAAATCAAGCATTTGATGATAATAGGGTTATGGTGTGTGCACCCCGATTCTCAAGTTCGCCCATCTATGAGGCAGGTGATTCAAGTATTAAACTCTGAAGCATCCTTGCCTATACTCCCAAAAAACATGCTTGTTTCTTCTTATTGGAGACCTTCCATTGTCGAAAATCATTCACCATGCATAGTTTCTAACAGGGATTCCTCAAACGGTCTTTACTTATTGGTCGTTAAATAAGCATATATAATGGATGTGGGGCTTTCGACTTGTACCTTTTAATGACTGTTATTAGGACTTAAACCCTCTTAGTTTTCTATGAAGTGTTGATTAAGTTTATTGTATCTTGAAAGTTTTTGAAGTGTTAACAATTTAAAATATATCGATTTATTATATAATAATTGGTATGCATAGTGTCATAAACCATTGATGCATAGTGTGACTTGGGGCGGTGGCGGATTTAGAATGAATGTTCATTGGTAACGTAAATATTTTAGTGTACATTTATATTAATAAAAGGATCCGAATGAATATTCATTCAAATCAAATCCATTTGTGACCAAAGGAATTGAAGCCAAAGTATTTGAACTCGAATAAGTTATTGACCCAATATCACTATTATTATTAGAACCAATATCCTACCCTTGAAATTTTTTAAAAAATTACCAATCAAAACTTGTTTTTTCATCTTTCAAATCCCTAATTTTATAACAAACAACACAATAAGATTACAAATTGCACTTAGAAATAACACAATTTAAATACATAATTTCAATATCAAATCTCTAATTAATCTTTCAAATCCCTAGCTTATATACCTAATTGCATAAACTCTAAATATTAAAACTGAACCAAACAACCACTATATTTATAACAAATAACATTTAAATAAGCCTTAACTATTAGAAAGTGAACATAAACCCTAAATCTTTAATTTCATAATGTAGTAGATAAGAAAAACCTAAAAAAGTTAACTTGAAGTAGACGGTAATTTAGTCAAAGATCACATGCATGCGGTGGCAAGGGCCGCCATTGCAGCAAGCGGCCATTCAACGGTGGGCGGCCGAACGGCAAGCGGTGGTGGGGATGTGGTGTGATCGTCGGTGTGGGTGGATGGTGTTGACTAGTTGTGGCCTATGGGAAGGGTTGATGGGGGGATGGGGTGATGGATGGTGTTTTTCTTAAGTTTGATGTTTGATCGGATTATGAGTATTTGAGCTAATTAGTTAGGTTTTTTAAGTTGTTTAATCTTTTTGGGCTTGTTAATTAGTTTTGTATTGGACTATTGTTATTTTAGGCTTATTAGTTATTTATGTTTTTATAAAATGTTAAAAATTTTTCTAAAATGTAAGATTATATTTTATAAAACTTTAAACTTTTTATGAAATGTTGAGTTTAAAAAATTTTTAAGTGTAACGTAATATTTTCTTAGGAGTAACATAGAACTGTTAATTTTTTTACATAAAACTCAAAATAAAAAAATTTCCACTATCCGTAAAAAGTCGAGAGGTAACGGAGACTACCCTCAAATGAATGTAAGTCCGCCCTTGAACTGGGGTGAGGGGGGCAGATTTGCTGAGCCATGTCTTGACGGATAACAACAAAAAATAAATGAAAGAAATATCATCATAGAGAAAATGTACGTTATTAAATGCCTATTGTTATGACATTATGTTCCTAGGGAAGTCTATCTTTTTTGAGGTTTGGTCAAATCATGAAAAGCAAGATTTTATAGTTCAAAAACTACCGTAAAGGTAGCGTAAGGGTAAGTTAGAAGGCCTCAAAGAGTAGCAAGTTCAGACCCTTTGATTGCTGTAAAAAATATAAATCCAACAACAAATACATGAATTTAAAACATTCAAGAGATGTGTTTATTTCACTAAAAACAAAATAAATAAAAATGGTAATTTTTTTGGGAAACCACTAACGCTAAAATTAGGGGTGAAGATAATTTATTCACGTTCAGAAATCAAGGGTCTAAACGATTCAGTTCTTCAAGACCTTTCTATTTGTTTTTATGTGCTCGTAATTTCAAGTGTAGCTTAATTCATGCCTTTGTTATGCCAGCCTCTATGAGCCTATGACCAATTGTCTAGGTATAACAATATCAATGCCTAGACGAGTTCCATTAGTTCTAGTCTTTCCCGAATTTAGAAATTGCTCTTAACTTTAAAGGACATGGTGAAAATAAATATGATGGGATAGGTTGAAAATGACTATGATGGGAAAGGTTGAAATTAAGAAAATATATACATGTTTATACTACCTAACGTGACATTAATCATATTAACTTTCATAGTGGTTTATGATAGAAATTGTTAAGCTCAAAGGTCCAAACAAACTTACGTGGAAAATATTTGACTTGGCCCTATCTAATTTAATAAAACAAAGTATTTATGTGTCACATACTATTTGTTTTAGTCTTTTCATCTAGACTTTAAGTAGACATTGTTCGGGTGTCATTACGAGAATAAAAATTAGAAAACTAAAAAAAATGTCTGCCCACGGATCTTTTAAAACATTTTTTATTACCTTATACGCTTCATTTTACCATAATTTGCTCGTCCCATTCTCCTCCTTTGAAAAACCCTAATTAGAACCCTCTTCTCTTCCGATCGTTGTTCGGTTCATCTCCTCCGATCGACTCATCTCTCAATCAATGAACGCTACGTGATGTGCAATCTTCATCTAGCTTTGTTCTTTGTGCATCGATCGTAGTTCCATTCACTTTCCTTTCCCAATACATTAATTGATCTACCTTTCTTATTTGTACAAAACTTTTACTGTAGTCAACTCAGTCGACCCTCGGCATCAGAGCGTTTTTGATGATCATATGATAAAGAGTTGGTTAAGAAGAAGATTCTATGACAGTTGTGTGTATTTCAAGGAATAGACTCATAATGAGTATGTTTATCTCCTTTTATACGTGGATGATATGCTCATTGCCTATAAGGATAAACAAGTGGTAAAGTCTATAAAAGACTTAACGGTGGTGGAGTAAATGAAAGAGTTGGGCAATGCTAGAAAGATCATTAGCATTGAAATTGAAATGGAATGAAACTTGAGGCAATTAAATCTTACACAAAGCATGTACATTCAAAAGTTTTTAGCTAAATATGGTATGGAAATGTGTAAGGAAGTATTACTCCTTTAGCCCACCTTTTCAAGTAATCTAGAAGAGTTAGCCTTGAGTCTTCAAAAGAAGAAGAGTACATGGGAAGAGTCACATATGCTAATGAAGTGGGTAATTTGATGTACTTAATGGTGTGTACTAATCTTGATCTTGCTTATGTTATCAGTGTAGTAAGCTGGTTTCTATCTAAGCCTAGAAAAGCACATTTGGAGGCGGTTAAGTGTCTATTGAGGTATCTTAATAGATCTTCTAATGTGTGTTTAATATTTGGTAGAGTAGATTCAAAGGTAAACTTGGTTGAAGGCTTTGTATATTCTAACTATGCCAAGGATTTACACATGGTCAAATACACTTCTAGCTATGTTTTCAGAGTAATGGGTGGTGTTGAAGTTAGAAGGCATCTCTACAGCATGCTGTGATTTTATCGAGCACGGAGTCAGAATACATTACTCTAACCGAGGGTGTCAAAGAAGCTTTATGGATAAAAGATTTTGTAGTTGAGTTGGGTATTGATCCGATTAATATGGTGGTTCTTTGTGATAACCAAGGGGTAATTCAGTTGTCCAAAAACAATATGCTTCATGAGCAGTCAAAACATATTAAATTGAAGTAACACTTTATTAGACATATAGTGAATGGCAAGGAAGTTTGTGTGAATAACGTGGGCTGTTTACAAAAGCTTTGCCATGTCCTAAGTTTCAGAAATGTTTGGACATTTTGGGAATTGGCTGATTGTGTTGTCTTGCAATTAAGGTGGAGATTCTTGAGTATGATGTGCAAGTCAACTAGTTTTAGTATGTTTAGTAGTATTGTGATAAATATGTGATAGTATAAGGGTGTGAAGTGTCAATTTACTTCTAATCGTTAGTTAGTTGAGAATTAGTTGAAAATTTGGATATTAATAAAGAATTTTACCTCTAGTGAAGTTCAGATCCTCTCTTTCATTTTGTGATATGTTATTTGTTGTATTTTGTTCTTGATAATACTAATCATGCTTCTTTGATTCGAGTGGTGTGTTGATCATTGTGGGTTGTGTTTGATTTCTAACATTATTGTTCAATTATTATGATGATATTGTATGAGAGGAAACAGTTGTTCAGTTAATTTGTTAACACAAGTTGTTTACACTGGTACTTATTTGTGGGTGAAAATATGTCATAGGCTCTAATGCCAAATCGTCAAATGGACAAGTTTTGAAGCTGATTGATTGGAATTCCGACGTCATTGCAACAAAGACTTTGCATGTTCCAAATTTTTATTGTTATCTTGATTGTTATTCAAAATATTGATCTCATTCATGTTTTTGTTTAGAAAGCATGAAATTGTGATTTAGTTTTTGTCGATGAAAGCACAAAACTATGACTTGGATTTGTTGTTGAAAGCCTGAAATTGATTCATGTTTTTGTCAATCTTAAGTTGAGTTTGAACCTAAAAGTTGTGAGTTGTTTTTCTTTGTGGTAGTATAGTATTGCAATCAAATTCATGATATTAAATGTTTATAAATTTATAAACTTGTATATTGTCAAACAATTATGAAAATAATTATGTAATAATTAACATTTGTATTATATTATGTTATATTATTTTTTTGTTTCTGAAATCTTTAAAAAATAACATCCTGGGTAAATAAATATTTGTATTACTATGTTAGTCCCCGTGTAATACACAGATTGAACAAATAAACTATTAAACAATTATTAATACAATTTTATGCATTATAAAATCATATTTAAAGATAAAATATGATTATAAGTACATATAAATAGCTACTTTAATTAAATAAACAATAATATAGTTTTCTCAAACTTTTATTTTAAAAAAATTATAATTTTTTTGTTTTTAAAGCGTGTGTTTTTAATAAAAAAGGTCTTTAATTTATTAAATTATAGATTTTTTTATTTGAAAATGCTATAAGTAATATTATTAGTATACAATGTTATTATTAATAATATAGAGAAATAAGACAATAAGTATAATAAGATCTATAATAGTTTTATGTTTATTTTAGATTTTTTAAGATGAATAGATAGACTAAACACTCATTAAATAACATATTAAATTTTAATATAAAATATATATGTAAAATAAAAATGAATAGTTACGGTATAATATTTTAACGTAAAGTATAATTAAAATTATATATAGATAATAGTTCAAGAAAATGTTTAATATTTTAATGTAAAACAATTATACTATTTTTAATTCTCTTATGTAAATAATTTTATTTTAAACATTCGTTTTAAGATTTTTGATAAATTTTTTTATAAAAATCTTGATTTAAAAAAATATGATTTATAATTATTCTGTTTGTTTTAGAAAGACTGTTTTCAAATATTTTACATGTTTTTAATTTTTTTTAAAACAAAAAGATTTTAAAATATCGCTTAGAAAATGTTTATGTTTTGCAAAATTTCATATTATATAAAACTATAGTTTTTTTGTTATTTAGATTTTAATTAATAATTATTATTTTTAATTTTCTTCACAAATTCTATTTTAAGAAAAGCTAGTTTGATTTAAAAATAAATAAATAAGAGAGTAAAACATAACAATTAATAAAGTTTATTTTTAATAAGAGAGAGATATTTATTTGAGTATTTAAATTACTATAACACTCTTTTAGAGGAAAAATTAATGAATGAATGTCTAGAAAAATAACAAGTAGCAAAAACATAGGTTAAGATAATGATAAGTTACAAAAACAACTTGTTTTATTAGAGGTTATAAATAATATATTATGTTTTTTTATTATGTTTTTGGAATCTTATATAGGATGGTTATCATTGTATATTTGGTTCGTTTTGGTAAGCAGATTATTTTAATTGATTGCCTTATTTATCAACTATCTAATTATATAAAAATAATTCATGTCAAGATCTTTGATTTGTTTAAATCATGAGTTATTGATTGCCTTAATTTTGTTAAACAAATCTAATTATATTATGATGTAAATTATAACTGTAATCTTTTAACATTAAATGAAATATTAATGTAATATGTCTTATGTATATTTTACCAATTTAGAATTATATATTTTTTATATTTTGTAGGTTTTTTAATTCTATAATTTTCTAAAAACTATTTAAACTTTTCCATATTAAAAAATCTTAAAAAAATAGAAACTTTATTACACTTTCCCCTTTTTTAATATATTACTATTGTTTTTTTACTATTTTTATTGTTTTCAAATTTGTAAGTTTTTTTGTAACTATTAAAACATTTATAATTGTGCTTTTTAAGGAAACTTTCTATGAAAAAAAGGTTTCATATTTTAATACAAAATTACTTTACAATCAGTATAAATACGCCTCCGTTTTGTAATAATCTTACAACTTTACAATCTCTATAAATGTGTACGTTTTTTTTAAATATTTAAAGATTTATAATTGTTTTTTTAAGGAAACTTTTTGTAAAAAAGATTTCTTATTTTTAAAACAAAAAATAATTTGCAATCGCTATAAATATCCCTCTGTTTGTTATTAAATTACAACTTTACAATAACCATAAATTTGTAAGTTTTTTATAGCTATTTAAACATTTATAATTTTTAAAGGAGACTTTTGGTAAAAAAATATTTCTTATTTTTAATTTAAAAACAATTTACGATCACTTTCAAAAGTAGTTTACGATCATTATAAATGTCTCCTTTGTTATTAATCTTACAACTGTTTTCATTAAAGGTTTTCAGATAGTCAAAAATGGATAAAGAAAATATCACCTACATTGACAGCCATTCGTTTATGGAGAATGGCTGAGAAGAAAAAGCAAAATGAAATTTATTCTATTGAGATGATACTAATGGATGAGCAGATAATGGAAACAAACTGAATTTATTTATATCTTTGCAATGTTTCATAAAAACTCAACTTACTGTTTATGTTCTAATTACAGTATACTGAAATACAATAAAAACAGTGCCCAAATAATTGGTTAGAGAGTTTGACTCATTTTTTCAAGAAAAAAGAGTTTCTATATTCGTAAGCCCAACCTTGTTGTTTATCGATCAAGATAAAGGTATGTTGATACCAGTGTGAGAATGATATTTTCTGTTGATGTGAATCAACAAGTACCGAATATGATTATTGAGTCAATGATTGTAAATCGGAATTAAACAATCACTAAACATTGAATGCAATAAATATTAATAAATGCTCTTTGTATTAATCAAGGTGAAAAACGGTTACAATGAATGCTAGGGTTTTTGTATTTAAACAGTAACAATACACCTTATCAAAAATATTCTAATTGTCTAATATCTGTCAACAATTTCCTCACATACGAGGTCTTCTATTCTATTTATAAACTGACACATGTCTGTACAAAAAGACTAAACTACCTCTGATCTATACATCATAGAACTAGTTTAAGTACAAAAATCTTCATTAACATTTCTTGTGTTCATCAGAATTGACTAATGCGGATGTTGTGATCTTCATCAACATTTCTATTTCTTCTTCAGCATTGGTGTTTTGTCATCAGCATTAACAAATGCGGATGAACAAACACTTATGCGCATTTGCTGGTGAACATCCGCATTAGTAAATGCGGATATACAAAGTACTTGTTAGCATTTGTTTAGCTATCCGCATTTGTTAATGCGGAAGAACAAACACTTGTTAGCATTTGTTCTATGGTCATCCGCATATACAAATGCGAGTAGCCGATAGTTGTCTTCTTTTATTGATGCTGATTCTTCATCCGCATGGGTTCTTGGACTTTGTGAGTTCCAGTAGAACAACCATCAGCCCACCACTTGAATTGACATGTATGATCTTTTCAGGGTCCAACAATACTCCCCCTAAGGATTATACAACCTATCTACTTTAAGGGTTTGATGGTGGATGAGGTTGTGAAGACTCTGCTGGGTCTTTAGTAGCATGAGGAGGGATAAGAGGTTCTGTCTGGGATGGATCCAGATTGGCATTTCTCATGTTGACAAAGTCATTGGCTTCAGACATCTTATCTCTATTTAGCATATGGATCTTCATCTGGCTCATTGTATATATGGCTTTTATGGGCGGCTTCTTTAAAGAAATGGGTTCCCATATTGACACTGTGGACAACCCATCTCTATGGATCAATAGAGCTCCATCCACATCAACCTCTAGATTCACAATATTCCCTAATTACAAGGGAGTCTTTTTCTTCCTCCTCTGCTCTCTTTTAGCATTGATTATGTCAAATGCCATCTTTAGAATCTTTATGCATTTCTAAAAAGAAGTGCATATATGCTTCTCCTAGCTTGTTATTGATCCCTTTGAAATGCCTTGTGTATATGTAGTGGATATAGGATTCATCTAACAATCTCACCTTATATCCACTAAACAATCTGATCTCAGCACGTTCTTTTCCTCCCCATCTTTTTCCAATCACCAACTCATATTTCTTTTCATCATAATAGACATTTGAGATTGGTTTGGAGCAATGAGTTCCAGCTACCATCTTTCTCTTCAAAGATTCAGTTGGCTTCACCTTGAGCTCAGGGAATACCACTTCTTCAGCTGGTTTTGTCTTTTTCTTATCAAAGGGGGTTAACAAATAATCTATCTTTCCTCATGCAGATAGATTTGAGAGATTTGAAGTTGTGTGTTCTTTTGAACATTCTCAGAATATCTTCAAACTCATAACCCCTGAACAAAGCATTATGATTAATCAGTTCTAGATTAGCTAGTTCTTTTAGATCATGGATCTCTAGGGAGTTCACCAGAGTAGAGTACTTTGTGAAGAATTGAACTAACCCTGATATCCTCTTTATCATGAACATGTTCTAGTCACTGTCATACTTATAGGAGATTATCTTCTGATCAGTCTTGCCTTAGGGAGTAGACACACCCTTAATCATCTCAAAAGTGGTGAGTCTGTTGATACATGTATGTCCCTAGATCATGATATGAAATGTAATAGATCTTGTTTATCTGATTCTGGTGTAATTTGATATGATTAATGAAATGATATTGGGTGTTTGTGATTTGTAATGATTAATATTTTATTAATAAGTTGATATTAAATTAATTAATTAGGTTAGTGATTGGTTGAATGTTTACATATAATGTTTACTAATTAATACATTCAAACTTAAAATAATGAAGTTATTATGCGAATGGCCCATGCGAATGGACCATAAGCATGAACACCTTCATACGAATGACTCAGTCGCACAACTGAACCAGGAGACTGGATCAGTTGTATGATTGTAACATAAGATTGGCTCAGTCGCACGACTGAACACTCAGTCGTGCGAATGAATCAACCGCATGGTTTAATCGCACGACTGAACCATACTAATGGTTCAGTCGCACGATTGAATAATACCAACCTATAAATACAATTCAATTCGTGAAAAATAAAAACTCTCGATTAATTACGATTCCAGATGTACCCTAGCCGTCCAGAAGCCTCCCAATTCGTTCTCCAAGTTCACAGAACACATTAGATCGATTCCCAATCGATTTCTAACGTTAGTTTCAATTCCTGATTGATTCTTCGTGTGTTCTCACTGATTGGATCGCCAATCAAATAGGATTCCGCACTATTTGATCTGGTTTACACGCTAATCTCCAGGTATTTCGTTCAAATACCAGGTCCTAACAGAGTCCTTCTTGATGTTTTAACTGAGAGGGCTTACCAAACCACTTTGGATTCTTATGTTGAACATGTGCCAAAGAGTCATGATCTCTATGGGTGAGCTGGATGTCTTGTGTAGAAACTTTGGTTCTTGGCTTTTTGCTATTTATTTTTTATTCAAGTTTCTTTAGCCTTTCTTTCTTTTCATTGATCATCCTAAGGATAGCAGCCCTTAGGAATTTGTCTTCATGTAGACAAGTTTTTTTTAGTGAATCATTATTTAGACAGAAAGTCCTTCATTTCCCTGTTAGTCATACGGTAGGGATCATGATACAGTGATTAAGGAGTTGCAGTCTGCTTGGTCTTGGAAGAGAAAACCACTGGTGCTTTGGGTGAATGAGTCTTTTCATACTCAGTCTAATATGTAGGGCCTAGCAGTTTGTTTAGCTTTGCTTATTCTGCTATCATCCCCTCATAGGTCATCCCAAATACCTCATTAGGATCATAACCATGGTTAATCAAAAACATGGCCTTCACTATCAGATCATCTGATTTGGCTTTCTTCACTATCTCATGCACCGATGACTCCACCTTCACAGGGATTTCCCTAGCTATTGGTTCATCAACCACATAGCCATCCTTTATCTCACCTTCTTCAAGGTCAATAAATTCAGCTCTTTGTTTCAGTTGAGCCTCAGCTTTTTCATGTTCATCCAAAAATTCAGTTGTAGCTGCAAGACTGCGGGGATCATCTTTGAGCTTTTTCTTCATAGGCTCTTCTTCTTCAACTGACCTTTTTTCCTTGACTTTTTCAGAAAGGTATTTCCTCTTTGGTATAGGTTTGTATGCTTGGACCAGAGGAAGTTTCTACCATTTCAGCTTCTTTAGGCACTTTTTCCAGCCTCTTTCTGTTTAAATTCAACATGTTCCTTCTCTTTGATTTTAGAATCAGATTCTTCCTTTTGTTGTTGTTCTTCACACAACTTTCTAATCATTTATTTTTTCTCATAAGATAATGACACAACAGGTACAATTTAAAGACTTAATTCCTTCTTAATTGGGATAAGAGATTAAGGAATAATCACAATTGGCTCTGTTGCTTGTCTATGATCTCCAATGAAGTCCCAAAACTCATTATCAATAATGAAGTCTTCATCAGTAAAGCTATCAAGAGCCTGAATCATGTCCCTGAATCCAGTCTCTTCAGTGTGAGTTTCTTCTGGTTATTTGCTTGTATAGATCACCATATCCGGACTAGGTTCACCCTGTTTTGTTCCACTGGTTTCAGTTTCTTCTCCAGACTGAGTGATTTCATCTTTTTAGCATGAGGGGAGCCATTACCGCTCTCCCCTGATGAACCTTCATTACTATCATCTTTATCATTGTCACTATTTCTTTTCTCTTCTCTTTCATCTACCTTATCATCTTTCTCTTTTTCTATTTCTTGTTTGATCATGATCAATAGTTCTAACTCAGTGACTCTCTTGTTTAGAGATTCTATCTAGTTTTGTAGGTCCATGATGGTATCAGCTTGCTCTTCAATCAACCCTTCATGTTCTTCCATAGTAATGGTGTGACAACCGATAATTTTAGGTCAATACCCTTCATTGACTTGTTTATAATTACACCTATGACACTTTATTTTCAATTTATTTACATTTATTGAAGTCCTTTTATGCATTGCAAACTTTCACGCATAACATTTCATGCATCGGTAATTCGGCGTAATTACTATTTTTACACGCTATACAAGCACACACAAACATTGATGATGATTAGTATATATATGTGCCAATAAACACTTTAAAGTATTTCGAAGTATTTTAGATCCCAAATTAAATACATTGAAAAAGGTTAAACTAATAAATAAACCTTAATGCATAGATTGATATTTTACCCAGATATAACGCGTATAAAGCAACTACTAGATACACGAGTTATTTTTACATATCATCGATATTAAAAAACGTGACCTTATATAAATTATTATAATATTTTTTATGTATTTTAAAAAGAAACAAGTATAAATGTAAAAATATATAAAAATTACCATAATACAAGAAATACCACCTAAATACCCAATACTATAAAAAAATTTGAAAACCTACCACCCCTCCTCCTTGGCCGTCTCCCTCACCCCTCACCTTTCTTTTCTTCTTCTTCCCTTGTCAAATCCTCACAAGACAAGTTGTCTTTTGTGAAGCTCAAGATTTGTCATTTTGGTGTTAAGGAAAAAAGTATGAACAAAGCTACATGATTCCTTTCCATATGTGTGAGCTTCTTTCCATATGGTTGACCAAGAGCCAAAGTTATGAGTTTGTAAAGATTACAAATAAAAGCAACATTCGCACACTTCATCCACACAAATCACTAACACACTCTTCTCCCTTTTTCTTCCTAACGTTCGGCCAAGCATCACCACCCTCACTTCACCATCTTTTAAAATTCATCTTCTACAAATCTAAGTGTTTCAAGTGCTCTTGGGTAAAGATCAAACAACTTTTGAAGCTTCCAAACATCCTACGACAACCTTTTCATCTTTCTTTGCTTGATCTTACTAAGAACTATTTCTAGTTTATATATCTTTCATTTCACCATGATTATTTTTATAATAGTTCATGTGTAACTATTTTCATCCAAAAAGTCCTTCATGTTAAAAATGATGTTCTCACCAACAATATGTTTCAAGAATAATACTTCACAAAATATTTTAACATGAACTAAATAATGACTTTTGTTCTTAAAAAGTAAATGTTCGTAAATCTATGTTTGACAAAATTACTAATTGATGGTTTTTATAAAAGTTATAAAAATTGTTAAAACTCAAGAAAAACTACAAAAGGGTTATATTATGGTTAGGTAACTTTAATTATTTACAAGTGTTATTATGAATACTTACACATATTCTTAAAGTTATACTAAGTTGATGAATAGTAGTATATTATTATGAAAATTGGATCATGACTAGATGATAATTTGATCAAATTTACAGGTTTGGTTAAATATAAATATATATATATATATATATATATATATATATATATATATATATATATAAATATAAAGACTTAAATGAAAAAATACAAACTTAATCATTAGATATTATATTAGTTTAAATAGTGTGTTAAAATAGTTAGTAGATGACCTTTAACGAATTTACATATGACCTTGTTGCTTTGACATGAGACTTAAATTATAAAATTTATGGACTTTATAATGTTTGCTTCTAGTTCACTAAATATGTGTTTAAACAAGTTGATGAATTGATTAAAGTATCTAACTAATTTATCAAAGATATTTTACATTATAATAAATGTAATAAAAATTATAAATAATTTAAGGAAACCCTAATTTCATAAATGTAAGTTCATAAAAGTAAATAAAATAAAATAATAATGTACTAAGAAAATAATTAAATAATTATTTTATGGACAAATATATCTGTATATTTATACATGGATGGTAAAATAAGAAAACTAGTGATTTTACTTGGATGATAACATTTCAAAATTTGCAAGTAAAATAATATAATGTAAATATTATTGTACTTAAGAAAATAAGATTATTTCAAAACCCTAGCTTTTATAATTTCATATGTAAATTACATAGCTAATTACTAAATATTTGAGTCACGTCTCGGGTCGAGTCGAAACGATATTTAATTACTTAAATAATATGTCAACTTTAAGATATAAATATTTTTGAACACTTTCAAGTGAAGTATAATTTATTAACATTTTTTAGCAATATATATATATATATATATATATATATATATATATATATATATATATATATATATGTGTGTATTTCACAAATATCCATTTTGTGTCACCAACGAGTTGTCGAGTCAAACACTTTGTTACTAAGTGTATGGATGAAATAGTTACATGCTCACATTACACGTAGGATCAAATACTTAGACATAAGTTGCCATAATTATTCTAGGGTGAACTTAGGTTGGATTTTCTCAAGCACTTGGATACTTTCATTTATGAGCTTAAACACTCACTTGACACGTGAGTTTCATGACCCTATTTTTACTTATTTTCTTTTTGGGGGAGATTACATGCAAATTATTATCTTCTTGAACACATTTACTTGTCAATGATTTCACATGGTATATAAGTTGTTTAGTTACCATATAAAGTCCACTGTTATCGGACCATTAGTTTATTTCCAAAAGCGAGGCAATCATGTATAGTACTATTGGGTTTGACTATCCCCACCCGGGTTAATTACCCTAACCTTGACTGGAGGTCTAAACGGGTGCATTATTAGCTTGTTCAGCCCATGCTTACGGTAGGCACGAGTAGGGGCAAATTATTACAATTACAGTCTAGCTTCGATTGTAATGCTTATATAATATTGTAGAATTGTATGATCGACAATCAAATCATGGAAAAACTTGTGGTTAATTACATTGTTTACTATTACTTTAAAACCTGTTTATGTATCTTTCAACGTGATTACAACATATGTTTTTTATCGAATCATGTAGTGGTCGATCAATGACTATGGTTTCCATGATGATCACGCCCCAGGGGAACCATTGTGGTTGGGGTGTGACAAATGGTTTGGATGGCCAAAGTGTCCACATGACTACTTACTTCATCCCTAGACTGCTGTAGAGTTGCCTTTAGACTTTCTATATCTTTTTCTTTCTCTTTCTTCCCAACCTCATACTTTTCTTTTGAATCTTTTAACTCCTTTTCTTTTTTCATCTAACTCTAGAAGTGTGTCTTGAATATACCAGAGCTTTTATTTAGTAGTTTTTCTACCTGGCTACTTTCTGCACCAGTTCAGATATCATCTCATCCTTTTCATCAGGCCTGATTGCCTCTAGTTTATCAACACTTTCAGAAGGAACAACCTCAGAAGTAACTTGCCTCACAGGCATTTTCATTTTATTATCCTTCTTATTAGATGATGTTTTGATTCCTCTGAAGAGCTGTTAGAGTCACCAAAACAGGAGAAATAGGTGAATGATGAATTGGTGAAATATGGGGTGATTGTATAGGTGATATATGGGGAGAGATGATGGGTTGTATTTATGAAGATGGGATTGGTGATCTATGAGGTGAGGTGATAGGAGTTGGCACAAATGGTGATACTATTTCAGCTGCATGAACAGAAGGCCCAATGTGAGGATCACCACCTACGTCAACCTGTGGTGACATTGGCCTTTGCCCTTCTTCAGCTTCTTCTACATGCTCACCAATAGGGTCTTGATCATGAGCAGCTTCTTCTTGATCAGGCTCAGCAATAAGAGCCTCTTGTTCTTGTTCCTTTATAGTTCATCTTGGTTGATCTATTGAAACATACATGGTAGTAGAGGAAAGAATGTGTCACTATAAAAATTCCTAGGATCTCTCTTCTTTATGTACTTGTGGGAATTGGCATAGCAGTGAGGAATATCCATCACTGGTCCCACAGGAACTATGTTTGGAAACGCTTCATTGATGAAGCATTGTAGGAATCTTGGGTAGATTAGGAACATGTGTCTTCTACCCTGTTGGATGTTAGAGACCAAACCATTGAAAACATAGATTGACATGTTGAATGGTTGGTTTGTGCACATAGCACATTTAGGAGATGATGTAGTGATAGGAATGTCATTCCATCCAGTCTTCCTTTTGTACAAGCAGTGTTAGAAGATATGAATCAAGAATCTCCATTGCAAGTCTGAAGGAGCGGTGAAGGGTATGCACTTACAACACAACAACACAATGAAACTGGTTAACCTCTAGTAATGATACTAAGAACACAAATAAATATAAGACAGAACAAGATAGCAAAATACACAAGGAGATGGTTTTTCAAGATTGCAGTATATTGCCTTCTAAAGTTCTATTACAAATGTTACAAAGCACACTCAGAAAGTTACAAGTACTTGAGATGCATATACTACATCCTACAGCCGGCCATACTATGAAAGCCAGCTGGATACATAGACAACAAACAAAATCAATTGTAGAATCAAAACGCAGATTGCCTTTTGACTAGTGACTATGACATGCCATAGCTCACATCCTATTATATTACAAAAAAGGATAAAGTATATAAAATAGAAACTTACAGACTCAAGATCTCAATGTACAATTACTAAAAGCATGGACCTTTTCACCAAGTTATGTAAGTTGGTGACTTTATCAGAGTTGTAGCGGAAAGGGGTCCACCTTTATGGAAAAGTACATAAGATAAAGCATGTGTTCAAAAGTCTTTGGAAGAAATCTGTCTACAAGTGTTGGCTTTGGAAGAATTTTTCTTTGAAGCTTCAGAAGACTTCATCTTTGGCTTCGGAAGATATTGGTCTTGGCTTCGGAATATTTCACACTTAGAATATTTCTAATGCTGGTGTAAAACTTCCAAAGCATTCTACTTCAGCACTCTTGTGCATGCATGCAGGAGAGACATTGGGTGTTTGAGTTGCATCAGTCTTTATATTTTAATCCTTACAAACTCCCCCTAGGCTGATGCTAGCAAAACATTTGAAGACTTTAGATATTAACAGTCCTCATCAGGATGATGACCATCCCTTTCTTCATGAGATGATCAGGATCACTCAGACTCTCAAAATGTCTTCTCATGTCAAAGAGATCATGTAGAGGCAGAGTAAACATATCTTGCAATGTGTAAATATCTTCAATACCCTAATCTCTGATGACATGCCATCTTTCTAGATTTGTAGTGTATGTCCAGGACAAGATGGGACTTCCTAATTCTAGAGGAGCAGTTTGAATTGGAGTTGGTGTAGCATCCTCTATTTGCATATTCTCTAGATGTTCTGACTCATCCTAAGGTTTGAAGATGGATGCTTCTTTCTTCTTCTTTATTGACTTTGGTTTGGAAGCCATCATTTTTCTCCTCTTTAAACCTTTTAACTGAGAAGACTGGCCTGCAGCACCTGATTGATCTTCTTTGTCTTTCTCAGTTGGGTTTCCTCTCTCACAGGGTCAGATTGAGAGGGGACAGAACCCTGTTATGGATCAGAAGTGGAAGCTTGCTGAGGTTTAGCAGGAGATCTAGGTTGTGTTGTCTCAAATGGTTCAACCTTAATCTCTACTTCCTGAGGGACTTGACTTGGTGGGGAGTGTAAGTTAGCAAGTTCACCTCTTTTTATCTTCTGCTTGATCATTATGATATGCTCATCCATGGTGGACAGAGACATAGGACCAAGTCTCCTTCCGGAGAATCTATACAGCTTCAAGAAGCTCATCATCCTTTGCCTATCAGCAGACTTCTTCATACTTTTCTGGATGATGGCTCTTGACTTTGCAGCCTCTTCCCTTAACTTTCTTTAGGTGATCTTTCTTTCTTTGACTATCTCAAGTTCAAGTTGTTTGAGGTACTCAAACTCAATATAGTCAAAGGGTAAAAGAAGAAGTGCAGCAGCTTGATAGAGGCTTGTGGCACTCAAGTAGTTGATCATATTGATCCTATCTTTTTCTTTGTCTACTTGAGGTTCTTATGACACTACATCCTCTTTTACAGGACTTTATTGAATGGGGAAAGAGAAGGCACATGTTTGTATAATCTTTTCTTTCTTCTTTCTTCTTTGATCTGAAGAAGTAACTTTGCATCCTTTGCCTTCTTTCTTTCCTTTGACAATTCCTTGTCAGCCAGTTCATTCAACTCTCTAAGAGGAGAGAGATGATGTTATATATGTCATAGTTCCTAGTCTGCAAGTAATAGATCCTGGCTGTCCTCAACTTATCATTTTGAGTGTTTGGTTTGGGGGCAGCCGTAATAGTAGACTCCATGAGCCTTGCAGACCCAGTAAAGGAACTTTCTCCCCTCAGCTTCCTCTTCCTCTCCCTCTCTCCTCCTCCTCAATCTCCTCAGAAGTCATCTTTCTTTTCCTTTTGCCCCTCACAGACCTTTGTGACTCAGGGTGGAGAGAGCTTTGGCCTTCATTGCTTGGTGTAGCTTCCAAGCTCTGCCCAAAGAGAGGTTGAGATACACCTTCATCTATAGGTGTCTCAAAGAGGGTATGAATCTCTGCAGCAGTTGATGATGATGAGACAGGGCTCTCAGGTTTTGCCACTAGGCCTTCAGTTAAGGTGTAAGGAATACATGTTAAGGCTGATGCAACTCAAACACTTAAGGTCTCCTGCATGCATGCACAAGTACATTGATAAAGAATTCTTTGGAAGTTTCACACATGCAATAGAAATATTTTAGGTGTGAAATCTTCAGAAGCCCAGACCAATATCTTCCGAATCCAAAGATGAAGTCTTCCGAAGCTTCAGAGACAAAGTCTTCTGAAGCCAACACTTGAAGACAGATTTCTTCCGAAGACTCTTAGTATACATGCTTTATCTGATGTTCTTTAAATAAAGCTAGACCCCTTTCCGCTGCAACCCTATAAAGTCACCAACTTGCATGAGTTGGTGAAAAGGTCCATGCTTTTAGTAACTATACATTAAGGTCTAGAGTCTGTAACTTTCTACTTCATGTAGTTTATCATTTTTGTAATATATTAGGATGTGAGCTATGGCATGTCATAGTCACAAGTCAAAAGGAAATCTGCCTTTTGACTCTATAATTGATTTTGTTTTATGTCTAGTCAATTGTATCTGGATAGCCTTCAAAGTATGGTCGGCTATAGGATGTAGTATATGTGTCTCAAGTACTTGTACCTTTCCTTTATTCTTTGTAACACTTGTAATAGAACTTGAGAAGGCAATATATTGCAATCATGAAAACCATTTTGTTGTGTATTTGCTATCTTGTTCTGTCTCTTATTCACTTGTGTTCTTTATGTCATTACTTGTGGTTAATCTAGTTTCACTATTTGATTAGTCAAGTTAATATCCTAATTGTGCTTTTGTGTTGTAAGTGACCACCCTTCACGAGTCTTGCATTTGGTATCAGAGCATTCCAGGCTCTTGATATAAGATATCACCATCTTTAAATCCCTCTCACACACAAAATACTTAACTTTTCAAATGGTAGCCATTTCCAAAAGTGATATGGAAACTGGAACCATGAACAAGTTCCCACTGATCACTCTTGATGACTTTGATACTTAGTGCCAAAGAATGGAAGGTTTCATCAGGTCTCTAGATTCAAGAATGTGGGAGTCTATTGAAAATGGACCTTATATAACAAGCACCCCCTCTGCTACTGGTGGTGGTATGATCCCCAAGGCTGTGGCTAACTACTCAGATGAAGATAGAAAGAGAGTAGAGATTGACCAGAAAGCCATGACAACCCTTCAGACTAATCTTCCAAACTCTATGTACAGAGGTTTCAAGAAATGCAAAACAGCTAAGCAGCTATGGGATGTATTGAAACTGATGTATGAGGGTTCCTCTAAAGCAAAGGAGAACAAGAAGGATCTCTTGAAGTAGTAGTTTGAAAATTTCACCTTTAAAGCAGGTGAGACCATGACTCAACAATACTTCAGGTATGTTGAGATTATGGATACCCTTGTGGATGGAGGAGTTTCTCTTGAAAACAAAGACATTGTAAGGAAGTTCATGTCCTCACTTCCTAGGAAATGGACACACTACTGTGTGGTTGTTAAGAGAACTGAGAATCTGAAAACTCTCACTCTGACAGAGTTATATGGGATTCTTAGTGGCTACCAGATGGAGATAAACTTGCAAGGTTCATCTGGAAACTCCAACAATCAAATGGGTTCTGCCCTTCATGTGGTTTAAAGGGATATCATATATCCACAACATCATCTCTTACGCTACACTAACAACTCACAAAAGGGTCCTTTCATCACCTTCCCTAAGATACCAAGGGAGAACTAAACTCAAGGAAGCCCATTCCAAGAGACAAGTTCTTCTCAAGCCATTGTGTCTTTTGACGAAAGTTGTGGCAGCTCTCTTTTCACCCTCGAAGACCTGGACTGTATTCATTCAGATGATCTGGAATACATGGAAATAGTTCAGCAGATGGTTCTTCTCACTCACAAAGCAAAGAAGTTCTACAAGCGGACTGGAAGGAAGTTCCCCAACAATGCAACCAAAGGAAAGTTTGGACTGGACAAAAGCAAAGTCAGTGTTAAAACTATAACTTGATGGGCCACTTTGCTAGGGAGTGTAAGGCACCAAGAACAAGTGGTGGCAAAGCACAATCCAGACCAAACTACACTAACAAGGCTACCCAAAATGAGAAGGTAAAGCAGCAATCTAAAGCAGTAGGAGGCTTTGACTGGAGCTTTCAGGTGGAAGATGCCTCTCCAAACCAAGCACTGATGGCAGATCATGATGAAGCCAAGGTATTGGAACATCTCTGTACCCCTGAATGCATTGCTAAAGTCAAGAGTTACAGGTCCTACAAATTAGAAATGAGATCTGATCTTGAGTCCTTAAACATTTTAAAAGCTGATTTTAGAAAGCCTGAAAATGATTATAAACTAAAGATAGAGGACTTTGAGAAAGCCATTTCAGTTCTAAAACATGAGCATAAAAATTTTAGGACTCAGATCAAGGATCTCATAACTAAGCTGACTGAGTGCCAGGATGAGCTTATGATTAGCAAAGCCAGGGCAGAAAAGTGTGTCCTTGAAGAAAAAGACCTTCAAGAACATGATATCCTCTTCCCTGCACAACAAGGTGTGCTATGAAAACAAGCAGGGATTGGGATCTAATGAGATAGCTCCTCCACACATAATCTTGTCTGTAAGATCACCCAAGTGCGGAACTTATGAAGATGAGCTTCCTCTGATAGATCCTTTGAGTGAAGAGGATGAAGAAGTGATATTGAAGAATTCCTCTAAGAAGAGTGAAGAGGAGGATTCTAAGAAGGGCCACTATCCTTCTGAGGAGAAGAAGTAGAATGCGATGACCAAGTCAATGAGAAAGAACTTGATCAGAAAAAGCAAAAGAAAAGCTAGGAAGGCTCAAGAGATCAAGACCACTTTTGATTCCAAGCAGAAACAAGTTTTTATCTCTGCAGGATTTGAAGTGGTGAAGACTGAAGACATCAACCTAAACTCTTTTGCTAAGAGTTTTGGTTCATGTTCAAATCATCTCAGCACCAAGGAGAAGGCTGATCTGTTGCATACCACTACTACACAGCCTGGACCATCCAACTTCAAGAATAGTCCTCAGCCTAAAAGGACTGTCTTAACATCTAAAAAGATGAAGGTGGAGAAGGGATATGATCAAAGTTAGTCTTGTTCTTAGCAGAAGGCTCTTGGGAAAAAGAAAATGGTGTGTGTCATGTGTGAAAGTACTACTCATCTTGCTAAGGATTGTCCATACAATCATAAAGGTACTCTTCACATGACCAAGACAAGGACTTCCAAGAGTTGCAAGAATATTCAAGCTTCGGAAGGAAAATCTGTTTCCTTTGGAAGCTCCAAAACTAAGAAGAAGGCAAGTGAAAAATTGCCTTCAGAAGAAAACTTGGTCTAGGAATACTTCCGAAGCACTAAAGTCTGCTGTAGTGCTTGCAGAATCTTTCGAAGGTCTAGTCATCAAAACTTCTGAAGTCTCAAAAGCTTCTGAAGTGATGAAGGTGAAGTCTAAACTTCCAAAGGTGATGTGAAGTCAAAGAAAGACCAAGTGATTGAATGTTCTACATAAAAAACAACTCAAGATTCTCATAGCACTACTATAGGATCCATTACTATTGCATTACCTTATGTTTCTCTTAGTGAGCCAAAGACATGTAAGGCTTGAGTTTCCAAATGTAACTAATCATTTTCTTTGTGCAGGGAGAGCTCAAGACAAACAAGAATATCTGGATCATTGACAATGGCTGTTCCAGGCACATGACAGGCAATATGTCACTACTCTAGAACTTTGAAAGGATTGGTGGAGGGCCAATTGATTTTGGAGGAGATGTAGGTGGTTACATTTCTGGAAGGGGGAAGGTCATAAATGGTAAGCTCAGCATTGAAAAGGTAAACTTTATTAAGGAGCTTGGGTACAGTCTTCTGAGTGTATCCCAATTTTGTGATCAGTCATAACATGCTCTTTACTGAGCATGAGTGCATTATTCTCAAGCCCGGGGTGGTCATTCCTCATGAGCATATGCTACTTAGAGCCCCCAGGAAAGGGAACATGTACAAGATGGACTTGCAAGAAACCTCTCCCTCAGGAGAAGTTTCATGCTTTCTGTCTAAAGCTATTAGTGATTAGTCTTTCCGATGGCATACAATAATGTGACATGTAAACTTTAAAAACATGAATAAACTTATTAAGAATGATTTGGTAAATAGAATGCCAAAGAAAGAGTTTACAAGTGATGATCAGTGTGTTGCATGCCTGAAAGGGAAATAACACAAGGTATCTCATAAGCCTAAGGAAAGAAACTCCATCACTACACCCCTACACTTGTTACATATGGATCTCTTTAGCCCCACCAGTGTAATGAGTCTAGGAATGACCTCTTATTGATTAGTGATCACAGATGACTTTACAAGATTCACTTGGGTTTTCTTCCTTAGATCTAAGGATGAGTCTCCTAAGATTCTGAAGAATTTCATCCTAAAGATTGAGAATCAATCTAATCACAAGGTCAAAACCAGAAGATGTGATCAAGGAACTGAATTCAAGAATCAAATCCTTGATGCATTTTGTGATGAAACAGGTATTACAAGACAATATAGTTCTCCCAGGACTCCTCAGCAAAATGGTGTTGGTGAGAGGAGAAACAGGACACCGATTGAAGCTGCAAGAACCATGCTATCTGACTCTAAGCTGCCCATCACCTTCTGGGTAGAGGCAGTCAATAATGCCTGCTATGTGTAGAACAGAGTTTTAGTAGTTATAACTCATGGAAAGACTCCTTATGAAGTTTGGCACAAGAGGATACCTTTCATTGGTTTTCTCAGGTCATTTGGATGTCCTTGCACCATCTTGAATACCAAAGATCAAATTGCCAAATTTGCTGAGAAATCAAATGATGGACACTTTATTGGATACTCTTTCCAAGCTAAGGCTTATAAAGTATACAATCTTAGAACTAGAATTGTTAAGGAGTCAGCCAATGTGAATTTCAATGAACACACACCTGTGTGGCTGGTTCTGGTCCTGATTGGCTATTTGATCTTGATTTAGTTACCAACTGTTTTAACAAAAAAAAATTGTGAGACTGTTTCAGGATCTGCAGATATCTTATCAACAGGTGATCCAGACCCAAGATTTGAGCTAAAAAGACCTTCAAGTAACACATCTTCAACTCCAGTTGAAACTACTTCTGCAAATGAAGTGTCTATCAGCACCATAATGACAAACTCAACTAATACATTTAGGATGCCTTTAAATTCCAGCTTAGAGGCACAATAACCAGATAAAGATACTTCAAATTTAGAAGAAAATAATGGAGGTGGTGACAATGATCAGGAATTTCTTGATGCTGATAACCACTCCATAGATGACAACATCAATGATGTCACACACTCATTGGATCAAGTCTCTCTTGATAAGTGTACTGATGTGGTGGGAGAAACATCTCTACCAGATCTAAATTTCTCTAATTTAGATCTCTCTTAGCAACTTGTTGTGATCCCTCAGCTTAGGATCCACAAGTCTCACCCCACCACAAACATCATTGGAAATGTTGCATAGGGGTAAGAACAAGAGCATAGACCCATGAAGCAAATGCATGTGTTTACTCTTGTTTCTTATCCCAGATAGAGCCAAAGAAAATTGATGAGGCTCTGAAGGATGGAAGTTGGGTTGAAGCTATGCAATAGGAGTTGCTTTAATTCAAAATACAGAAAGTTTGGAACCTGTCCTCTTCCTCATGGGAAGACTACTAATGGAACCAAATGGGTGTTTAGGAACAAGAAGGATGATAGAGGCATTATCATCAAGAATAAAGCTAGACTAGTTGTTCAAGGATGCACACAAGAAAAAGGAATTGACTACACTGATGTCTTTGCTCCTGTAGCAAGACTGGAAGATGTTAGGATATTCCTGGTATTTTGGATGCAGCAAATGCAAAGAATATCCTAACAACTTCCGGTCTTGCTACAGGAGTAAAGACATCAGTGTAGTCAGTTCCTTCTTCTTGTGTGTATCCTTGAACAACTAGTCTAGCTTTGTTTTTGATTACAATGCCTCTATCATTCTTCTTGTTCCTAAACACCCAGTTGGTTCCAATAGCAGTCTTCCCATGAGGAAGAGGACAAGGGTTCCAAAAATTTTTGTCTTTTGAATTGAAGCAACTCCTGTTGCATAGCTTCAACCCAACTTCCATCATTCAGAGCCTCATCAATTTTCATTGGCTCTATCTAGGATAAGAAACAAGAGTGAAGACAAAAATTTGCTTCATGGGCTTGTCCTTTTGTTCTTACCCATGTGTCAACATCTCTAGTGATGTTTGTGGTGGGGTGAGATTTGTGGATCCTTAACTGAGGGATCACAACAATTTGCTGAGAGAGATCTAAATTAGAGAAATATAGATCTGGCATGGATGTTTCTCCCACCACATCAACACTCTTATCAAGAGAGACTTGATCTAATGAGTGTGTGACATCATTGATGTTATCATATATGGAGTGGTTGTCAGCATCAAGAAATTCCTGATCAGTATCACCACCTCCATCATTTTCTTCTGCATTTGAAGTGTCTTTATCTGGTTGTGGAGCCTCTGAGCTAGAATTTGAAGGCATCCCAGATGAATCAGCTGAATTTGTCATTTTGGTGCTGATAGAAACTTCATTTGCAGAGGTAGTTACAACTGGAGCTGAAGATATGTTACTTGAAGGTCTTCTTAGCTCAAATCTTAGGTTAGGATCACCTATAGGTAAGATTTCTGTAGACCCTGAAACAGTCTCACAAGATTTGTTAAAATAGTTGGTAACTAAATCAAGATCAAACAACCAATCATAACAAGAACCAGCCACACAGGGTGTGTGTTCATTGAAAGTCACATTGGCTGACTCCTCAACAATTCTAGTTTTGAGATTGTTTACTCTATAAGCCTTAGCTTGGGAAGAGTATCCAATAAAATGTCCATCTTCTCAGCGAATTTGGCTATTTGATCTTTGGCATTCAAGATGGTGCAAGGACATTCAAATGATCTGAGAAAACCAATTAAAGGTTTCCTCTTGTGCCAAAGTTCATAAGGAGTCTTGCCATGAGTCTTAACCACTAAAACTCTATTCTACACATAGCAGGCATTGTTGACTGCCTCTACCCAGAAGGTGATGGGCAGCTTAGAGTCATACAACATGGTTCTTGTAGCTTCAATCAGTGTCCTGTTTATCCTCTCAGCAACACCATTTTGCTGAGGGGTCCTCGGAGCACTATATTGCCTTGTGATACCTTTTTCATCACAAAATGTATCAAGGATTTGGTTCTTGATTCAGTTCCTTGATCACATCTTATGGTTTTGACCTTGTGATTAGATTGATTCCCAATCTTTAGGATGAAATTCTTTAGAATCTCAGGAGTCTCATCCTTAGTTCTACGAAAGAAAACCCAAGTGAATCTTGTAAAGTCATCTGTGATCACTAAACAATAAGAGGTCCTTCCCAGACTCATTGCATTGGTGGGGCCAGAGAGATCCATATGTAACAAGTGTAGGGGAGTAATGATGGAGTTTCTTTCCTTAGGCTTATGAGATACCTTATGTTGCTTCCCTTTTAGGCATGAAACACAATGATCATCACTTGTAAACTCTTTCTTTGACATTCCAGTTACCAAATCATTCTTAATTAGTTTATTCATGTTCTTAAAGTTTACATGGCACATTCTTTTATGCCATAGGAAGGACTCATCATTATTGGCTTTAGACAGAGAGCATGAAACTTCTCGAGAGGGAGATGTTTCTTGCAAATCCATCTTGTACATGTTCCCTTTCCTGGGGGATCTAAGCAAAATATGCTCATGAGGAATGACCACCACGGGCTTGAGAATAATGCACTCATCCTCAGTAAAGAGCATGTTATGACTCTGATCACAAAATTGGGATACATTTAAAAGATTGTACCCAAGCTCCTTGATAAAGTTTACCTTTTCAATGCCGAGCTTACTATTTGTGACCTTGCCCCTTCCAGAAATGTAACCACCTTCATCTCCTCCAAAAGCAACTGGTCCTCCATCAATCCTTTCAAAGTTCTGGAGTAGAGACCTTTTGCCTGTCATGTGCCTGGAACAACCACTATCAATGATCTAGACATTTTTCTTTGTCTTGAGTTGTTCCTGCACAAAGAAAATGATTAGTTAAATTTGGAAACCCAAGCCTTACTTGTGTTGGGCTTACTAAAAGAAGTAGAAGGTAATGCAACTGTAATAGATCCTATAGTTGTGCTTTGAGGATCTTGAGCTGTTGTTGATGGAGAACTTTCAGTCACTTGGTCTTTCTTTGACTTCCACACCACCTTTGGAAGTTTGGACTTGACCTTCAATACTTCGGAAGCTTTTGAGACTTCAAAAGTTTTGATGACCGGACCTTCGAAAGATTCTGCAAGCACTACAGCAGACTTTAGTGCTTCGGAAGTATTCCTTCCTTCCGAGACCAAATTTTCTTCCGAAGGCAAATTTTCACTTGCCTTCTTCTTCCTTTCGAGCTTCCGAAGGAAGCAGATTTTCCTTCCGAAGCTAGAATCTTCTTTGAACTCTTGGAAGTCTTTTTCCTAGTCAAATGAAGAGTACCTCTTGGATTGTATGGACAATCCTTAGCAAGATGAGAAGTACTTTCACACATGGCACATTCTATTTTCTTCTTCCCAAGAGCCTTCTGCTGAGAACAAGACTGATTTTGATCACATCCCTTCTCCACCTTTATCTTTGCAGATGCTAAGACAGTTCTTTTGGGCTGAGAATTGTTCTTGGAGTTGGATGGTTCAGGCTATGTAGCAGTGGTACACAATAGATCAGCCTTCTTCTTGGTGCTGAGATGATTTGAACATGAACCAGAAGTCTTGACAGTAGAGTTTAGGTTGATGTCTTCAGTCTTCACTACTTCATGTAGATACATATGTACCTAGTTTATGAGCTTAATGTAAAAGTCTTTCATGTCTTACATATATGTAAATAGATGGTTGAATGAAATACAATATGTGGTTTATGCTTATAATGTTTAATGTTTCATTGGTTATTGTGTATTAACGCTTATTGAACTAACTATATAGGTTTGTGGTTGTTTGAATAGATCTAAGTCAAATAATAGTTGTGAAACATATTCAAACTTAATCATATGAAGTTCTCATGCGAATGGCCCATGCTAATGGACCATACACATGAACAACTTCATGCTAATGAACAAGTCGCACGACTGAACCAGGAGACTGGATCAGTCGCACAATTGTGACATGAGATTGACTCAGTCGCACGACTAAACACTCAGTCGTGCGAATGGATCAACCGCATGACTCAGTCGCACGATTGAACCATGCGAATGGTTCAATCACATGAATGAGTAACCCTAACCTGTAAATACCACGTAATTCGTGGAAAAACATAACACTTTGAAGAATTCGACTCATACACATACCCTAGCCATCCAGAACACCCAAGAAAGCTAGTCCAAGTTCATAGATCGTACTAGATCGATTACCAATTGTTCTTAACGTTTAGATTCAATCTACAATTGTTTCTACGTGCGTTCTCATTGATTGGATCGCCAATCAAATAGGATTCCGCACTATTTGACTTGGTATACACGTATATCAGTTAGTATTTCATTCAATAGACGATCCTAACAAGTGGTATCAGAGCTAAGGCTCTTGATTTACGTGTGATTCAATCAGTTTTGATATAAAATTGTGTTTTTCACGCAATAACGTAAATCTTTTGTGTCAAACATTGTTTTGGACGTCTTCAGATCGTAAAGTTAACGTTTTTCCAGCATACGACAATTAGGGTTCTTGAAAATTCATGTTTTAGCCTTAAAATACCTTAAGCCTACGAATTTTCAAGTTTCAGCAGCTTCAGTCGCCCGATTGACTCAATCGCACGACTGAATTCATATGCATACGCATGATTGGACTCATTCATACATCCATTCGTACGGCTAAATTGCCCATTCGCATTGTTCATCCGCACCTGTCCATTCGCACGATTGAGCCATCCGCATTTACTCATTCGCACGCCTGAGTCAACCGCATTGTTCAATCGCACGAAGTGTTCAATTACATACCTTCATTCGCAAATGTTAAACAGACTGTTCCAAAGTTTAAAGTTGATAGAAATGGAGGATCAATATTCAACGTTCACCTTAGGAAGGGATTCTAGGATTCAAAACTTATTGCTTCTAGAAAATGAAGTGGGAAATCATAACAAGCCCCCAAGCTAATGACGTTAGATGATTATCCACAATGTAAGCAAAGGTTTGAGATCTACTTAAATGGAGTAGATCCTAATCTGTGGGAGTCGATAGAGACAGGATATAGCATGCCGGTAGGTGCAGATGGAGTCAAACTCACCTTAAGCGGTATGACTGATGGACAAAAAGTAAAATACAATGTAGAGAAGAAAGTATATGCGTTGCTGACTCAGTCGATTCCTAAGGACATCTTCCATCAATTTTCTGAGAACAAGCAAGCTAAAAAGCTATGGGACGCATTGGAAAAGAGGTATGAAGGAAATGCATCGTTAAAAGCTCTAAAGGCTAAAGCATTGAAGAAGGAGTTTGACAACTTCTCGTCAATGGGAAAGGAGAGCTTAGACGATGTCATTGATCGTTTCTACCATCTGATGAGTGAGTTGCACACCCATGGAGTTACTACGTCTATGGAGGACAAAGTTTCAAACTTTGCAGATGGTTTGCTCGAGAAGTAGAGTTCATTTGTTTCCAACCTCAGACAGAATGATATTCTAGCGAAGTTAGACATCAACGACTTCATTCTGAAACTGCGGGAGGAGGAGTTGAGCATGAAGTACATGGCCGAAAAGTCATCATATGATCAGAATCTGGCACTGTACAACTCAACCCCACAAGCTGAAACGTCTTGAGCACCACTTCAAACGACATTTGTGTCGAGTTCAGCTGGTCCATCACAAACTACTACTTTAGGACCTGACACGTCAGGGTCGTCTGGTACCCAATACATAGCACCTGAAGCAAATGCTACTAAACTGAAGCCGAGAATCTCGGGAATGTGATAGTAGAGGTAACAAAGGAGCACATGGATCTTTTAGCAGCGGTTGTTGACTCCTATGATGGACTAGTTACTGGAAAAATTGGGAACTGTCATCTGGCAGACGAGGACTACGAGAAGGTAGACGAGACAGAGTTAGAAAGGATGGACATCATGTGGGCCTTAGCAAGTGCTGTTCGGAGAGCAAAGAAGTTTGTCAAGAAGACTGGACGGAATCTGATCGCCAGTAAGGACACAACTTTTGGCTTTGACAAGACAAAAGTTACTTGCTTCAATTGTGGGGGAAAGGGGCACTTCAAACGTGAATGTGTGATGCCCAAGAAGACGGGAAATAGGAATCCATTCTCATCTTTAACTTGTCAGGATAAGCCCATAAGCAGTCCTACTTCGTCGAGCAAGGACCCTAAAGCCTTAACAGCTCATTATGACAAAAGACAAGATTGGAGCTTCCGGTTTGTGTCTCCGGGAGAATCCAACATTGCTAGTGTCGAGGATCTAGATGACGACTCAGCAAGTGAAGGTGATATTGCAGTGGAGCTCGCTGTCACACCTGGCCCCTCGCATGAACAATATTGTCCGCTTTGCCCACGAAAAGCTCACGGATTTGCTTTTGGTTGCCCGGGTGAAAACTTCCCGGGGAGGTCACCCATCCCTGGATTGCTCCCACCTGAGCACGCTTAACTGTGGAGTTCTCCTCTCATCCATAGCCAATACGCCCAAAACGCGTTGTTGATGTTAGAGGCCATACATTTCTTATGAACCAGGAATCTCTCCTGTCCACGGCCGATGTGGGATATGTGTAGGGTGTCACAAGTACCCCATGTTTGGACTCATCGTCCTCGATGAGCCTGAGAAGTCTCCATCATTGGTGAGGTATGTCCCACACCCCGAACGGCATAGGAGTGGCTCTGATACCATTCTGTCACACCTGGCCCCTCGCATCAACAATATTGTCCGCTTTGCCCACGAAAAGCTCACGGATTTGCTTTTGGTTTCCGGGTGAAAACTTCCTAGGGAGGTCACCCATCCCTGGATTGCTCCCACCTGAGGACGCTTAACTGTGGAGTTCTCCTCTCAGCCACAACCAACTTGAAATGTATATATCCTTAGGTATCTTGGGAAGGTTTACGTTGGAATGACGACTATTATTTTTCTTATTATTCATCAATTATATACTTATTGACCATGTGAGTTTTCTTGCCCTCTTTTTATCTTTTCACACTATTTTGGGGTGAAACATGATTACTTATACATAAGCATTTGTAAACGTTTAGACTTGTAAAGCACTTGCAATTCATATTTTTGTCATGGTTATTAGTGCGTTGTAAGTGTTTATATGAGATACATATTTTTGTTTGCAATCATTAACTATTTGTTAATGATTGTCCAAAGATCTAAGACGTCGCCAGGCTAGTAATAGTTAATGATTGTAAACAACTATGTATCTCATATAAACACTTACAACACACAAAAACCATGACAAATAAAGTTGAATTGCAAGTGCATTACAAGTCTCAAACCTTTATAAGTGTATGATGTATAAGTATCATGTTTCACCCCAAAATAGTATGAAAAATATAAATAAAAGGGGCAAGGAAACTCACATTATATATATAAGATGATGATAAGAAAAACAAACGAGGCTCCAATGATTTCTCTTACAAGATGCCTAAATGTATATGTTCCAAGATTAAGTTGATAATAGGATTAACAATAAGACATGAACTAGGATTTCAATTGAAATTTGAGGGTTTAAATAACTAAGTAAAATAATGACTTGTTTATGTTTTGGATTAATAAAGACAATATAAATCAATTAAAAATATCTCAACAATTTAAGTTATTGATTAATAAAAATTAAGTATAATATGTGAAAAGAAATAATTAATTTAGTAATTAACTATTTAAAACTTGATAAAGATATTACATATTAAATGACGTTGAAATTATTTAAAATCATTTTATAAAGTTTTGAGCTTTTAAAATGATTTATTATAAATGTTTTATAATACAAAAACCTTAAAAGTAAAAATAAGCAAATTATATTGTTTTATAATTTTCAAGAATTTAAATAAAAGTTAACGAATAAATTTATTAAATAATTATGATATAACATGCTCAAATGATTAGATGAATAATAAATTATTCAATAATAATTTTAATAACTACTTGAATAATTAGTTATTTAACATATAAATTTATAATGTTTTGAAATAATCAAAATTTGAACCATAATATATTTTTAGCATTTAACTTACATGAAAGAATTAATAATGTTTTATAATCTTTGTTATTTTAAAAAAAATAAATAAATAATAAAACTATAATCATAAGTTTTAAAAATCCATAAAATTTACTTAATAATTCTTGAAATGTTCTAGTTAACAATTTAATTTTTATTTTAATTCATTAATATAATAATAATTTTTCTGTATTAAAAATATGGCAAAAACAATTAAAATAAAAAAGATTGGCTGGGGCCCGGTTCGAACCCGGAACCTCCTGCTTATGGAGATTGTAAGTTACTAGTTGGGCTAAGGCCCGAATCTGAGTTTAGATTCAAAACAAAACTATATAATCAAATTGAAAAGAAAACCCCAAATCCACATAAACCCTAGTTTGATTTGATTCCAATCGATCATGAAAATGATTTCGATACTTGAATTAAACATGAGGCTTTTTTTCACATGTAAAACGAGTATGTAGATGTGCTTAATGACCTGAATTGATTTTGTTTAGTTAGCAAATGAGAACAGTAATAGGTGCCCTCGTGGAGTTAATCAAACGGAAATGATTCTTGATGGTTTGATTCGATTGACCACTTGGAAAGCTTCGTATGATGATGAAGGTAGATTCCCCTCTATTAATTTCTAGTTAGAAGGTTCTAAAGGTGCCGAAAGCTAGTTACAAGTTTATGTTGTGCATTTGAATCGAACGTGATGTTTGTGTGTGTTGGAGGCGAAATTGGGAGTTCAAGAAGTTTCAGAATACCGATTTGAAGATATTCCCTCGTTTGTAAATGCATGACTGGATCAGTTTCAAGTCGATCGAGTTCGTGTTTTGAATACAAGTTCCGGTTTCTATTCGAGATGATTAAAGATTCGAATTAAAACATTCATTGAGTTCGAAACGGGTCAAGAGAGGGTTAATACGGTTTAATTATGTTTAATCGAACGTTTCCGGCGTGGAAGTGTCGCCGGACTTGGCCGGGACCCTTGCCGGCAGTTAGCCTGAGATACGGCCGATGACGGGAGTGGGTTTGGGTGGTTTGGGTAGTTTTAACCCAATTTACAATCTTGGTCCCTGATGTTTAAGTTCCTTATTATTTCATGTAAAAATTTCTAAATTAAGTTTTGGAAATTACAAAATTGGCCCCAAACTTATCAAACAAATTTATAATTGAATTTGTGTTTGAAAACTTTAAAAGGGTTTATGAATAATTAAAAAAATAATTTTTTAATTAATCAAATTAAATCTAATTCTCATTACAACCTATGAACTTGTATAAATTTATAAGTTTTATAAAAAAAACTTTGATATATAACTATTCTTTCCATGTTAGAACTCATAAATGACAATCATTTTGTATATTTATAACACTTTATTTTATAATTTATCAAATTATTATAACCTGTTTAAATGGCTTAATAAATGAAAAATGAAAAATTATTTCTTTTATATTTGTTACATTTATAACCCATATGATACACTAGAATAAATAAGTTTAAAAAAAATTTATATCATATGAAAATTCAAAATGAATTCAAGTTCGGATTATAATTTGAAAACTGGTGAATATTACACTCGCGATGTCAAATGTTGAAGAATCTGAAACAGTAGTTGATCACCTACCTGAAGAAGGGACAAGGTCAACAAGTCCAGAATCACCAAAACCAGAGAAGTCAGACACTGCTTTCATGGCTGATTCAACCTCACCCTCTCAAGTAAGTACCACTACTCAACTTTTCAATAATCATGCTTGTTCAGATTCTAATAAATTTAGGGAAAGCATTGATATGAAATTTGCTAGGTTATTAGACCATAATGATAACTTAGTAAAGGACTTACAATTGTGCACTGAAGCGAATAGAGTCTTAAAACAAAATGAGCACAACTATAAAGAAAAGATAGAACTATTGAACAAACAGCTTAGGAAACTGAAGTTGTAGCCTTTAACCAAGCTAATTACATTAAGTTCTATCTAAACTCCCTAGAAGATACTAAGAAACAAAAGGCAGTTTTGGAAATAGAAGTAAATTCACTAAAACAAAAACTGCATAGTTGGACAAGTTCCTCTCACATTGTCCAACACTTAGTGAGAGAGCGAAACAATGGGGAGGGTTTGGGATATAAAGTGGTTCCACCGCCACATGAGACCTTGATGAATGCAAAAAGCAAACCAATAAATAATAACCCAATCAAGGATCATGTGGTGTCCACTCCTCTTGTAAGTGATCCAGATTCCGCATGTAAACCAAATGAATCTGTCACTAAACAAAAGGATGCCACTTCAAAATCAAAAGGTAAAATGCCTTGTGTTAATCTGGACGAACAATTTGAAAAGGTTAAAATAAAGAAAGGTTCAACAAAGTCTACTTCTGAACCAAGAAATACCAAACAAATTAACCAATCACGTGCTTCATGTCTAAGTCCAAATAAACAAAAGGGAAAAGATGTTAACAATGTCAAAACAATTAATTTGTTAACAAGATAAAACATCTAAACAAGAAGTGACAAAACCCAAAGAGAATAAGTCACTCGTTTGTCACATACTTCTCCATAGAAATAGGTAAATCGTCAAGTTGAAAGCAGATCATGCTACAACTGTGGAAAGTATGGGCACATAGTGTCTTATTGCCCTTATTATCAGACACCAAAGAAAAAGATTGAACTTTATGACACTAAGGCAAGCTCTTCCAAATGAAGATTCATGACTCCACCAAAAGGAGTCAGTGAACCTAAAGTTCAACCTATCAGCCAGTCGTCTATTTATCACAACATGCCTTACACAAAGCTGGCTTATAGAAAGAAAAGTCTATGTCTGGAAATAAGAACAATAAGACAAATTATATTCCCTCACCCTCAAATGGACAATGGGTAGAATTTATGATGTGTGATGCCTCTGGGACACCCAAGCCGATTAAGGCTTGGGTCCCTCATCTTAACTAATGTTTTCAATTGAATGTGCAGGGTGTTCGCTATAGTGCTGAAACAAACACCTGGATTGTAGATAGCAAAGCATCAAGGCACATGACAGGAAACCGGGCACTCCTATCAAACATCAAACAAATATAAGGAGATCATGTTTCTTTTGCTGGAAACAAATGAGGGTACATCACAGCTCAAGGGGATGTAGGGAACCAGAAAGTTAAGTTTGAGAAGGTAAACTACGTTCAACAACTTCAGAATAATCTACTTTCTGTTTCCCAAATATGTGAAAAAGGATTTAAGGTAGTTTTCGTCAATAAGAAATGCTATGTCCTGAAAAAGGACTACGTGATTCCGGAGGAACAAGTGTTAATGTCGGCCTCAAGATATAATGATCTTTATGTCTTGGATCTATCGAAGGCCTCCACAACTGTTCATCAAGTTCAATGCTTCTTGTCAAAAGCTACTGAGAATGATTATATCTCCTGGCATAGGAGAATATGGTACATCAATCCAAGGAAGATGAACCACTTGATCCAGAATGATCTAGTGCGAGGAGTCAATGTTAAGAACTTCCAACTCCTGGATTTTTGTGTCGCCTGCAAGAAAGGCAAACAAACAAAGCAGTCTCATATGGAAAAGAAAGTTAATTCTATAGAACTGTCTCTTGAGCTTCTTCACATGGATCTGTTTGGTCCAGTCAGTACAAGAAGCATCACAGGAGACTTGTACTACTATATAGTTACAGATGACTACTCAAGATTCTCTTGGGTGATTTTTCTGAAATCAAAATCAGAAAATTTGAGTCATTCAAAGAATTGGTAACTACACTAGAGTCTCTCTACCAGCTGAAGGTAAGACAAGTACGCTCAGACAATAGAACCGAGTACAAGAACCAATGGATGGAGGCTTTCTGCAAAGAAAAGGGAATTGTGCACCAGTTCACTTCCACCTACACTCCTCAGATGAACGAGGTTGCCGAGAGAAAGAATTGCGGCTTAATAGAGACAACACACACAATGCTACCAGACTCAAAACTGCCTATCCAATTTTGGAATGAGGCGGTAGCCAATGTGTGTTACATGTTAAATCAAGTTCTGGTAGTAAAACGTCATGGCAAGACATGTTACGAGTTACTTCAACGACGTAAACCAAATCTGGAGTATCTCGAACCGTTTGGAACACCATGCACGTTGCTGAAGAAAACTCAGGATGGGAAGTTTAGCGAGAAGGCTGAAGAGGGCATCTTTCTAGGATACAACATACCGAAAAAAGAGAGTTTACAACAACTCAATGGGTCAAGTAGAGGTGTGGTGTAACGTCAATGTTCAGAGATACACCACCCCTCCTGCTGGAAAAGGAACCACTTTCTTTTTTGACTATGATGGATTCTTCAAGTCTTTCAACATCCCTCTCTCTACGTCTGATGATGAGTTAGAAGCCAAAATGATGAATGATGTTCTAAACACACCATCATAGGAATCTACATCATCTGGATCATAAGGTGAATCACCAACCAACTCAAGAGGAACACTCGAGGTAAGTGACTCTTCCTCTGACGATGAAGCCGTGGAGAATAATCAGGACACTCAGGAGGAACAGGTTCCTCCTACTGCAAGTCCACAAGTATCTGACATTGATGCCTCTGAGTCTTCGGAACCTCATACTCCTACTGCCTCAGATACTGAACCAAATGTTCATAATCTTGATTCTGAGGTAGCTGTTCCCACTACTCCTAGATAACACCTAAACGTCTATTATCCTCTGGACAATGTCATTGGGGATGTCAGATCAGGAGTTCAGACAAGAAATCAACTATATTCAGCTGATTATGCCTCGGTAATGGAGAAAGGGTACCTTCACGATGGTGCTTATCGTTGTTTTATGTCTCAGTTCGAGACAAAATACATTAGTGAAGCCCTAATTGATGAGGCATGGGTGAGTGCCATGCAAGAAGAACTTCTTCAGTTCAAGAAGTTAGGTGTATGGACACTAGTAGATAGACCTAAAGGTGCTAAGGTCATTGGCACCAAGTGGTCTTGAAATGTAAGAAAGATGACCAAGGAGTCATCATCAGGAACAAGGCTCGACTTTTAGTTCAAGGATTTTGACAAGTCGAGGGAGTTGATTACAATGAAGTATTTGCACCTGTGGCGAGAATGGAAGCCATTTGTATCTTTCTAGCCTATGCCTCTTCCTTGAAGATTAAAGTCTATCATTGGATGTAAAGAGTGCATTTCTCCATGGCGAAATCCGGGAAACAGTGTATGTCAGTCAACCCGAGGGATTTGAGGATCCATATCATCGGCACAGAGTTTACAAACTAGATAAGGCTCTCTATGGGCTTCACCAAGCCCCAAGAGTATGGTATGAAAAACTCTCAACTCACCTTGTGAAACACGGATTTCATAGAGGTGTAATTGACTGTACACTGTTCATCAAAGAAAAAGATGGTGATCTGCTGCTGGTTTAGATTTACATTGATGACATAATCTTTGGTTCAAAGAACGAAGAATTATGTAAAGAATTTGAAGCAGTGATGAAGGCAGAATTTGAAATGAGTGTCATGGGAGAGATGAAGTTCTTTCTCAGGCTACAGGTGGATCAAACACCATAGGGAATATTTCTATATCAGACCAAGTATGTAGGGGATATTCTTAGTCGGTTTGACACGGAGAATGCTTCCGCAACTGGGACTCCACTTGCTACAAATCATGATGTAGCACCCGACGAGAATGGTAATCTGGTTGATGCTACCATTTACCGAGGAATGAGTGGATCCCTCATTTACCTCACTGCCTCAAGACCTGATGTTATGTATGCAACATGTCTTTGTTTAAGATATCAGGCAAAACAAAAAGTTAACCATCTTATTTGGGTGAAAAGGATATTCTGTTATCCGAAGGGTACACCCACACTTGGATTGTGGTATCCTCATGACGATGACTTCGACCTAACCGTGTACAGTGACTCGGATTATGGCGGCTGCAAGATGAACCACAAATCCACCTAAGCAGGTTGTCAATTCTTTGGTAGAAGATTAGTCACGTGGCAGTGTAAGAAGCAGACATCAGTTGCATTGTCAACTTGTGAAGCATAATATGTTACTGCGGCAAGCTACTGTTCTCAAATCATCTGGATTGAACAACAGATACAGGACTACGGTTTGGAATTTTCTAACACCCCTATATTTGTTGATAATTCTGCTGCAATAGCCGTTACTAAAAATCCTGTCCAACATCCTAAGACCAAACACATCGGCATAAAATATCACTTTATACGTGATGTTTTGAAAAGACTCTAATCGATGTTGTTAAAATAATATGGATTTTCAACGCGCTGACCTCTATACAAAAGCATTTGATAAACCACGTTTTCTATATTTGTTAGAGGTCAACGACGTTAAAAAGAAAAGTGATGTAATTCCGGATGATGAACAGGTCTAGTCCGATGTGTCAAGTTTTTTTCTTTTATTTTCTTTTATTCTAGTTTATTTTATTTAATTTATTGGTTTCACTTCTTCGCCTATTAAAATCCTAAAAACGAAAATCGTTTACGGTTTTAGAATTTTAGACTGAGAATAGGTTAAGTTAGTAATAATAATAATAAAAAAAGGAGGGAGGGGGATAGGCAAGCTGATAGAAATGAGATCGTATCTAAGATATCGATTCAAAGACTATGGAAAATGATAGTACACAGGAACAAAGCATTTGGTACCTTTAAAGATTTAAATTGAATTAGATGAGAAATTCAAAGTATAAGTCTGAGAAGTCTAAGTAAAAATAAAAGGAAAAATGATAGTAAAACTAGCTACTACTAAGGTAACACAGAGAAAGTAGACCTAGAGGTTGCTAGACCATTAGATGATATGTCGGTAGATTCAACACGATAGATAAGTAGACCTCTTTGGTGATCTGAAGATCAAACTAAGCTGTTCAACAAGCTGTGGGTTATCATCTTATCCCTGGTTAACACAATCAACAAAGTTTCAATAAGGGGTGACGAGCAAAATAAACGCCACAAATGTGTGCGGATGACCAACATATGAGCAAAGCACATGATGAAAAATGCAAAAAGCAATCAAACTGGTAACCTAAGTTTTTGGTGAGATCTATGCAACAAATAAATTGCTCAAACAAGAAGATAGGTTATGTGCCTCTCTGTTGTGCGGTGGCACTAACCTGAGGATAAGCATAACCTATATATTCTAGAATTCATTGTTGTTTGCCGCCTCTCTGCTATGCGGTGGCACAGACCTAAGGCTTGGCTTCTCTTTGAAAGCTCTAAGAATAGTGTCTTCTTGTCAAACTACCTGTAAACCGCTGAAAAATCTCATGAGGAATGTTGATTACCATATAAGCATGGGATCCACAAATACTTGTTGAAATAATTAAACCTTAAACTATCACCAATCTGTGTCAAAAGTCTGTTTTTGGATTTAAGTGGACTAGTATACTGACAATCATCGTGGCAGCAGTTCTTGAAAGTCCAAATCAATGTGTGTGTGTCTTATTGTACTAGTATGATTTCCTTAATTTGCTAATGACTCTCGACGAAAAAAAGAATCTTGTAGATACATGTGTCCCTAGTTTCTGAGCTTAATTTAAAATATCTTTATTGTCTTTCACATATGTAATTGAATGGGTACTTAATGAAATACAATGTGTGGTTGTGCTGATAATGTTGAATATTTCATTGCTTGGTATGTAATAACGCTTATTGAACTAATTATATAGGTTTGTGTTTGTTTGAATAAATCTATGTAAAATAATGATTGTGAAACATGTTCAAACTTAATCATATGATGTTCTCAAGCGATTGGCCCATGCTAATTGACTATACGCATGAACAACTTCATGCTAATGAACCAGTCGTACGAATGAACCTGGAGACTGGATCAGTCGTATGATTGTAACATGAGATTGACTCAGTCGCACGACTGAACACTCAATCGTGCAAATGGATCAACCGCATGACTCAATCGCACGACTGAACCATGCAAATGGTTTAGTCTCCCGAATGAAAAACCCTAACCTATAAATACCACTTAAATCGTGGAAAAACAGAACACTTTGAATACCTACGTACTAAATCGTACCCTAGCCATCCAGAGACCTCTAAGAACCTGTTCCAAGTTCACAGATCTAACTAGATCGATTCTCAATCGTTCTTAACATTTAGATTCAATCCATAATTGTTTCTACGTGCATTTTTTTCTACGTGCATTCTCACTGATTGGATCGCCGATCAAATAGGATTCCGCGCTATTTGATTCGGTATACACGTATTTCAGTTAGTATTTCGTTCAATACACGATCCTAACAAATCTAGCATGAAATGATTTTGGTAACACGTCCTGAAGGATTTGATTACCTGTATGATTCCATGCTAAATCATTCCTCTTATGGTCAAAAGAACTTGAAGTTGCCTGTTCAAGAAATAAATCTGTTAGATTTCAATCTTAGGATTTCCACCTCCCAAAAAATCAAAAAAATATGTCTTAATTTCTAATAGTTTCTTTTGTTTAAGTTTGTCAATTTAGGTTATATGTTGGACTATGTCATGGAATTCAATCTGGGATTTATTCACTTAAAAGGGTCACGTCTGAGGTGACCAAATGTGTTTTCAAATGTTAAATGGGTCACGTCTGAGGTGACATTGTGTGTTGTTTAAAAGGATCACGAGTAAGGTGATCAAAAGTTTTCAAAGATAAGATGATCATGTCTGAGATGATCAAATGCTCAAAATGTTTAATCAACTGTTAAATGGGGTTAAATGTCAAATGGTCATAAAATCAAAACCATAAGTATGATCCATTCGCACGACTGGACCATGAGTATGGACCAGTCGTCCGATTGGACCATACTTATGCACTAGACAACCGAATGAAGCATGAGTATGAGTCATTCACACAAATGGCTTACAAGATTGAGCCAGTCGCCCGAATCGAGTTGTGCGAATGAGTCAGTCGCCCGACTGAAACCCAGTTGGCCGACTGGATGTAATCGACTGAACCAATTGCACGACTGAGATCCAATCGCCCAAAAGAAAAGAGCGAATGGATCCAGTCACCCGATTGAAATTGGATTCAGTATAAATAGGCCATAGTCGATCACATAAACTCATCACCCCCCATTTGCCCTAAAATCGCACAGCCTACCGTTACTCTGCCAAAATTTCCTTTGACCTTTCTTGACCTCAAATTTCATATTTTGACGATCTCTGGTGTTTACACAAGTATAATGCGGTATAATCTATCCAAATTTCCGACGATTTGACTCCAAAGTCAAGAAATTCAGCCCTAACAAGAACCATGATTTAAGTTGGACAAATAACCTAACTAAACTAAGTAAAATATTGAAATCAAAGTTGTTAGGTTATAAGTTAAGTGATTGCGAGTCTTGTAAGGCCCCGTTCCCGAGCACATCACAGTTGGTCATTCATTGCACATAAGACATTTTAAAACGTACATTTATTTTGCAATGGAATTTAAAACTTTCATTAATAACTAAGAACATGCCATTTAATTCATTTACAACATTTGTTTTCATCTCAAAATATAACGACATGTCAAAATACGGATGCCAGCCTCAAAATGCTCCCAGTAGCTTATGAATCCATGCCTGCAACTCCTCAGCATCAACAAATACCTGCCAACTATCTTGCATACAAAAGTCAACGACGCTGAGTGAGTTCTAGTTTTTATAATAAAATACTTTACTTTTGTTAAAACCGTTCTTTACTTTCTTTCAAAACCATACTGTACTTTACAATCATTCATGATCATACATCATACGTACATACAAATAATATCATTATTATCTTCGTCATTACATTCATTAACTTCCGTTCATTCAACATATTACATTATCGTTCACTTCTCTTTCTAGATTCGGTCAGACTTTACCCTCTTCGTGGCACTCAGCCACGATTACTGAGGACGAATGACAAGGATCCTGTTTAGTACATTATTACGATAATTCATTAACGTTCATTTTATACGTTCGTTCTTTCATACATTGTCTTTTGTTCATTACTCTTCATTACTCGAATCTTGTCTCATGCAATATCCCCGACTCATGCTCGAAAGCTGATGCTGTGCCGGGGCCTGCTCACAAACCCCCGACTCATGTCCGAAGCCTGACACAACACCTGGATACGCGACAAAGATCCCATGTGAGTCAATCACAGGGATTGAACTCTATCCGAGTCTGTTGCAACACAAAGTCGCTCACCTTATAGATATGCTTGGCTTTATGCCACACCCCCGAAGTTATACGTAACTCGGGTAACCATCATATATTTCACCCCCAACATTATGGGTAACAACACCCCCATCGAAATGGGTAACAACACCCCGACTGAAATGGGTAACAACACCCCCACCAAAATGGGTAACAACACCCCCACCAAAATGGGTAACAACACCCCCATCGAAATGGGTAACAACACCCCCATCAAAATGGGTAACACCATTGAAGGTCATTCACAAAGACTAGAACCCTTACGTGCACACTTTAGGATTAACTAAACCTCATGCGGTTGAGCTTAAGGCATTTAGAGCCGTACACTTCATTATACTTTGCTTGCAAGCCTCTCACGTTCTAATTCATTAATACATGCATGCAGTCATTCATTACGTTCCTCTTTTCATTGTCTTCTACTTTACGTTACATAATACTTTCATTACATTCACTAACGTTCAACGCAAAGCCAAGGAAGACATAGATACATAACAAGGAACATATACACAATCATAAACATACACCATCACCATACAAGCACATCATACATACATAACACACATCAAACATAAGCCATCACATCATAACCAGGCCTATCTCCCCATATTACCCCTTAAAAACCACTTAGAAAACCTCAAGTCCAAGTTGGATGCATGGGACCTTCCAGGTGCATGAGCATAAAAATTATAAGTGTAAAACAGTCTGGGCGCATGGGCACTATTTCGGCGTTTTTGCCCTGTTCAGGCGCTTTGCGATTATGTAGGCGCATGGCACCTGTTCAGGCGCATCACCAACACTTAGCCGTTTTGGAACTTGGGTGCACAGACACTATTTAGGCTCATGGCCAACACTTGGGTGCATGGCTAACACTTAGGAGCATGGGCCACTGTTTAGGCGCATGGCCAACACTTGGGCGCATGGCTAACACTTAGGCGCATGGGCCACTGTTTATGTTCATCAAATCATTCTGAAATTTTCTTTGCTACCAACATCACCCGATTATCATTCGAATGATACCCAAGCACAAATCTAATATACCAAGGCCATCTAAGCATGCTAAACATCATCACCAACCCATAATCAACACTAAAACATACATACATACATACATCATTTCGAACATAAGGCTGTAGACCCACGGTTACTTTCAAGATGTTTTCTTAGTATGCATAATAGGCCCAAACAAGTTGAAAATCAGTAAAAGAAGGGTTCTAGAAACTCACCTTAAGCAGCCTTTGAGCAACACACTTCCAGTTCGAGACCCCCCTTCGATTCAGCTCTTGAATCCCGAAAACAAACATGAAACACAAGAACTTCGGTCAAGAACTCAAAACCCAGCTGAAACCGAGCTCATAGAAGAGAAGACTTACCTTTGCAGCTACTTCTTCCTTTTTCTCTCTCTAGAACCGGGGCTCTCTCTCTCTTCTTTCTTCCTTTCAGCCGAATGAAGAAGATGAGGGAGAAATGGGCGACCATGCCCCCTTTAAACCTTACAGTAATAAGGTTTTGTATTTTGTACACTTTATCCCGCTCCACTTGTGCTCATTATCTATTATTTCTATTTAATTTTCTTTTCCTTCCGTTTAAATAGAAATTCGGGGTGTTACAAGTCTACCCCCCTTAAAGAGATTTCGTCCCCGAAACCTGTCGCTTCTCGAATAGTTATGGGTAATACTGTCTCACTTCTTCTTTGATCTTGCATTTAAACTTAGATCCCTTTAGGCTTCCCTGCACCCTCATAAGTGAAACCATCGTCCTCTTTAGCCAATTCTCTTCTTCTTATTATAATGGCCACCAGTTGCTTCTCGTGGTTGGATACTTTGTCCATCTCAGTGTTCTCTAGTGGCATGATCATATCTTTATGGGTTGAGCCCTTTCTTAGACGAGATGAATGGAACATCAGATGCATTCCACTTAACTCGACGTGTAGCTCCAGTTGATGTGTCACTTCTCCTACCTGAGCAACAACTGGGAATGACCCTCTACACTTTAATACTAGCTTTACTCAATTCCAAACCAAGCAATCCTCTTTCTTGGTTGAAGCCTTCCTCATAATTCATTGTCGTAGGTCGTCACCGAACTCTGGTTGTGCACGGTTGATCAATCCATCTCCTTGCAACCCTTGGGGTTCGAGTCTTAGATTATTAATCAACTCACCCGGAGATGTACATCTATCCACCTACGCCTATCTTGAATAGTCTAGCAGGACCAAGCGCTCTCTCTCGCGCAGTCCTCTAAGGCATTAGGTAACCTCATAGACTTACTAATGGCGATTCTACATCAAGGGCGTATCTATATTCTTACCACTAACAGGCAACTTAGCACAGTAAGCATAGAGATAAAACTTTTACTAGCACCAGAATCAAATAACACTAAGGCTAAAGTTTGGTTTGCTAGAAACATACCTGATGCAACATCGGGGTCCGTCTTAGCTTCCTCCGATCTTCTTCACTCCCGAACCTTCCGCCCTCGGCTTCTTGCAATCCCTGCTCATGTGACCTTCTTCACCACAGGAATAACACCTCCCCATACCGTAGTTCTTCGCCACATGTCTGGTCCTCCCACAACGGAAACAAACATTGCCCCTCCAATCCACATTCCCCGGGATGCATGTGTCCACACTTGTCACACCTTTTCGACCCCGCACCAGTTATGACCACACGCTCATCATCCACTCGTGCACCTTTTTTACCTGGAGCGGCTCCGCCATGTCCCAATCGCTTCCCATTCCATTCTTGATCACCCTCTCTTTTCTTGCTACCTTCAGTCACCATCACAGATCTTTCATCGTACAATCTCCCCGCCAAATCAACCGCCAACCTAAACGTGCTCAGTCGGGCAACAATCATGTGCCTACGGACGTCCGCCGACAAGCCCTGAAAGTACCTCTTGATCTCTCGTGAAAGAGGTGTCACTTGATCCGGCACCAAACATGCCATCTCATTGAATTTAACGGTATATTGATGTTGTGTCATCGTTCCCGCCTTCAGCTGCCAGAACTCTCTTTTAACCTTATCCATCTCACGATGAGGACAGAACTCCTCAATCCCCAGCCTCTTCAACTCCGGCCATCTCATCCTTCCGATAGCCCTGCTTCCCTCAACCTGGACAATATTGTCCTACCAACACAAGGCTGAGTCCACAAAAGAGTGGGCAGCAAACTTACTTTTTGATCCTCCTAGCACATATGATATTCAATACAACTTCCATCTCTCTCACCTATCGGTGAGCAGTAGCAGCAGTGCCATTTACATCAAAAGTTGGGGCCTTGCATCGTTGAAACGCCCCATAGTTACAACCTCGTGTCGCCTCCGGCACAGGCTCTTCCTCTTCTTCCTCTTCGTCATCGAAGAAACCGTTTCAGTCTCCAGTCGTCTCCTTTCGCCCGAAAGTCTACCCCTTTCCTGTCTCTCCCCATCTCTAACAGCTTTTAAAACTTCAGTCACCACAGATGGTAGGATCGTCTGTATGACCTGATGTACTTCCTCCACGACTGCCTCTCTCACCGAGGCCCTCTGATTAGCATTCTCATCACCGCCCTCCTGATGAGCGGTCTCGGGTTCTTCATGGACTACTCTTTCAACCCTAGACCTTCTTCTTATGACCTGTGGTTCAGCACCACTCCATCGCCACCTCCACCTCACAAAGCTTTCAATGATCTACCACTACCATCTTCTAACACACTATAATATTCAAACACTAACGCAGTCTTCAAGGTAATAACTCAGTTCATGTCAAGTATAGTAAGTCCCTAATTATAGTGGCTAGTTGTGATTAGCCATTTACTTACTCTTCATACCCCAAGCATTCCCTATCCTGACTACACCAATATCTAAATCTACACAAAAGCACACTAGCCATATAACATACGACATAATGCCGGTTAACATTAACTTACTTTAAACGTTTGCATAAAACCTTTACCTATAGGCATGTAGTTATTAGGACTGACATCCCTTTCCTTTTAGTTCCATTCTCAGTTTAAGATTAGGTTTTTCAAAATATTTACCCAATTCACTTAAACTTTTGCTCTGATACCAACTTTAAGGCCCCGTTCCCGAGCACCTCACAGTTGGTCATTCATTGCACATAAAACATTTTAAAACGTACGTTTATTTTGCAATGGAATGTAAAACATTCATTAATAACTAAAAACATGTCATTTCATTAATTTACAACATTTGTTTTCATCTCAAAATACAAAGACATGTCAAAATACGGATGCCAGCCTCAAAATGCTCCCAGTAGCTTATGCATCCATGCCTGCAACTGCTTATCGTCAACAAATACCTGCCGACTATCATGCATACAAAAGTCAGCGACGCTAAGTGAGTTCTAGTTTTTATAATAAAATACTTTATTTTTGCTAAAACCGTTCTTTACTTTCTTTCAAAATCATACTGTACTTTACAATCGTTCGTGATCATACATCATACGTACATACAGATAATATTAATATTATCTTCGTCATTACGTTCATTAACTTCCGTTCATTAAACATATTACATTATCATTCACTTCTCTTTCTAGATCCGGTATGACTTTACCCTCTTCGTGGCACTCAGCCATGATAACTGAGGTCGAATGACAAGGATCCTGTTTAGTACATTATTACGATAATTCATTAACGTTCATTTTATACGTTTGTTCTTTCATACATTGTCTTTCGTTCATTACTCTTCATTACTCGAATCTTGTCTCATGCAATATCCCCGACTCATGCTCGAAAGCTGATGCTATGCCGGGGCCTGCTCACAAACCCCCGACTCATGTCCGAAGACTGACACAACACCGGGATACGCGACATAGATCCCATATGAGTCAATCACAGGGATTGAACTCTATCGGAGTCTGTTGCAACACAAAGTCGCTCACCTCATACGTATGCTTGGCTTTATGCCACAACCCCGAAGTTATACGTAACTCGGGTAACCATCATATATTTCACCCCCAACATTATGGGTAACAACACCCCCATCAAAATGGGTAACAACACCCCCACTGAAATGGGTAACAACACCCCCATCGAAATGGGTAACAACACCCCCATCAAAATGGGTAACACCATTGAAGGTCAGCCACAAAGACTGGAACCCTTGTGTGCACACTTTAGGATTAACTCAACCTCACGCGGTTGAGCTTAAGGCATTTAGAGCCGTGCACTTCACTATACTTCGCTTGCAAGCCTGTCACGTTCTCATTCATTAATACATGCATGTAGTCATTCATTATGTTCCTTTTATCATTATCTTCCACTTTACGTTGCATAATACTTTCATTACATTCATTAACGTTCAACGCAAAGCCAAGGGAAGACATACATACATAAAAAGGAACATATGCATAATCATAAACATACACCATCACCATACAGGCACATCATACATACATAACACACATCAAACATAAGCCATAACATCATAACCAGGCTGATCTCCCCATATTACCCCTTAAAAACCACTTAGAAAACCTCAAGTCCAAATTAGGCGCATGGGAGCTTCCAGGCGAATGAGCATAAAATTCTAAGTGTAAACACAGTCTGGGTGCATGGGCACTATTTCGGCGCTTCTGCCCTGTTCAGGCGCTTTGCCATTATGCAGGCGCATGGCACCTGTTCAGGCGCATCACCAACACTTAGCCGTTTTGGCACTTGGGCGCACGGGCACTATTTTGGCGCATGGCCAACACTTGGGTGCATGGCTAACACTTAGGCGCATGGGCCACTGTTTAGGCGCATGGCCAACACTTGGGCGCATGGGCCACTATTTATGTTCATTAAAACATTCCGAAATATTTTCAATGCTACCAACATCACCCGATTATCATTCAATGATACCCAAGCACAGATCTAACATACTAAGGCCATCTAAGCATGCTAAACATAATCACCAATCCATAATCAACACTAAAACATACATACATACATACATCATTTCAAACATAAGGCTGTAGACCCACGGTTACTTTCAAGATGTTTTATTAGTATGCATAATAGCCCAAAAAAGTTGAAAATCAGTAAAAGAGGGGTTATAGAAACTCACCTTGAGCAGCCTTTGAGCAACACACTTCTAGTTCGAGACCCACCTTCGATTCAGCTCTTGAATCCCGAAAACAAACACTAAACACCAAGAATTTCGGTCAAGAACTCGAAACCTAGCTAAAACCGAGCTCATAGAAGAGAAGATTTACCTTTGCAGCTACTTCTTCCTCTTTCTCTCTCTAGAACCGGGGCTCTCTCTCTCTTCTTTCTTCCTTTCAGCCGAATGAAGAAGATGAGGGAGAAATGGGCGACCATGCCCCCTTTAAACGTTAAAGTAATAAGGTTTTATACTTTGTACACTTTATCCCCCTCCACTTGCGCTCATTATCTATTCTTTCTATTTAATTATCTTTTCCTTTCGTTTGAATAGAAATTCGGGGTGTTACAAGTCTAATGAACTAAAACACGATGTCTAATTTTAAGATTTGGTCAAAATTTGAATTTTAGTCGAACAAACAGTAGGTCATGCGACTGGAACCCGGATGAACTACAATCGCACGACTTAGCTGGTCGAATGACTCAGTCGGCCGAATGAATGACACGAATGAGCTTAGTCGGCCGACTGAACCAATCACAGGCTCAGACTCCCGATTGAACTCAATTGCATGAATAGTCACCCGATTATATCCAGTCACATGTTAGGTCCAACGACTGAACGCAGTCATATGGTTTAATCACATGATTGAACCAGACTAATTTCAAATAGGTTAATTAGAAATGGTATCTGTTGGGTGATGTTCTAACTCGTATGCTCCTTATGTTACAAATTGATGGCTGATAGGTGGACCATAAACCCCAAGCATAATATTTCTGCACATCTAGACTCCATAACTCAGAACGCTGCCGAGTTTGTTGGCATCATCATTTTTCAGAAGAGGTCACGAATTCACAGAGCATATCTACACCGTGCACTCCCTATAGGTCTATAAAACAGCCTTCTGGGAGGGTGCATCGGTTGATCGATCACGTGAGCCCTACAACATCCGGAGTACTATTTTTGGGCTGGATATAGAGGTGACAGCTGCTGATATCATCGAGTACTAGATCTGGGTGATGATGCAGATCACCCGACCAGTCTCCACCCTCTGATAATGAGAGGGTGTTTCCTCAGGATTATGTACACTACGGACATAAATGCAGGTGTGCTCAACAAGAGCAACATGTGTCCCTAGTACAAGTACTTAGCACATGTGATACTTAAGTGCTTAGCTTCAAGGAGGGGTGGCTTTGATGATATTTCAGACTAGATTCAGAATGCCTACGTGGCTTTGATGATATTTCCTCAGGATTATGTACTCTAGGGACATAAATTCAGGTGTGCTCAACAAGAGCAACCTGTGTCCCCAGTACAAGTACTTAGCACATGTGATACTTAAGTGCTTAGCTTCAAGGAGGGGTGGCTTTGATGATATTTAAGACCAGATTCAGAATGCCTACGTGGCACTGGTACCGAACCACCCCTTCAGCTTCTCGAGCATGATATTCTCATACCTGATTGAGAATCTGGAGGCTAAAGGCAAAGAGGGTTTTTGTATGTACCCGAGGTTTCTCCAGATGATTATTGATGAGAAGCTGCCCTCTCTGCCTAAGGAGAGCCAGGATGCGGTGTCACTCGAGGTGATGGATGACACGACATGGGCCGCATGAAGGTCAAAACGGGAAAGCAGGTCCACCCCCTGTAAAGACACTGATCGGGCATCTGCCCAGGTGGAGTATGTGGTGCCGGGAAGGCGTAAGTGGCGCCACGAGGAGAGTGATTCAGATGTTGAGCAGATTGCTCTTCCATCTGATGACTCCGATGATGATGACGGAGACACGGGTGGAGATTTTGGCACTGCTGTTTCTAGGGCTAGCCCTGCACATACTACATATCCACCCCTACTCATACAGATGCCACCACTACCAGCTTTCACGAGGTTTTCTATCCTCCTGATGAGGAGGAAGAGAGTGATGAGGAGCCTCTGACGAGGACTGTGGGCAGCAGGGTGGTTGCCATAGAGAGAGGATTACGGGCGGTTGGTGGATGCCTAGGGGAGTCTGGGGATGCTGCTGTTGATTCAGATCCTCATATGCCCCGGACCTGCCCAACAGCCAGGGGAGCCTCAATGCCTAGAGGCACAATGAAGAAGAGGATGGCTCACCCCTATGGCAAGAAGGGGAAAAGAATGAAGTTTACCCCGACCTCATCTACCCTCACAGCCACTACCTTAGCCACACCTTCCACCACTACCACTACCACTAGCACCTCACACACCACTACCACACCCACTCCACCACTTAACAACATCCCATCCATCACCACTACCACTCACCTACCACCACCCATATCTATACCACCCATAATATTCACCTCTGCCACCACTAGCCATCAAGCCAGACCATCATCTTACCCTTCCTTTCCATTAGGATCATCTCTACTTCCTAAGGGGGTAGAGGAACAACTCTCAGCATTAAACCGTATGGTGCTAAAGCTGTTAGCAGCCGGTGGCAAGAAGACTGCTCAGATCCGTCAGTTAGCAGAGCTTACTGCTGCACAATCTCAGCAGATATCTCAACAGCGCTATAGATTGAGCAGCAGGCACAACAATTGGCTGCTCAGAGTCTAGAGATTTCCCAACTCAAGGAGCAAAACATCCTATCTACAAAGAAGATTGAGGAGTTAAAGGATGCTAAGAAGACCATCCTGCTCAAACTTAAGGGCACTAAGGATGAGCCTCTAAAGATCAAAGAGGGAGATGGAGATGATGGTGATGATAGTGATGATGATGATAGTGATGATGATGATGATGGTGATGATGAAGGTGATGATGAGGATGGAGGAGACTCTAAAGGAGGAGGAGAGTCATCTGCTTCGGGTGCACAATAAGTTAATGAGAGGCAGACTAAAAAGACTCAAGATCCAGTCCCTCAACATCAGCCCCGACAGCAAAAGAACACATGATCCAAGATAAAAGTAATGCATAGAGTTTTGTGTAATTTAATCATGTGTGATTTTAATATTGTATTAAAACTATGTGCTTGAATGTTAGTGTATATATTTTAATGTTTAATGTCGTGATTATTTACCGATGCATGATATGTTTATATGTTTAAATCAAGCAGATCACACATCTCAGCAAGATGAGTATGACGTTGCTACTCTTCAACAGATCAAGTCTCAAATCACAATGATACTTGATCTGCAAGGGATCGTCAGGAGGTCTGTGAGTTACACTCCTGAAGAAGGAGAAATAATTCACGACCACACTGATGAGCAACTTGCTGAGATGTTCCGAATGAATCCCGATGAGATTGTGAAGGATGCTCCTATGGTTGACATAGATAGTGACGATGAGCTTAATGATGTGGATGAAATTGAAATTGAAGACGTCACTGGACAACATTATCCAGAGTATGCTAATAATGAAGGAAATGTAGTCCTCAATCTGGGTGACTCCCTTGTTAGTGATACTTTTGAAACTCTGGATAAAATGGGGCAAGAGTCGGAGAAGAAGAAAGACCAAGCCCAAGCCTCAGACGCTGATGTCAACATCAAAAAGGCTGAATGGGCGGCATGTTTTGCTGAGATCCGAGCCATGCGCACTGCACAAAAGCCAAATGTCTACACCAAGCTGTACAAAGTCAAGAAACACTTAAAGGTGTCAGGCAAGATCATCGTATGGGCTCATTTTGAGGATCTGAATGTATATTCCGTGAAGCAAGAAAAGGGCATCGAGTACTTTAGATTCCCACATGATCTGAAGACTCTACCGGTTTTAAGCTTAACCAGCTGGCAAAGTTGAAGCTATTATATGCTGACCCTCGAAAGATGTCAGCCTGGTTTGAAGCTGCTTTGAAGAGAGAGTACCACACCCGGTGGGTCAACTTCAAACCTTAACAACCAACGAGGTATATCAGAAGATCTAAAGTTGATACCATAACTGGGAAGCCAAAGATTGTGCTGAAGTGGAGTCCTCTACGCATAATGTCGAGAATCCCTCTAAGGAAATGCCTCAGGACTTCACTCCACACTTTAAGTGGTGGTACTACGACTGGCGAGCGAGTGAAGCGGTCATAGTTCTGAACAAAAATGGAAATATGGAAAAAACCAGGGTATTTGACCTGATGTGGCTCACTAGCTTGTCGGCCGATGATGTTTACACCTTAAACAAGTGGCCATTGTTCTATGACTCGTAGGATATTGTACAAGCTCTCCTATTCCAGAATGTGTTATGGCTCCGCTTTGCTTTTGAAATACATGCCGGAGTCACAAGAGAGGAGTACTACAAGAACTATGAATAGCTAATGAAGAATGTTAGACAATAGATTAAACTAGGTCCAAGGGGGAGTTTGTAGATACATATGTTCCTAGTTTATAAGCTTAATGTAGAAGTCTTTCATGTCTTACATATATGTAAATGGATGGTTGAATGAAATACAATGTGTGGTTTATGCTTATAATGTTTAATGTTTCATTGGTTATTTTGTATTAATGCTTATTGAACTAACTATATAGGTTTGTGGTTGTTTGAATAGATCTAAGTCAAATAATAATTGTGAAACATATTCAAACTTAATCATATGAAGTTCTCATGAGAATGGCCCATGCTAATGGACCGTATGAATGAACAACTTCATGCTAATGAACTAGTCACACGACTGTACCAGGAGACTGGATCACTCGCACAACTGTCACATGAGATTGACTCAGTCGCACGACTGAACACTTAGTCATGCGAATGGATCAACCGCATGACTCAGTCGTGCGACTGAACCACGACTGAACCATGTGAATGGTTCAGTCGCACGAATGAGTAACCCTAACCTATAAATACCAAGTAATTCGTGGAAAAACATAACACTTTGAAGAATTCGACTCATACATGTAACCCTAGCCGTCCAGAACGCCCAAGAAAGCCAGTCCAAGTTCATAGATCGCGCTAGATCGATTACCAATCGTTCTTAACGTTTAGATTCAATCTACAATTGTTTCTACATGCGTTCTCACTGATTGGATCGCCAATCAAATAGGATTCTGCACTATTTGACTTGGTATACACGTATATCAGTTAGTATTTCATTCAATACACGATCCTAACAAGTGGTATCAGAGTCTTGGCTCTTGATTTACGTGTAATTCAATCGATTTTCATTTAAAAATTGTGTTTCTCTCGCAAAAACGCAACCTTTTTGTGTCAAAAGTTGTTTTGGACGTCTCCAAATCGTAAAGTTAACGTTTTTCCAGCATACGACAATTAAGGTTCTTGAAAAATTCATGTTTTAGTGTCAAAATACCTTAAACCTATGAATTTTCAAGTTTCAGCAGCTTCAGTCGCACAATTGACTCAATTGCACGACTAAATTCATGCGCATCCCCCATACGCACGATTGGACTCATTCGTACATCCAGTCATATGATTGAATAGCCCATTCGCATTGTTCATCCGCACCTACCCATTCGCACGATTGAGCCATCCGCATTTGCTCATTCGCCCGACTGAGTCAATCGCATTGTTCAATCGCACGAAGTGTTCAATCGCATACCTTCATTCGCACAAGTTGAACAATTTGTTCCAAAGTTAAAATTTGATAGCAATGGAGGATCAATATTCAACTTTCACTGTAGGAAGGGATTCGAGGATTCAAAACTTATTGCTTCTAGAAAATGAAGTGGGAAATCATAACAAGCCCCCTAAGCTAATAATGTTAGATGATTATCAATAATGGAAGCAAAGGTTTGAGATTTATTGAAATGGTGTAGATCCTAAACTGTGGGAGTCGACAGAGATAGGATATAGCATGCCGGTAGGTGTAGATGGAGTCAAACTCACCTTAAGCGGTATGACTAACGGACAAAAAGTAAAATACAATCCAGAGAAGAAAGTATATGCGTTGCTGACTCAGATAATTCCTAAGGACATCTTCCATCAATTTTCTGAGAACAAGCAAGCTAGAAAGCTATGGGATGCATTGGAAAAGAGGTATGAGGGAAATGCATCATTGAAAGCTCTAAAGACTAAAGCGTTGAAGAAGGAGTTTGACAACTTCTCATCAATGGGAAAGGAGAGCTTGGACGATGTCATTCATCGTTTCTACCATCTGATGAGTGAGCTGCACACTCATGGAGTTACAACGTCTATGGAAGACAAAGTTTCAAACTTTGCTGATGGTTTGCCTGAGAAGTGGAGTTCGTTTGTCTCCAACCTCAGACAGAATGATATGCTAGCGAAGTTAGACATCAACGACTTCATTCTGAAAATACAGGAGGAAGAGTTGAGGATGAAGTACAGGGCCCAGAAGTCATCATATGATCAGAATCTGGCACTGTACAACTCAACCCCACAAGCCAAAACATCTGGAGCACCATTTCAAACAGCATTTGTGTCGAGTTTAGCTGGTCCATCAGAAGCTACTACTTCAGGATCTGACACGTCAGGCTCATCTCGTACCCAATACATAGCACTTGAAGCAAATGCTGCAAAACTGAAGACCGAGAATCTTTGGAATGCAAAAAACTTGTTTCTGCTTAGAATCAAAAGTAGCCTTGATCTCTTGAGCCTTCCTAGCTTTTCTTTTGCTTTTTCTGATCAAGTTCTTTCTCATAGACTTGGTCATCACAGTCTTCTTCTTCTCCTCAGAAGGATAGTGGCCCTTTTTTGAATCCTCCTCTTCACTCTTCTCAAAGGAATTCTTCACTATCACTTCTTCATCCTCTTCACTCAAGGGGTCTATGAGAGGAAGCTCATCTTCACAAGTTCCACATCCGGGTGATCTTACAGACAAGATTGTGTATGGAGGAGCAATCTCATTAGATCCAAGTCCCTACTTGTTTTGATAGCACACCTTGTTATGCAGGGAAGATGATATCATGTTCTTGAAGGTCTCTTCTTCAAGAACACACTTTTCTACCCTGGCTTTGCTGATCACAAGCTCAGCCTGGCACTCAGTCAGCTTAGTTATGAGATCCTTGATATGAGTCTTATAATTTGTATGCTTATGTTTTAGAACTGAAGTAGTTTTCTCTAAGTTCCCTATCTTTAGTTTATAATCACGTTCAGTCTTTCTAAAATCAACTTTTAAGATATTTAAGGAATCAAGATCATATCTCATTTCTAAGTTGTAGGACCTATATCTGTTTACTTTAGCAATGCATTCAGGGGTATAGAGATGTTCCAATACCTTGGTTCATCATGATCTGCCATTAGTGCTTGGTTTGGAGAAGCAACTTCCATGTGAAAGCTCCAATCAAAGCCTTTTTTCCAACAGCAACCGTAGCTTGCTACTTTGGCTTCTCATTCTGGGTGGCTTTGTCAGTGTAGTTTGGTCTAGATTGTGCTTGGCCACTATTTGTTCTCGGTGCCTTACGCTCCGTGGCAAAATGGCCCAACTTTCATTAGAGGACACAAAGGCTTGAGAGGAACTTGTCTCTTGGAATGGGCTTTTTTGAGTATAGTTCTCCCTTGGTGTCTTAGGGAAGGTGATGAAAGGACCGTTTTGTGAGTTGTTAGGATAGCATATAAGATGATGTTGGGGTTCTATACTATCCCTTCCAACCACATGAAGGGCTGGACCCGTTTGATTGTTGGAGTTTCTAGATGAACCTTGCATGTTCATCTCCATCTGGTAGCCACTGAGAAAACCATATAACTCTATCAAGTTGAGTGTCTTTAGGTTCTCCGTTCTCTTGATAACCATACAGTAGTGTGTCCATTGCCTAGGAAGTGTGGACATGAACTTCCTTACAATGTCTTTGTTTTCAAGACCAACTTCTCCATCCACCAGGGTATCCATAATCGCAACATACCTGAAGTATTGTTGAGTCATGCTTTCACCTGCTTTAAAGGAGAAATTTTCAAACTACTGCTTCAGGAGATCCTTTTTATTCTCCTTGGCTTTAGAGGAGCCCTCATACATCAGTTTTAATGCATCCCACAACTGCTTAGCTATTTTCTTTCCTTGAAACATCTGTACACAGAGTTGGAAGAGGAGTCTAAAGGGCTGTCATGGCCTTGGTCAATCTTTACTCTCTTTCTATCTTCATCTGAGTAGTTAGCCACAGCCTTGGGGATCAAATCAATAGTAGCAAAAGGGGTGCTTGGTATGTAAGGTCCATTTTCAACAGACTCCCACATTCTTGAGTCTAGAGACCTGATGAAACCTTCCATTCTTTGGCACTAGGTGTCAAAGTATTTAAGAGTGTTCAGTGGAGACTTTGTCATGGTTCAAGTTTCCATATTAGATTTGGAATTGGCTGCCATTTGATAAGTTAAGTATTTTGTGCGTGTGAGGGATCTTAATATGGTGAAATCTTATATCAAGAGCATGGAAAGCTTTGATACCAACTGCAAGACCGGTGAAGGGTATGCACTTACAACACAACAACACAATGAGAAGAGTTTCTTAACTAATCAAACATTGAAACTGGTTAACCTCTAGTAATGATACTAAGAACACAAGTAAATATGAGACAGAACAAGATAGCAAAATACAAAAGGGGATGGTTTTTCAAGATTGCAGTATATTACCATCTCAAGTTATATTACAAATGTTACAAAGCACAACTAGAAAGTTACAAGTACTTGAGATACATATACTACATCCTACAACCGGTCATACTATGAAAGCCAGCTGGGTACAACTGACTAGACAACAAACAAATCAATTGTAGAGTCAAAAGGCAGATTGCCTTTTGACTAGTGACTATGACATGCCATAGCTTACATCCTAATATATTACAAAAAGGATAAAGTACATAAAGTAGAAAGTTACTGACTCAAGACCTCAATGTACAGTTACCAAAAGCATGGACCTTTTCACCAACTTATGTAAGTTGGTGACTTTATCAGAGTTGCAGCAGAAAAGGTTCCAGCTTTATGGAAAAGTACATTAGATAAAGCATGTATTCAAAAGTCTTTGGAAGAAATTTGTCTTCAAGTGTTGGCTACGAAAGACTTTGTCTTTGAAGCTTCAGAAGAATTCGTCTTTGGCTTCGGAAGATATTGGTCTTGGCTTCAGAAGATTTCACACATAGAATATTTCTGATGCTGGTGTAAAACTTCCAAAGCATTCTACTTCAGCACTCTTGTGCATGCATGCATGAGAGACATTGGGTGTTTGAGTGCATCAGCCTTTACATTTTAATCCTTACAAAGTCCATCAACCCTTTTACAATATGCTTTCCCTCATATCCTCCTTCATATCCAATGTTGACAAAGAAGGTCATAATCTCATTATCATGCAGTTCCAATGGAATGTCTGCATCATCACAAACTGTAGACACTATCAAACAGTTTGTTCAGTGATGGCTAGGGTGTGATTTTCAGTAATTCTTTCTGAATGAGTCCTTAGACTATCTATATATATTACTTTAGCGGTTCTCTAGAATGATCTTATGAAGTTCTCGTAGATAATTGGTTTAATAGTTCAACATGAGCCACTCTAGTAGTCAAGATGAATCTGATCATGTCTCTTAAACCTTCTGCCTCAAGAACATTTGGGTCAAGATAATCGCTGACATTATGGAGCTTGCTCCATGTAAGGTTAGCCATATATGTAAACACGTGTTACAAAGTGTACAACTACGAGTTACGTACATGTATGGGTTATGTATATGTAAGTACGGGTTACCAAGTGTATAACAAAAAGTTACGTACATGTAGTAGTACAAGATACGTATACGTAAGTCATTTCGCTATCATCGACATTCCTTAAAATTATAAGAAAAAATATATAATGACCTTGAACAATAAGGTTGAATATAATTCAAATATACTTTAAACAATTGAAAAGTTAAATCAATTATAATTATGTGATTAGGTAGTGGTGGTTTTCATAGTTTTTAATTATAAACTTGGTTTTCATTTGATCACTCCTCTACACACACACACACACACACACATATATATATATATATATATATGTATATATATATAGTTTATAGATATACATATACACATATTAGTAGCATGCCCCGCGCGATGCGACGTGTGTGATGCTTTTAATTGCGATATTCGTGGCGCGTAAAAACCGTATGCGAATATTGTTATTTTAGAAAAAAATTTAAACTTTTACTCCGAAATCATTAAGATGAGTCTACTCATAATTTTATAGAACAAAGTTTATATAAGTTATAATGTAGGTAAATAAAACGATAATGAAATAAGGTAACACTCGGATCCGAGAATTCACGTCTTGAATAACCAAAGCAGAATAAGTAAAATTATAACATGGAGATAGTTGCATGATTAGAACAATGAGTCGTACACCTCACAAAGCTTGATGATCTTATCGATATTGTTCGACCACCATTCTTCGTCCATAAGGGACCCAGGAATATACTGTGATTCATCGTCTTTATCTGCCACACCTTTATTCGTACAAATCCTCTGTCTTTTCAACTTTGACTGGCACCTTAGTAGTTGGAGTAGTGTTAGTCACTGAGAAGAAAATTTTGTTTACATTGTTTATTGCAATGTTATAATTAGCTTTATTGTATTATAATTATGTGTAGATATGTTGAACCGGCCAAAATTCTAAAGACAAAGTCATACCTGACATGTCTTTTGGATTAATCTTTGACTCATCCATAATACACTTATGTGTTATCTAAAATGAAAATAAAATAATTTAGTGTTAAGAAATATATCATATTTCAAAAGTAAATGAAAACATTCATCATCATAATAATTATAAATACAAGCATGTAATCATGTTAAAAGGTCCATATATGTATAAGAAGTTAAGGCAAAAAATTTAAGAAATACATATTCTTACATTATGGCAAACACACATTTCATAAATCGTGAAAGACTTCCCGATATACAACATTCGAAGTGTATACCCCCAATTGCTTGAAACTTTTTTAGGATGTACTAAAACCTTGGTATTATCCCGTGATATACCCCTTGATAATGCCATGTAAAGTTGACCAAGGGAAAATACAAAATCAGGAAGATAAACGCCAACATTTGGAATCGTTTGACCTTTAGCTTTGTTGATTGTCATGGACAAGCTAAGTCGAATGTGAAACTGTTTTCTTTTTAGCTTGAATGGGAATATGTCATCTTCAAAAAGAGTTAGGGGATTCTTGGCAGAAAACCTCTTTTCCTGGTATGTTGACCAATAGCTATTATAGTATCAATAACATTGCGTTTGAAGCCTCTACATATCAACCTTGTGCCATTGCATAAACCATGCAATGGATTGATATTCTGTAACAATATAATGGGCATCCAATTTTTAAACATATTTTATGAGGCAGTAGACCACTAGTAGTTAGTGAGTTAAAGAACTCAACCGGGTAAAAGTTATGGCATCATCCTCAACTTCATCAAAACTATAGTACGTCTTTTCCTCTCCTTGAAATATTCAATCATTTGATTGTTAATCTCGTCTACACTCTCATTTTTGTGGATAATACTACTCTTGATATTATATCTTCCGAGGAATGTACATTGTCCTGAACCGACAGAAACACAACATTTATCACTTCTTTTATAGCGTGTTCTTCATCCGTGAATCAGATAGACATGTCTTGAGGTATGCGTATATAGCTTCCTTCGATAGTCTTTTTGGTTCCATCACCGACTCTTAAAAGAAACTCCGGAAACCATGGATTGTTCAATGCTCTCATTTTTAAGGTCAATCGCATTTTTTTGGTCACAGACCATAGAGGTGACATTCGTAGGCTGGAGTCTACGATTTGCGCGCGCGTTCCTCATTTAATGATCGGAAATACCTATCTAAAATCACCCCCATTACCATTATCTTTCCACCAAATGGATGTCTGAGGCCTATAATATCTTGTAGTGTTCGGTCCACTGCCTCTATTGTCTGGCGCTTTGCCATAGACGCCTCACCTCATATGATTAGTTTGGATAACCTAATAATTTCAGCCGCCCTGTTTTGTTTTTTCAATATTGCACATCGAATTATTATTAAGAGAAATTGGAATCTTGAATCTTGAGTGAGCCGTTCTACCACCTAGCATATTATTAGCAACCACACCTGAAGAAGCGGTGGCTAGAGCGACACGACCACGGGAACGAACTTGAGCCAACAATGCTTTGTAGAAAAATGTTTTTCCAGTAATCCTTTGCACAAAGTGTTCATGCTCAACTACTATCGCATACTCCTCAACTACCTCACGAGAACATGAGTACTCAGTGCATTCATCTGTTATGTCTGGAAGATCAAAATTATTTGTATTCCTACCCATGGATTGTATGAACTCCCTGATTTCTGAAAGAACCATATTTTGAACACGTTGAACACTTTGATATTGTAATTGATAATATTCAGAAAGTAAATCGAAGTGTTAATTCCAAGCCTACGAATGTCACCAGGTTCACACAATATCATTATTGTCACGAATAACCTTGTGAGTGAGTTGAGAAACTGAAATAATGATGCTTTTGCGAGACATTATGATAAACTATCATCATTTTCTATTAACCCAAACTCAAGTGCTTGTGACACCCGGTATTTTTTTTTAAAAAAAGGAAGAATAAAATTGAAGAAAAAGAAAAAACACATAAAACCCAAGTTGAGGGGTTAAAAGTGTCAAACAGGACAAAAGTCTCAAAACTTGGTGAATAAAGCAACATGGCTGCCATACCATGTTACTTTTCACCTTTTTCATTTGGATATTTTAGAGAGAGAAAGAAGTGCAAAATTCGGATTTTTGAAGAAGAAAAATAGCAGAAATTCGAATTCATGGTAAGAATTCATGGTTTTATGATGTTCTTGACTGGCCTTAGCCTCAATTATATGCTTATGTATGTTTTTGTGTGTTCATGTGTGTGTTTTTGGTGGGTTTTAGGTGTTGAACTTGTAGAAAACGGGTTTGAAAGAAGTCATACCTAAGAGATTGCTAAGGTGAGTTCTAGAACCCCGTTTTACTTGTTTTAAACTGTTTGGGGCTAGAAATGCATGTATGAATATTTTATAAAAATGGGTTTTCTTCCCGTACGTGTGTGTGTATGTGTTGCGGGTGGAATTTGATTTTGGGCAATGTATGTGTTGTGATGATGTTATGATTGTGTTCCTAAGGCTTAGGATGTATGATTTAAGCTTAGAACATGATAGATGATGGTTGGGGATTCAATTGGTTGTTTAAGTGTGATATAGACTACCCATGCGCCTAAATAGTGGCCCATGCACACCCAACAAAAATAACTACATAAGTGTCCCCATGCGCCTAGAATTAGGCTGAAATTGACTAAGAGTCCGGATGACTAGAAAGCCCATGCGCCTAGGCGCTCATGCGCCTGCATAGTGCCCATACGCCTATAATATGGCTAGAATAACTAAGTGTTGCCCATGCGCCCTAATAATGCACATGCGCCTGCAAGTTCCCCATGTGCCCAGAAGGCCATGCGCCTGCATAGTGCCCAAGCGCCTAAGACTTGGATATTTTTTGAGATTTTAGGGAAAATGTAAATTGTAGGCTTTGACTTGGGAGGTTCTCGGGGGTAATGAAAGTTGACTTTTTGAGGTCATAGATAATGTGATGGGTGATGTATGATTGATGCATGATGATGTATGATGATTATGTATGATATGTATGATATATTTCCTTATGTTTCGTATTACGTATGATGACGTGACTTTACGTGGTGTGATTATGATGATGAAAGTAAGGTGTTATCTTAATGAAGTGAAACATTTAAGATAATGAAAGTGGAACATAATGAATGAATGAAAAGTCTTGCAAGCAAAAGAAAGAAGGTTCACAACTCATTAAGAGTTGTTAGATCAACTGTGTGTTTACATCGTGTGATCTTGGCTAACCCTTAAGGGTTCACACACAGGGGGAGTTAGTCTATGTGACTTCTCCATACGTGCGATACGTGTGATATGTGTGATATGGGGTCCTTGTCACTTAACCCTAGATGATAAAACTTTTTGTTCAAGAGGGGGTTAAGTATATGACACGACCTAGATAGAAGTGAAAAGATAATAAATGTACGAAAAGTGCGATAAGTATGAAATCCATGAAACATGTGAAATGTACGAAACGAACGATGAAAGAAGATAATAACTATTACCTAGATGTATGTATGATATGTGATCACGTGCGATAGTAAAGAAAATGTTTTAACGAACGAAAGTTAATATTATGTCTTTGTAAAACTAGAACTCACTCAGCAACGCTGACTTTTATGTGTATCTAGTTGACACGTAATAGTTGCTAAGGATGGCACGGGGCGGCTACTTGGCTCTTTTTGGATGGCATTCCTTTGTATAACGTTTTTGTATTGTAATACGAACGAACAATATTTTGTAATGGATGATGTATTATTTTGCAAAAGTGTTTATTTAAAGGAAATGAAATGTTTGTTTAAATTGTTTCCGCTACATGGTTTTAGTAAAGTTAATGTAATTATATGTTTTATGTGCGATGATTGACCTGCTGTGAGCGTCCCGGGAACGGGGTCTTACAAGTTGGTATTAGAGCCAAAGTTTAAGTGAAACGGGTAAATTTTCAAAAGAAAAACCTAAACTTAAACTGAAAATGGGACGGAAAGGGAAGGAATGCCAGTCCGAGTAGGTGTGTGCCATCATATATTTTCTTGTTGTTAACCGGCATTATGTGCGCATTTTATCTGATATATGTGCTTTTAGTAGATTTAGATACTGTTGTAGTCAGGATAGGTAATGCTTGTGGTATGAAGAGTAAAGTAAGTGGCTAATTATAACTTGCCACTATAATTAGGGACTTACTATACTTGACATAAACTGAGCTATTCCCTTTATTGACCGTGTTAGTGTTTGAATCTTATAGTGTGTTTAGAGGATGGCCGCTGGTAGGTCATCAAAGGCTTCACATGGTGGAGGTCGTGGTAGACATGGTGATGAAATGGGGACCACAAGAGGAAGGCCTAGAGCTAAAAAGGTGGTTCATAAAGAACCCGAGACCCCTCATCCGGAGGCTGGGGACGAGAGTACTAACTTAAGAACCTCAGCGAAGGAAGTTGTTGCTGAAGAGGCGCATTAGGTCATGCAGACAATCCTACTGTCTATGGTAACCAAAGTGATAAAGGTTATGCGGGAAGGAGATAGAAGGGAGAGGAACAGGTCCTCGGGAGGATAGGAGCGACCGAAGACTGAGACAGTCCTCTCTGATGAAGAAGATGAAGAAGAAGAGCCTATGCCGGAGCCGGCACGAGGCTACAACTATGACGCATTTCAAAGATGCAAGCCCTCCACCTTTGATGGTAATGGCACTACTGCTACTGCTCACCGGTGGGTGAAAGAGATGGAGGCCATACTGAATATCAGCGTGTGCTGAGAGGATCACAAGGTGAAGTTTACTGCCCACTCATTTGTGGACCCGGCTTAGTGTTGATGGGATAATATTGTCCAAGCCAAGGGTACTCGGGCAATTAGAAGAATGTGGTGGCCGGATTTGAAGAAGTTGGTGATCAAGGAATTCTGTCCTCATAGGGAAATGGATAAGGTGGAGAGGGAGTTCCTGCAGCTGGAGGCGGGAACCATGACACATCAACAATATACCACCAAGTTCAATAAGATGGCACGGTTGGTGTCAGATCAAGTGACACCTCTATCACGAAAGATTAAAAGGTATACCCAGGGCTTGCCGGCAGGATATCCGAAGGCACATGATCACTGACCGACCGAGCACATTTAGGTTGGCGGTTGATTTGGTAGGAAGGTTGTATGACAAGCGAGAGGTGGTGGTGGCTGACGTGAGCAAGAAGGGTGGTGGTGATCGAAACTAGAATGGGAAATGGTATGGGAGCGAAGAAGGCTGAGGAGAAGGGCGGAGGGCGAGTACTAAAGGGTTCACAATGACGTAGGAGGAGGCTAGGACGGACCCTGATGTTGTGTTAGGTACGTTTCTAGTAAACCAAACTTTAACTTCTGTGTTATTTGATTCTAGTGCAAGTAAAAGTTTCATTTCTGTGGCTTTCTGTGCTAAATTTCCTATTAGTAGTATGTGCATATATACGCCCTTTGATGTAGAAACTGCCATGGGTAAGTCTACCAGGATATCTGAGATGATAGAGGGTTGTGACGTAGAATTAAAAGGTCACAAGTTTTCTGTTAGACCATTCGTGATGACCTTAGGCAGGTTCGATGTAGTCCTAAAAATGGATTGGTTGGTGGACTACAAGGCGAACATTGTTGTCGCAAGAAGAAGATTCGATTGACAGCGCTTGACGGAGTTTGGTGACGGTTTATGGTGATCGAGTCACTACGATTCAGAAAGTGATTTCAATGGTAGTGGCGGGAAAGTGCATGAGACGTGGATATAGTGCCTACTTGGCCAACGTAAAGGATGTGGATACGCCAACACAACAACTGTCTGATGTACCGGTTGTGAGTAACTTTCCGGACATGTTTCCCGAAGACTTACCAGGAGTGCCACCGAACCGCGAGATTGAGTTTCAGATTGACTTGATATCGGGTGCCCAACCTGTTGCTATGGTGCCGTATCGGTGAGCTCCGACTGAGATGAAGGAATTGTTGGAGCAATTGCAAGAGCTTCTTGATAAGGGGTTCATTAGACCGAGTATCTCTCCTTAGAGTGCTCCAGTCTTATTTGTGAAGAAGAAAGATGGTAGCATGAGGATGTGTATAGACTACCGTGAGTAGAATAAGCTAACAGTAAAGAATCGGTACCCGTACCGCAAATTGATGACCTATTTCATTAGCTCCAAGGTGCCATTTAATTCTTGAGGATAGACCTTCAACCTGGTTACCATCAGTTGATAGTGAAGGAGCAAGATATTCCTAAAATAGCTTTTCACATGCGCAATGTACATTACGAGTTCCTCATCATGTCTTTTGGATTGACCAACGCGCCAACTGCTTTTATGGACTTAATGAATTGAGTGTTAGCTGATGTTGGATATATCAGTGATTGTGCTTATTGATGATATCCTGGTTTATTCAAAGATCGAGGAGGAGCATGTCAGTCATATTCGAGAGGTGTTAGAGACGTTGAGAAGGGAGAAATTGTATGCCAAGTTCTCCAAGTGTGCATTCCGGTTGCGCGAAGTTTAGTTTTTTGGTCATGTAGTGTCTCCCGAGGGGATTATGTTAGACCCGGGAAAGGTAAAGGAAGTGATGCAATGGAAATCTTCAAAGACGCCATCCGAGTTCCATAGTTTCTTCGGTTTGGCATGCTACTACCGCAGATTCATTCAAGACTTCTTTAAGATAACTTCTCTGTTAAGCAAGTTGACCCGTAAGGATGTAAAGTTTGTAAGGGGTCAAGCTCAAGAGAAGGCCTTTGAGGAGCTAAAGGCGAGGTTGACTCAAGCTCCTGTTCTGTCGTTACCCGACGGAAGCAAAGATTTGGTGGTTTATTTAGATGCTTCTTACTCGGGATTGGGATGTGTATTCATGCAAGGGGGAAAGGTTATAGCCTACACATCCTGGCAGTTGAAAGTCCATGAGGTTATTATCCTACTCATGACTTGGAGCTAGTAGCTATGGTCTTGGCATTAAAGATTTCGAGGCACTACTTATACCAAATGAAATGCACCATATTCACTGACCACAAAAGCTTGAAGTACTTTTTCGAGCAGAAAGATCTAAACATGAGACAAACACGATGGTTGAAGCTCATAAAAGATTATGATTGCAAGATCCATTACCATCCGGGCAAAGCTAACGTGGTGGCGGATGCGCTTAGCCGGAAGGAGAGACCCAAGCCAATTCAGGTAAAGGCTTACTAGTTAGTTATGACCTCTGATGTGATGAAGCAAGTCACGGTGTTTCACGATGAGGCATTGAAGGAAGATCATCTTTACTATGAAAGAATGAGAGGTCTGGTTGCGGAATTGGGTGAAAACACACTCGATGTTAGGATCCGATTCAGACGGATGTGGATTCTTTATATTGGAGATTTACGTGTGAAGATTATGGATGAAGCTCATCAAACTCGATAATCTATTCATCCCGGTGCTACGAAGATGTACCAAGATATGAAGAATGATTATTGGTGGCCGGGTATGAAAAGTGATGTGGCGGAGTATGTGAGTAAGTGCCTTACTTGTTTACGAGTGAAGGCCAAGCACCAGAAGCCATATGGGAAGATCCAACCATTGGATATACCGAAATGGAAGTGGGGGCATATCACCATGGACTATATTACGAAGCTACCGCGTACCCTACGAGGGTATGATGCTATATGGGTGATAGTTGATCGTTTGATGAAGAGGGCTCACTTCTTACTGATTCGCGAGACATATTCATCCGAGAGGTTGGTGGATATATTCATTAAAGAGATCGTAAGTTGTCATGGTGTTCCGGTGTCTATTGTGTCTGATCGTGATACCCGGTTTACATCTAAATTTTGGAAGAAATTCCATGATGCTATGAGGACGAGGTTACATGTTAGCACGACTTATCATCCTCAAACAGATGGTCAGTCAGAGTGGACGATTCAGAAGCTGGAAGATATGCTTCGAGCATGCGTCATTGATTTTGGAGGAAATTGGGATGACCACTTACCATGTTGAGTTCTCATATAACAATAGTTACCATGCCAGCATTGGTATGCCCCCTTATGAGATGCTATATAGTAGGAGATGTAGAACACTCGGCTATTGGGGTGATATTGGTCAGAAATAGCTAGAAAGTATTAAGGTGATTGAAGCTACGACAGAGAAGTTCGAAAGGATCAAAGCCTTCATGAAGGCAGCCAAAGATAGGCAGAAGTCGTACGCCGATAAGAGACGAAGACTTATTGAATTCCCGGTGGTTCATAGAGTTATGTTGAAAGTCTCACTTTGGAAGGGTATCATTCGGTTCAAAAATCAGGGCAAGTTGAGCCCAAGGTACATAGGGCCTTTCCGAATCATTGCTCGAGTAGGAGAGGTGGCCTATAGATTGGAGCTACCAGATGATTTAAGTGGAATTCACCCAATATTCCATGTATCTCATCTCAGAAAGTGTTTAGCAGACGAGGATATGGTTGTACCACTAGAAGATATCGAGGTGGATGAACGGCTCAATTATGTGGAGCAACCAGTTGCGATCATTGATCGTAAGGAGAAGGGGTTACGGAATAAAGTGGTTCCTCTTGTGCATGTATAGTAGAGGCGGAAGATGAGATGAGACAACATTACCCACGATTGTTTGAGGAATAATAGGTTTCACGGACGAAACCTAAATAAGGGGGGTGGACTTGTAACACCCGGTTATTTTTTTTAGAAAGAGGAAGAATAAAAGTGAAGAAAAAGAAAGAAACAAAATAAAACCCAAGTTGAGGGGTTAAAAGTGTCAAAAAGGACAAAAGTCTCAAAAGTTGGTGAATAAAGCAACATAGCAGCCATACTATGTCACTTTTCACCTTTTTTCATTCGGATATTTTAGAGAGAGAAAGAAAAAGTGCAGAATTCGGATTTTTGAAGAAGAACAAGAGCAAAATTAGAATTCAAGGTAAGAATTCATGGTTTTATGATGTTCTTGACTGACCTTAGCCTTAGTTATATGCTTATGTATGTTTGTGTGTGTTCGGGGGTGTGTTTTTGGTGGGTTTTAGGTGTTGAACTTGTAGCAAACTGGTTTTGAAGTAAGTCATACCCAAGAGGTTGCTAAGGTGAGTTCTAGAACCCCCTTTTTACTTCTTTTAAACTGTTTTGGGGCTGGAAATGCATGTATGAATATTTTTATAGAATGGGTTCTACCCGTACGTGTGTGTGTGTATGTGTTGCAGGTGGAATTTGATTTTGGGCAATGTATGCGTTATGATAATGTTATGATTGTGTTCCTAATGCTTAGGATGTATGATTTAAGCTTAGAACATGACATATGATGATTGGGGACTGAATTGGTTGTTTAAGTGTGATATAGAATGTCCATGCGCCCAAATAGTGGCCCATGCGCCCAAATAGTGGCCCATGCGCCCATATAGTGGCCCATGCGCCCAACAAGATTAACGTCCTAAGTGTCCCCATGCGCCCAAAAACCCCATGCACCCAAACAGTAGCCATGTGCCTAGAATTAGACTAAAATTGACTAAGTGTCGAGACGCCTAGAAGGCCCATGCGCCTGCATAGTGCCCATGCACCTATAATTTGGCCAGAATGACTAAGTGTTGCCCATGCGCCCTAATAATGCACATACGCCTGAAAGTTCCCCATGCGCCAGAAGGCCATGCGCCTACATAGTGCCCATGCGCCTAAGACTTAAAAAACTTTATGAGATTTTGGAGAAAATGTAAATTCTAGGCTTTGACTTAGGAGGTTCCCGGGGGTAATGAAAGTTGACTTTTTTAGGTCATAGATGATGTGATGGGTGATGTATGATTGAGCCATGATGATGTATGATGATTATGTATGATATGTATGATATATTTCCTTATGTTCCTTTTTACATATGATGATGTGACTTTACGTGGTGTGATTATGATAATGAACGTAAAGTATTATCTTAACAAAGTGAAAGATTTAAGATAGTAAAAATAGAACATAATGAATGAGTGAAAAGTCTGGCAAGCAAAAGAAAGGAGGTTCACAACTCACTGAGAGTTGTTAGCTCAAATGTGTGTTTACAATGTGCGATCTTGGCTAACCCTACGTGCGATACGTGCGATATGTACGATACGTGCGATACGTGCGATACGTGCGATATGTACGATATGGGGAGTTACTCATGTGACCACTCCATACATGCGATACGTGCGATATGTACGATATGGGGTCCTTGTCGCTTAACCCTAGATGATATAGCTTTGTGTTCAAGAGGGGGGTTGAGTATATGTGTAACATCTTGTAATTTTGGGGTTAAAGTAATGTTAGCATTGTTAAGTTCTTGTATGGGCTAATTTTGTCATTTATGAAACTTGTGAATTTTGTTATGCGTATTCTTTGTTGCCTTTAATTTTCTAATCACCTAATAATTATGATAATATTAAAGAAGTAATAATAATAACAATAATAATAAATAATTATAAGAGCAATAATAATTATGTTGCTAACAACACTAATAATAGTAATAATAATAATAATAATAATAATAATAATAATAATAATAAATTATAACAATAATAATAAATAATTATAAGAGCAATAATAATTATGTTGCTAACAACACTAATAATAGTAATAATAATAATAATAAATTATAACAATAATAATAATAAACTAAGAATAACATCAACTATAATAATTTTGTTATTAAAAATAAAGAATTAGTAAACTTAAAATGTATAAAATCTTGATTTAAAAATCAAGGGGGCCTAGTTGTCATATTAGAAACCTTTAAAGAAGGGTTTGCACATTAAATAGCAACTTTAAAACCTCAGGGACCATTTATGTAGATTTACAAAACCCAAACTCCCTCCCCTTTTCACCCTCGATTTTCCGGCCAAATGTCCGGCTACCCTCAGCCGAGCTCCGGCGAGGGCAAAACGCCCAATAAACGCTTGGTTCGACCAAATTAAAACTAATATTTCGAACGTGGGCACTAATCGAATACGTAACCGTGTGTTAACTCGATCGAAATAATGGTTTCATTAAGAAACCACACGAAACCGAAAGCCACCATGTAATTACACTTGAAATCCGTTGAATTGAGCCGTTGAGTGATTAGAAACGCACGATTAATCACTGAAAAACTAAGTGTGAAGTTTAATTCGGGTTTAATAACCAGTTAATCATCCAATCGTAACCGAAACAAACGAATCAAAGGTGAAACCCGTTCGGGACTAAATCGCTCAAATCAAAGCTATATAATAGGGGGTAAATACTCCTTTCGACCCTTTAAACTCTCTGTAAAAGCAATTCGTGAATCATTTACTCAAACGATCAACTGCTTATCATCTGTTCATCGCGAAAGAACCGAAGACAAACCGAAGTAAATCGTACCGATTGGCTCATAATAAAGTAAGTTAATTACAGGTTAGTGATCGTTTAAGCATGGGGAACAAAAGCCCCATGGCTAATTTGATTATCAACCTCGAATCGGTGTTCAATTTTTATCAATCCCATTCTAGGTTCTTACTGATTTGGGGCTCTCTTGAAATGTGTTTTTAAAATATAAAAACCATTCCATACCACGGTTGCACGCCTGGTTCACTGGTTAAGACACATCCCCCTTAAACATGAGGTCCCGAGTTCGAACCCGGGCACCCTCATGTTTTATTTTTAAGGCTTTTTAGCCTAAAAATCAATTTCAGAAATTCTTAATAAATATAAAAGTTATTGTTATAAACTTTAAATATTTTTAAAGGACACCAAAGATTTTTCTACAATTTTTCTAAGGTTAAATAATATATATCTTGTTAATAAAATATTTTAACACGGTTGTTTTCTTAATAAATTCTTAAATGGATTAAAAATAAAAAAAAATTAGTAATTATTATTGGTCCCAAACGTTCTTTCAATTTAAATTACTTGAATCGTAATTATTTTAGCTATAACACTTTATCCAAACTTTATATAAAGATCTTGTAAATTATTATAAATAATCTTTTTACACTTTTGTATGAAATATATATATATATATATTTAAGAAAATATGAATGAATTCCATTTGTTAAATGTAATATTTTTTGACAAGCCCCAAATTCAATTAAAACCTAACCCTCGTTTAACCCTTAAACTTATTATAACTAAACTTAAAACTTGTAAATATATATATATAGGTGGCTTGTGAAGGATTACATTGAAACGACGCTTAGTATTATTTCTTATTAATCATCCAATATATACTTATTGATCATGTGAGTACTTCCATACCCCTTTTTCATATTTTTACACTTTGGGGTGGAACATGTATCCTATTATCTTTACACTTGCACACATTTTTGAGACTTGTAAACGTTATGGCAATTCCTCATGTAAGTTGTGGTTAGTTGGACTTTTGTGATTACCATGTTATGGCACTATATGTACAATCATTAACTATTGCTAGCCAGTGAAGTCATAGATCTATGGGCAAGACAAGCCTGCTTTGGTTGATCCAAGTACACTTAACTGATCGTATATACTTTAAACATTTGAGACTTGTAAAATTTTGTCGAGGATTGATTGTTGCATTGTTCATGACATCCCTAATCACTTTATTCACTAACTTATGACTTGAATTGCCATATTTTATATATGCTATGTATTTAAAACTATGGAATGCTCACCAACATTATTGTTGACCCCTTTAATTTTAACATGTTTCAGGAAATGCCCAAGCTTGATTATCTGCACATTGAAGCTTGCACATCTAGGATTGGACCTAGATTAATAAATAAAATAGGATGAATTGTTACATCTAATGTTACGTTTTTATATCCTTTGAGACTTACATTTGTAATGTGACAAACGAAACTTATGTGTAAAATATATTTGGATTTTTTAATAGCGTTATGTGGCTATGAACGATCTTAACTCTCACTACTCGACGTTTCCGCCGTCAAGGTTGGGGTGTGACAGATTGGTATCAGAGCCCATAACTATAGGGATCTAGGTTATTAGAAATGGTGACCTAGGCTATAGTATGCATGAACCTTATAGAATTATATTTCTACCTTGTAAATTATATACTTTTCATGCTACATAATGCTATGCCTTTTATGTGCAATTTGATGCCTTAGCATAGGATTGCCTAAACATTGTTATTTGTCTCCCTAAACTTAACTTTGACTCTTTGACTCCCCCCGAACATGAACTCTCTTAATCTTATTCTCGTCGACACGTGGAATCTTATGTTTATGTTATGACTTGGATCCTTAGACGTTACGTCTAATCTATATAAATCTCATCAAGGTTTTGATTCTATGAACCTAAGAAATATTGTGTGACACATAGACACCTGTATCCTGGTTTTCCTGGCAAAAGGCCCTCGGGCTAAGGCAAGCATATCGCATAAATCCTACGGGACTAGTTATGCTTACCTAGGGATTTCTGGGATGAGTGATAAACTATGGTCAACATACACAAGTTTCTAAGGTAAATGGGTCAATTCACCTTGACGTGTCAACGTTTTCAAATGGTAATGCGTTACCAAATGGAAACATCCCGTGCACCTTAAAACTCTTAGCTTATCTTTGTTAAACTACTATCCTCTGTTATCCCCGCTCCTGTAACTAACTCATTTTGTATATCCAGCATGTCTCGTCACCATGGAAAGCGTGGAAGTTCTGACCGTAAGCTAGCTGCCATGATTGCCCGACAAATGGCGGCCGTTCTTCCGACTATGGTTGCTGAACTTAATAGCACACTAATGGCTAATAGCAACAACAATACCAATGGGAACAATAGTGGTGCTAATGGAGACAATAGCAACAATCAAAACGGGAATAATCAACAAGGGAACAATCGTACTTGCACTTTCAAACACTTCAACTCGTGCAAACCCACTAGTTTTAGTGGAAAAGAAGGAGCCACGGGACTTCTCGAGTGGTTTGAAGGTATGGAGAACACATTTATTATTAGCGAGTGCCCCGACGAGCTCAAGGTTCGCTATGCCACAAGTGTTCTTCAACAACGAGCGCTAACTTGGTGGAATAGTGAAAAGAGAAACCGGGAACTGAGTTGCAATGGCGATGCCCTGGGAGGAATTCAAAGATATTATGATCCAAAAGTTCTGCCCAAGAAGCGAGTTACAAAAGCTGGAGGAGGAATTCTGTAACCTTAAACAAGATGGTGGGAATCACTTGGCTATTCCACCCGACATCATGAGTTGAGTATGCTTCTACCACACATGGTGGACACCGTGCCCCGTAACATCGAGAAATTTATCAAGGGGGTGCCACCTCAAATTCAAGATGCTGTGGTGGGTAGTAGGCCCACAACTTTGGAGGAAGCGATTACTATCACTGCACAGCTCACCGAGAATCATATAAGAGCTGGCACGATGTCGGCAAAGGGTTCCAAGGCTATGGCGAAGGTGACACCCGAGGCAACAAAGGAGGTAAAGGCCGAGTCATCTTCTCAAAACAAGAAGCGTAAGTTCACCCCGACACGCAACTACGTTGTGACCGCTCCTAATGCTCCTAAAAAACAAATGGTGGTTGCGAATCAAGCTCCCATGGCTAAAGTTTATGCTGGTCCACATCCTATGTGTAACACGTGCAAGTACCATCATTCAAGCAACATTCCATGCCGAGTCTGCTCGCTGTGTGGAAAGTATGTCATTTGGTGGCTACCTGTCTTCGTGCACCAAATAACACTGCCATGCTTACCAACTGAACCTGCTACAACTGTGGCGAGGCTGGCCATATTCGCCCTCAATGTCCTCGCAATGCGGGAACTGTGCCACTGGCTCGTGGAAGGGCTTTCAACATCAACGCCAACCAAGCGCAAGCCAACAACGACGTGGTGAATGGTACGCCGTTAATTTCTTCTAGTCCTTTTCTTGTCTTGCAAAATTTCCTATTATGTTTATCATATCAATAATAGGTTGTTACCAAACAGGTACGTATCTTGTAAATAATCATTATGCATCTGTATTGTTTGATTCGGGTGCCGATAGGAGTTTCGTGTCCTTGGAATTCGAACCTATACTTTCTAAACCGCGTGCAAAACTGGAGAGATCTTTCATGGTCGAGGTCGCCGATGGAAAATCTATTGTCGTTGGTGTCGTGATACGCGACTGCACCTTGAGCCTTAACGAACACGAGTTCTCCGTCGACCTTATTCCTATGCAATTGGGAAGCTTTGATGTTATCATTGGCATGGATTGGTTAGCCAAACACCGTGCGAAAATTCTATGTTTCGAGAAGTGTATTCGAATTCCGTTACCGACTGGAGATACTTTGAAGGTCGTTAGGGAGAAATCATCCCAAAGACTCAAACTCATGTCTTGTATCAAGGCTTGCAAGTGCTTAAGTAAAAACTACATGGCTTTCATGGCATATGTAGTTAATACGAAAGCCAAGAGTAAGGAGTTGAAGAACATTCCTGTTGTGCGAGACTTTCCCGAGGTTTTTCTCGAGGATCTTAAAGGATTACCTCCCGTGCGAGAAGTTGAGTTCAAGATTGACTTAATCCCGGCGCAAGCCCTGTGGCTAAATCACCGTATCGTCTTGCACCGTCTGAAATGCAAGAATTAGCTAGTCAATTGCAAGAGTTGACCGATAAGGGTTTCATTCGCCCTAGCTCATCACCATGGGGTGCACCTGTACTGTTTGTGAAGAAGAAGGATGGTTCATTTCGTATGTGCATCGACTACCGGGAACTCAACAAGCTTACTATCAAAAACCGATACCCTCTTCCTCGAATCGATGATCTCTTCGACCAACTTCAAGGGGCAACTCAATTCTCAAAGATCGATCTACGTTCTGGATATCATCAACTACGTGTTCACAATGATGACATTCCAAAGACCACTTTTTGTACTCGATATGGGCACTACGAGTTCATGGTTATGCCTTTTGGTTTGACCAATGCACCTGCCGTGTTCATGGATCTCATGAATCGAGTATGTAAATCGTATTTGGATAAATTCGTAATCGTGTTCATAGATGACATTCTTATCTATTCCAAGACGAAAGTCGATCACGAGACAACTTGCGACAAGTTCTTGAACTTTTGAAGAAGGAGCAATTGTACGCTAAGCTTTCCAAGTGTGAATTTTGGTTGGAAGAAGTTCAATTCTTAGGACATGTGGTGAATAGCCAAGGTATTCACGTTGATCCTGCTAAGATTGAAGCGGTGAAGAATTGGTGCATTCCCACAACCCCAACCGAGGTTCGTTCTTTTCTGGGATTAGGGGGATATTACCGTAGGTTCATAGCAAATTTCTCGAAAATTGCTAAACCATTAACGGCGCTAACCCAAAAGAATCGACTCTTTGAATGGGGACCCGAACAAGAAGAGGCTTTTGGGACATTGAAACGCAAGTTGTGTAACGCTCCTATTCTCACACTCCCCGATGGAAACGACCTTCACGGTATATTGTGATGCTTCTAATCAAGGTCTTGGTTGTGTTCTCATGCAACGAGGTAAAGTTATAGCATACGCGTCGAGACAATTGAAGGTTCATGAAGTGAACTACACAACATGATCTTGAACTTGGTGCTGTGGTTTTCGCGTTGAAGATTGGCGACACTATTTATATGGGACGCAATGCATAGTCTACACCGATCATAAGAGTCTCCAACACGTGTTCAACCAAAAGGATCTCAACATGAGACAAAGACGATGGATAGAGTTAATTAGCGACTACGACTGCGATATTCGCTACCATCCTGGAAAGGCGAATGTTGTAGCCGACGCGCTAAGTCGCAAGGTTCACAATAAGACTGTCTCACTTCAAGAAATTCGAGATCGAAGGCAATGGTTTGATACGCTAGGAGAATTTGATACCGAGATTCATGTGGATGTCAACGAGGCTACTATCATGCTTCAAAACATAAGAATCGATAGTGACCTCGAGTTGTGCGTTCGTGAGGCTCAACAAGTGGCATTTACTGACGAAGGGAAGGATGAAGATTTGATGCCTAATGTTCGGTCACAACTGGAAACAAAACCGAATGGCATGTGGTATTTCTTGAATCGACTATGGATCCCGAATCAAGACAACCTTCGACACTTCATTATGAACGAAGCTCATCAAACCCGATATTCCATTCATCCTGGCTCTCCGATAAGATGTACATGGACTTGCGTGGTCAATATTGGTGGCCTGGAATGAAGAAAGATATCGCGTCTTATGTTTCTAAGTATCTCACGTGTGCAAGGGTCAAAGCCGAGCATCAACGACCAAGTGGTTTACTTGAGCAACCTGAAATTCCTATGTGGAAGTGGGAACATATATCCATGGATTTCATAACCAAGTTACCTCGTACACCTCGTGGGCATGATAGTATTTGGGTCATCGTTGACCGTTTGACCAAGACAGCACATTTCATACCCATACGAGATACGTACAAGGTTTCAAGGCTAGCTCGAATCTATGTTGATGAAATTGTGAGTCGTCATGGCGTGCCCTTACACATCATTTCCGATCGAGATGCCCGTTTCACTTCGCACTACTGGTCTTCGATGCAAGAACTCTTGGGAACTCAATTGGATTTAAGTACGGCTTACCATCCTCAAACCGATGGTCAAACCGAACGAACAATCCAAACCCTCGAGGATCTGCTACGTCTTCGTGTCCTTGATTTTGGTGGTGATTGGGATACGCATTTACTGCTCGCGGAATTTTCGTATAACAATAGTTATCACTCAAGTATTAAGATGGCACCATTCGAGGCGTTGTATGGTCGTAAATGTCGTTCTCCTATCTCTTGGACTGACATTGGGGAAAATCTTATCACTGGTCCGGAACTTATTCAGGAAACGACCGACAAAGTTTCCAAAATTCGAAATAACCTTGAAGTGGCTAGAAGTCGCCAAAAGAGTTATGCCGATAAAAGACGCAAACCATTGGAGTTTCAAGTCGACGACATGGTTCTTCTTAAAGTCTCTCCATGGAAGGGTGTTGTACGTTTTGGGAGGAAGGGTAAGTTAGCCCCACGCTTTGTAGGACCTTTCAAGATTTTGAAAAGAATTGGGAAAGTGGCTTACAAACTGGAGTTACCTTCTGAACTTAGCGGAGTTCATCCTGTCTTTCATGTCTCAAACCTGAGGAAATGCTGGCTGATGAAAACTTGCATGTTCCACTAGAGGAAATTCAAGTTGATGAGTCATTGCATTTCGTCGAGAAGCCTGTTGAGATTATGGATCGAACCCTGAAGAAGACCCGAACAACTACCACACCTATCATCAAAGTCCGTTGGGAAAACAAACGTGGAGCTGAGTTCACTTGGGAGCGTGAGGATCATATGAAGGAGAGATACCCGCATTTGTTCTCTTAGCTTTATTCTTAATTTCGGGACGAAATCTTTTAAGTTGGGGAGACTGTAACATCTTGTAATTTTGGGGTTAAAGTAATGTTAGCATTGTTAAGTTCTTGTATGGGCTAATTTTGTCATTTATGAAACTTGTGAATTTGTTATGCGTATTCTTTGTTGCCTTTAATTTTCTAAACACCTAATAATTATGATAATATTAAAGAAGTAATAATAACAATAATCACAATAATAAAATAATAATAAATAATATAAGAGCAATAATAATTATGTTGCTAACAACACTAATAATAGTAATAATAATAATAATAATAATAATAATAATAATAATATAATATAATAATAATAATAAATTATAACAATAATAATAATAAACTAAGAATAACATCAACTATAATTTTGTTATTAAAAATAAAGAATTAGTAAACTTAAAATGTATAAAATCTTGATTTAAAAATCAAGGGGGCCTAGTTGTCATTTTAGAAACCTTTAAAGAAGGGTTTGCACATTAAATAGCAACTTTTAAACCTCAGGACCATTTATGTAGATTTACAAAACCCAAACTCCCCCCCTTTTCACCCTCGATTTTCCGCCAAATGTCCGGCCACCCTCAACCGAGCTCCGCGAGGGCAAAACGCCCAATAAACGCTTGGTTCGACCAAATTAAAACTAGTATTTCGAACTTGGACACTAATCGAATACGTAACGGTGTTAACTCGATCGAAATAATGGTTTCATTAAGAAACCACACGAAACCGAAAGCCACCATGTAATTACACTTGAAATCCGTTGAATTGAGCCGTTGAGTGATTAGAAATGCACGATTAATCACTGAAAAACTAAGTGTGAAGTTTAATTCGGGTTTAATAACCAGTTAATCATCCATCGTAACCGAAACAAACGAATCAAAGGTGAAACCCGTCGGGACTAAATCGCTCAAATCAAAGCTATATAATAGGGGGCAAATACTCCTTTCGACCCCTTTAAACTCTTGTAAAAGCAATTCGTGAATCATTTACTCAAGCGATCAACTGCTTATCATCTGTTCATCGCGAAAGAACCGAAGACAAACCGAAGTAAATCGTACCGATTGGCTCATAATAAAGTAAGTTAATTACAGGTTAGTGATCGTTTAAGCATGGGGAACAAAAGCCCCATGGTTAATTTGATTATCAACCTCGAATCGGTGTTCAATTTTTATCAATCCCATTCTAGGGTTCTTACTGATTTGGGGCTCTCTTGAAATTGTGTTTTTAAAATATAAAAACCATTCCATACCACGGTTGCACGCCTGGTTCACTGGTTAAGACACATCCCCCTTAAACATGAGGTCCCGAGTTCGAACCCGGGCACCTCATGTTTTATTTTTAAGGCTTTTTAGCCTAAGAATCAATTTCAGAAAATTCTTAATAAATATAAAAATTATTGTTATAAACTTTAAAATTTTTAAAGGACACCAAAGATTTTTCTGCAATTTTTTCTAAGGTTAAATAAATATATATCTTGTTAATAAAACATTTTAAAAGGTTGTTTTCTTAATAAATTCTTAATGGATTACATAAAATAAAAAAAAATTAGTAATTATTATTGGTCCCAAACGTTCTTTTCAATTTAAATTACTTGAATCGTAATTATTTTAGCTATACACTTTATCCAAACTTTATACAAAGATCTTGCAAATTATTATAAATATCTTTTACACTTTTGTATGAAATATATATATATTTAAGAAAATATGAATGAATTCCATTTGTTAAATGTAATATTTTTTGACAAGCCCCAAATTCACTTAAAACCCTAACCCTCGTTAACCCTTAAACTTATTATAACTAACTTAAAACTTGTATATATATATATATAGGTGGCTTGTGAAGGATTACATTGAAACGACGCTTAGTATTATTTCTTATTAATCATCCAATATATACTTATTGATCATGTGAGTACTTCCATACCCCTTTTTCATATTTTACACTTTGGGTGGAACATGTTATCCTATTATCTTTACACTTGCACACATTTTTGAGACTTGTAAACGTTATGGCAATTCCTCATGTAAGTTGTGGTTAGTTGGACTTTTGTGATTACCATATTATGGCACTATATGTACAATCATTACTATTGCTAGCCCAGTGAAGTCATAGATCTATGGGCAAGACAAGCCTGCTTTGGTTGATCCAAGTACACTTAACTAATCGTATATACTTTAAACATTTGAGACTTGTAAAATTTGTCGCGGCTTGATTGTTGCATTGTTCATGACATCCCTAATCACTTTATTCACTAACTTATGACTTGAATTGCCATCTTTTATATATGCTATTTTTTAAATCTATGGAATGCTCACCAACATTATTGTTGACCCCTTTAATTTTAACATGTTTCAGGAAATGCCCAAGCTTGATTATCTGCACATTGAAGCTTGCACATCTAGATGGACCTAGATTTAAAATAAAATAGGATGAATTGTTACATCTTATGTTACGTTTTTATATCCTTTGAGACTTACATTTGTATGTGACAACGAAACTTATGTGTAAAATATATTGGATTTTTTAATAGCGTTATGTGGCTATGAACGATCTTAACTCTCACTCCTCGACGTTTCCGCCGTCAAGGTTGGGGTGTGACAATATGACAGGACCAAGATAGAAGGAAAAGATAATAAATGTATGAAAAGTGCGATAAGTACGAATGTGAGAAAGGTGTGAAATGTACGAAATGAATGATCAAAGAAGATAATAACTATTACCTTGATGTACGTATGATGTGTGATCACGTGCGATAGTATAGAATATGTTTTAACGAAGGAAAGGTAATATTATGTTTTTGTAAAACTAGAACTTACACAGCAACGTTGACTTTTATGTGTTTCCAGTTGGCAGGTAATAGTTGATGAGGATGGCACGAGGTGGCTACTTTTCTCTTTTTGGACGGTATTCCTTTGTATAATTTTTTTGCATTGTAATACAAATGAATGATATTTTGTAACGAACGATGTATTATTTTTCAAAAGTGTTTATTTAAAGGAAATGGAATGTTTGTTTAAATTTTTTCTACTGTGTCGTTTTAGTAAAGTTAATGTAATTATATGTTTTATGTGCGATGACTGACCAGCTATGAGCATCCGGGGAATGGGGCCTTACAGTGCTGCTTTCCTAAATATGGTGTGTTTTACACCATTAATCGTGCAAAGATCATCATAAAAAGTAGATCCTTTGATATTTGATAACAGTAGTAGTAAGTAGTACCTCTCCCCTTCAGCTGCATTAGCAGAAACAATACTACCTCTTTGCCTGATGGCACGTAACTACTCAGACTGGCATTCCTCTCCTTTTGTCCCATTCTCAGTTTAAGTTTAGGTTTCTTTTTAAAATTTACCCATTTCACTTAAACTTTGGCTCTGATACCAACTGGTAAGGCCTTGTTCCTAGGACGCTCACAGCTGGCCAATCATCGCACATAAAACATATGATATACATTAACTTAATTAAAGCATTGCAACACAATGAATTTAAACCATCATTTCATTTCATATAAATAATTGCTTTTGAAAAGTAATACAACAATGTTAACAATTACAAAACATCATTTGTTCGCATTACAATGCAAAAACATCATCATTATACAAAATCGATACCATCCAAAACAGTCATGTAGCCGCCCATGCCATCCTCAGCAACCATTACCTGCCAACTACAAAATGCATAAAAAGTCAGCGTTGCTGAGTGAGTTCTAGCTTTATAAAACTTTAAATTAGCTTTCATTCATTAAAACATTTTCTTTACTATCACACGTGTTCACACATCATACGTACATTAAGGTAATAGTTGTTATCTTCTTTCATCGTTCGTTTCATACATTTTGCACGTTTCGCACATTTCGTACTTATCACACTTTTCATACATTTATTTACTTTTCACTTCTATCTTGGTCCTATCGTATGATTAACCCCCCTCTTGAGCACAAAGCCATATCATCTAGGATTAAGCGATAAGGACCTCATATCGCACATATCTCATGTATGGAGTAGTCACATTGTTAGGATCGTGTACTGGACGATGTACTAACTGATTAACGTGTATACCGAACCAAATAGTGCTGAATCTTATTCGATTGGTGATCCAATCGGTGAGAACGCACGTAGAAACAATTTTGGGATTGAATCTAACGTTAAAAATCGATTAGGAATTGATCTAATATGATCTGTGAAGTTGGAGTATGATCTTAGAGGTCTTTGGACGGCTAGGGTACGTCTGGAGTCGAAGTGTGTATAATGCTTATGTTTTTCCACGAATTAGGTGGTATTTATAGGTTAGGGTTACTCATTCGTGCGAATGAACCATTTGCATGGTTATTCGTGCAATTGAGCCATGCGGTTGATCCATTTGCACAACTGAGTGTTCAGTCGTGCGACTGAGTCAGTCGCATGATGTTGTTCAGGCGTATGGACTATTTAGGCGCGTGGACACTCAGTCGCATGGCCATTCGGATGCATGACCACTATTGGGGTACATGGTCCAGTCGGACGCATGAGAACTTCACTTAACCAATTTTGAATGTATTCATTATTATAACATTATGCATATCAATTCAAACAATCACAAACCTATATAATCTAGTCAATATGCGTTATACAACTCATTAATGAAATATTAAATATTATAAATCACAACCAAACATTCTCATTTGATTAAGTAACCAAGCATTACAAAAGCGTAAGACATTCAAGACATATTACATTAAGATCCGAATCTAGGTACATATGTATCAACAAACTCCCCTTGGACCTAGATCTATCTATCGTCTTACCTTCTTCATAACCTCCTCGTACTTCTTGTACTTCTCCTCTCTTGTGAGTCCTTCATGTAATTCAAATGCAAAGCAGAGCCGTATCACATTTTGGAATTGGAGGGCTTGTACAATTTCCTGCGTGTCATAGAACAGTGGCCACTTGTATAGAGTGTAGACATCGTCAGCTGACAAGTTGGTAAGCCACATCGGGTCGAATACCCTGATAGTATCCATTCTGCGCTCTTTGTTCAGAACTATGACAGCTTCCCCTGTTCTCCAATCATAGTACCACCATTTGAAGTGAGGAGGGAAGTCCTGTGGCATCTCCCGTAGAGGGATCATTGACATTGTTCGTGGAGGACTCCACTTCAGCACTATCTTTGGCTCTCCAGTTATGGGATCAACTTTAGAACGTCTGATATACCTCGTAGGTTGTTGAGGTTTGAAGCTGACCCACATAGTGTGGTAATCTTTCTTCAAAGCATCCTCAAAGCAGCCTCAAACCAGCCTGACTTCTTTCTCAGGTCAGCGTATAACAGCTTCAGTTTAGCTAGCTGGTTGAGCTCAAAACCAGGTAGAGACTTTAGGTCATGCGGGAATCTAAAGTACTCAATACCTTTCCCTCTCTTCACCGCGTATACATTAAGATCATCAAAATGGGCCCACATAATAATCTTGCCTGACACCTTGTGATGTTTCTTCACATTGTAGAGCTTGGTGTAGACATTCTGTTTAGGAGCAGCGCGTTGGGCTCGGATCTCCTCAAAACAAGTAGCCCATTCAGCCTTTCTGATATCAACATTAGTGTTTGAGGCTTGGGCTTGTTCTTTAACCTTCTCGGACTCTTGCTACATCTTATTTAATATCTTAAATGTATCACCGACCAGGGAGTCACCCAAATTGGGGACCGCATTTCCCTCTTTGTCAGCGTACTCGGGATAGTGCTATGCAGTGACGTCCTCGATCTCTATCTCATCAATGTCGTTCAGCTTGTTGTCACTGGTTTCTATAAAATTTGGAGCGTCCTTGACAATCTCATCAGGATTTAGCTTGAACATTTCTGCAATTTGCTCGTCAGTGAGATTGTGAATGATCTCTCCCTCTTCAGGAGTGTACATCACCGATCTCCTAACAATACCCTGCAGATCAAGAATCATCGTGAGCTGACTCTTGATATGTTGGAGGGGATCAACATCATGTTCATCCCTCTAAAAGTTTGGATCTGCTTGATTTATACATGTAACACAAGAATCATTAGTTAGTAATCAAGACAGAAGTACCACAATAAATATAAACATTCATTACAATAATGAGATACAAGATTCTAATACATATGATTTAATTTATGTAAATAACTAAATATTACTCTTATCCTGTATCCTCTGCTCTTCTACTACCGGGGCGGATGTTGAGGCACCCTGATCTTGAGTCCTTTTGGTCCTCTGTTCGCTCACAGATGTGGCACCCGTAGTAGAAGAATCATCTTCATTATCATCAACATCTGCATCAGTATCACCCTTGTGATCATCACCATCATCATCATCATCACCACTCTCATCGTCATCATCATCATCGTCTCCGTCTCCTTTTCCTATCTTCAATGGCTCTTCTTTGGATCCTTTGAGCTTTAGCAAGATAGTCTTGTTTGCAGCCTCCAGCTCCTCAATCTTCTTGGCATGTTGCTCCTAGAGCTGAGACATCTGCTGAGCCTGCTAATCAATCAGTCGATCCTGCTGAGAAATTTGCTGAGATTGTGCAGCAGTAAGATCTACTAACTGACGAATCTGTCCAGTTTTCTCGTCATCAGCAGCTAACAGACGCATCACCATATGGTTCAGTGCTCACAACTGTTCCTCTACCCCAAAGGGAGGTAAAGGTGATCCAGATGTATATGGAGAGGAGGATGATGGTGCAGCTGGATGGCTAGTGGTGGTGGTGGTGGCAGTGGTGAAGATTGGGGGTAATATAGATGAAGGTGGTGGTGGTGTAGGTGTGGTAGTAGTGGTGGTAGGGGTGAAGATTGGGGGTAATATAGATGAAGGTGGTGGTGGTGTGGGTGTGGTAGTAGTGATGGTAGGTGGAGTGGTGGAAGTGGTAGTAGAAGTGGTGGTGGTTATGAAGGTTGATCTTTCTTATTCTTCTTCAAGTCGTGGGGCTGAGCCATCCTTTTCTTCCTCGATTATTTCGAGGAGGATGCTCCCCTAGAACACGGATTGGCTGATCTGGAGCAAATGTGGGATCCGTGTCAGTCCCCAGATTCTCCAAGGCGTCCACCAACCTCCCAAATACTTCGGTCGGTGGCAACTACCCAGCTCCCCACAATGTGGGTTAGGGGCTCCTCATTTGTATCCTCCTCCTCATCAGGTATGAAGTCCTGATGGAATCCTGTAGCCTCCGCTCCATCATGGCTAGATGCCAGAGATGCTATATCGGCAGTGGGGGCCTTTGTTTTAGTGGGCCGTGCATCTCCACCATCACTGCTGTCGTCATCGTCAGAGTCATCCTCCGGGAGCTATAACTGCTCGACCTCTGAATCACTGTCTACGTGACGCCACTAATGCATCCCCGGCGCCACGTAGTCCACCTTGGCCAGATGGCCTATAAGTCTCTTTACCGGGGGCTTGACCTACTTTCCCCGGTAAACCCTCATTCGACCTAGTGTTGTATCATCCATAATCTCTAAAGCCACATCGTTGTGGCTCTCCTTTGGCAGTGAGGGCAACTTCTCGTCAAAAATCATCTGTATGAACCTAGGGTACATGCAGAAACCCTCTTTGCCCTTCGCCTCCAAGTTCTCTATGAGGTAAGAGAAGATTATGCTTGAAAAGCTGAAGGGGTGGTTTAGCACTAGTGCCACGTAGGCATTTTGTATCTGGTCTGAGAGGTTGTCGAACCCACCCCTTCATGAAGCTATGTGATGTGTGCCAAGTACTTATACTGGGGGCACAGGTTGCTCTTGTTGAGCACACCTGCATTTAAGTCCCTAGCGTACTTGATCCTCATGAAACACCCTTTCACTGTCAGAGGATATAGTTGGTGGGGTGATCTGTATCATTTCCCAACCCAAGTACACACTGAATGTCTTTAGCGGTGATCTCAATATCCAATCCAAAGATAGAGCTCCTGATGCGGTACGGCTCAGGTGAACGGTCAACGGATGCATTCTCCCAGAGGGCCTGTTGTATAGACCTGTAAGGGGTGCATGGTGTCGAGAGAGCCTGGTGGATCCTGGATCACTTAAGGAAAGCGATGATCCCTGCAAACTCGGCCCTATTCCAAGTCGTGTGGTCTAAGTGAGCACATATATTGTGCTTGGGTTTTATAGACCATCTATTAGCCATCGATCTGCAACCAAGACACATAGACATTAGTTAGCCACACAAGACAAATCAATCTAAATTAACTTGGTTGAGTTCATCGGGTTCATTCATGCGATTTAACCATGCGCTGTGTTCAGTTGGTCGACTAGTCATGCGACTGATTTAGTCGGGTGACTGAGTATGCGATTGAATTCAATCAGGTGACTGAGCCTGTGATTAGTTCAGACGGCTGACTGAACTCATTCGTATGACCCATTCGACCGATTGAGCCATTCGACTAGCTCAATCGTGCGATTGGAGTTCATCCTGGCGTCCAATCGCATGACCTACTGTATGATCGACTGAGATTCAAATTTTAACCAATTCTTGAAATTAAATGTTGTGTACTGGTTCTTTAAACTCGCAATCACATAACTAATAACCTAAAACCTTCAATTTTAACATTTTACTTGGTTTAAGTAGGTTATTAGTCCTTTAAAGGTTCAGTTCTTGTTTGGGTCGTGAATCACACATAAGGGCACTATTTCTCCTGATTTCGATGAGATTTCGACTCATGGTACCTGTATAATCGCAAGCAAATGTCAAAATCTCAATAGAAGTGTAAATCGTGGTCTAATGAAATTTTGACAGAGCAATGGTAGGCTATGGGATATGAGGGCGATTAGGGGGTGGTGAGTTGAATGCGATCGACTGTGCCCTATTTATACTAAATCTGAGTTCAATCAGCCAACTGGACCCATTCGCTCTGTTTATTCGGGCGAATGGATCTCAGTCGTGCGATTGGCTCAGTCGATCACCTTCAGTCGGCCGACTGGAGTTCAGTCGGGCGACTGACTCATTCACCACTCTCATTCGGTCGAATGGGTCATTTTGATAAGCCATTTAGGTAAACGGTTCATACTCATGTACATTCGGCTGTTTAGTGCATGAGTATGGTCCATTCATATGATTGGTCCATACTCATGGTCCATTCGTATTATTGGTCCATACTCAGGGTCCATTCGTGCGAATGGGTCAGACTCATGAATTTGACTTTATGACCATTCCACTATTTCTTTTTTTAACTTTTGAATAAATGTTATGAGCATTTGATCATCTCAGACATGATCATTTTATCTAGAAAATCCAGTGATCACCTCAGACTTGATCCTTTTAGAACATTTTGTCACCTCATAGGTGACCCCTTTTTATTTGAAAGCACGTGTGGTCACCTCAGACGTGACCGTTTAGATGATAAGGTTCCCTATCAACTTCCATGATATAGTCCGATATTGAACAAACTGAAATTTACAAACTTTATATAGAAATAAAAACTGAAACTTAAAACTAAGACATGTTTTTGTGTTTTTGTGAGGGTTAAATCCTAAAATGTAAATCTAAGAAATTATATATCTGAAAAGGTAGCTTCAATTCTTTTAAAACAAACATGGACCAATTCAATTTGGAATCATACAGATATTCAAATCGTTCGGGACAAGTTATCTAAAACCTTTGATGCTCTATACTTGTTTTTCATCTAGAGTCATTTAGCAAATTTAGGAAATCATACTAGTACTATTAGGTCCCGACACTAATTTGAACTTTCAAGAATTGTAGCCATAATGATTGTCAGTATACTTGTCGTCTTAAATCCATACACAGACTTTCAACATAGATTGGTGATGGTTTAAGGTTTGTTTATTTCAACAAGCGTTTGTGGATCCCACACTTATATGGTAATCAACATTCCTCAGGAGATTTTTGAGCGGTCTCAGGGTAGTATTCAAGAAGAAACTATTCATAGAACTTTCAAAGAGAAGCCAAGCCTCAGGTCAGTGCCACCGCACAGCAGAGAGGCACATAACCTATCTTCTTGTTTGAGCAATTTTATTCTTCTTGCACACATCTCACCAACAACATAGGTTATCAGTTTGATTGTATTTGCGTTTTTTATGTGCTTTTGCTCATGTTTTGGTCTTACGCACACATTCGTGGCGTTTATCTTGCTCGTCACCCCTTATTGGAATCTTGTTGATTGTGTTAACCAGGGATAAGGTGTTACCCACAGCTAGTCCAACATTTAGTATAATCTTGAGATCACAAAAAGGTCTAGTCATCTATTGTGTTGATCTACCGACATATCATATGTGGTCTAGCAACGTCTAGGTCTACTTTCTTTGTGTTACTTAGTAGTAGCTACTTTGTCTATCATATTTCCTTTTATATTGCTCAGACTACACAGACTTATACTTGAGCTTTGCATCATTTTCAATTTAAAATTTTAATGTCCCAAATGATTTGCTCCTGTGTACTATCATATTCCAAAGATTGAATCGGTATCACACATACAATCTTATTTTTATCAGCTACCTCTCCTTCTCCCTGTTTTTTTTATGCTGTCTAAACCTATTCTGCACCTAAAATTTTAAAAACGTAATGGATTAGCATTTTAGGATTTTAATAGGCAATACAATAAGACCAATTTTAATTAAACAACTTAACACTAAGCAAATAAAATAAAAAAATTGAAAAATAAAAGTAAATTTACATGACACATCGGACTACACATGGTCATGATCAGGAATGACCTCACTTTTCTTTCTAACGCCGTTGACCTCTAATAGATATAGAAAACATGGTTTATTAAAAGCCTTTGTATAGAGGTCGGGGCATGAAAATCTGTGTTTATTTTTACCACATCAATTAAGTTCTTTTCAAAGCAATCACGTATAAAGTGATATTTAATTCCAATGTGTTTGGTATAGGATGTTGGACCGGGTTTTTAGTGACTGCAATAGCAGCAGAGTTATCAACAAAGATAGGAGTTGAAGAGAATTTTAAACCGTAATCTCACATTTGCTGTTGAATCCATATGATTTGTGAACAGCAACTTGCAGCAGCAACGTATTCCGCTTCACAGGTTGACAATGCAACCGAGGTCTGCTTCTTACACTGCCAGGTTACTAATCTTCTCCCAAAGAACTGACACCCTGCTGATGTAGACTTTTAGTTCATCTTGCAGCCTCCGTAATCCGAGTCGCTATATGCCGTAAGCTCAAAGTCATCATCATGAGGATACCACAACCCAAGTGTGGGTGTATCCTTCAGATAACCAAAAATCCTTTTGACCTCAATAAGATGGTTCACCTTAGGCTTTGCCTGATATTGTGAACATAAACATGTAGCATACATGATATCAGGTCGTGAGGTAGTGAGATACATAAGGGATGCAATCATCCCTCGGTACATAGTGGCATCTACCAGATCACCATTTTCGTCGGGTGCTACATCATGGTTTGTAGCAAGTGGAATTCCAGCTGTAGAAGCATTCTTCATGTCAAACTGACTGAGAATATCACGTACATACTTGGTCTCTTGTAGGAAAATCCCATTTGGTGTATGATCCACCTATAACCCGAGAAAAAACTTCATCTCTCCCATTGCACACATCTCAAACTCCGCCTTCATTACTGCTTCAAACTCTTTATGTAATTCTTCGTTTTTGGAACCAAAGATTATGTCATCGACATAGATTTGTACGAGCAGTAAATCTCCATCTTTTTCCTAGATAAACAATGTACAGTCAAAGACTCCCCAGCGAAAACTATGTTTCACAAGATGAGTCGATAGTTTCTCATACCAGGCCCTCGGAGCTTGATGAAGCCCGTATAGCGCCTTGTTGAGTTTGTAAACTTTGTGCTGATGATATGGATCCTCAAATCCCTCAGGTTGACTGACATGCACTGTCTCTCGAATCTCACCATGAAGGAACGCACTCTTCACATCCAATTGATAAACTTTGATCTTCATGTAAGATGCATAGGCAAGGAAGATGCGGATTGCTTCCATCCTTGCCATGGGTGCAAACACTTCATTGTAGTCAATACCCTCAACTTGTTGAAATCCTTGAACTACAAGCCAAGCCTTGTTTCTGATAATCACTCCTTGATCATCTTTCTTGCATTTCAAGACCCTTTTGGTGCCAATGATCTCACATCTCCTATGACATTATCAAAGGATGATAGACGTTTAGACGTGAGCTGGGAGTTGTTGGAACAATCACCTCAGAATGAAGATTGTGAACATTTGGTTCTGGATCTGAGGCTATAGGAGTGTAAGGTTCAGAAGGCTAAGAAGCATCACTATCAGATGCTTGTGGACTTGTGGTAGTCAAAACCTGTTCATCCTGGTTGTTATGATCATTTTCCACATTTTCTTCATCAGAGGAAGAGTCACTCACATCAAGTGCTCCCCTTGAGTTGGTAGATGATTGACTTTGTGAACCGGATGGTGTTGAATCTTGAGATGGTGTGTTCAAGACATCATACATCATCTTGTTTGCCAACTCGTCTTCAGAAGTGGAGAGAGGTATCTTGAAGGACTTGAAGAATCCATCATAGTCAAAGAAGTAAGCAAGCCCTTTTCCAGCAGGTGGTGTGGTGTATCTCTGAACATCAACATTACACAACACCTCTACTTGACCCGTTGAGTTGTTGTAAAATCTCTTGTTTGGTATGTTGTATCCTAGAAAAATCCCTTCATCAATCTTCTCGTTGAATTTTCCCTCCTGAGTCTTCTTTAGCAGGGTGCATGGAGCACTAAACAGCTCGAGATACTCTAAGTTAGGTTTACGTCATTGTAGTAACTCGTAGCATGTTTTTCCATGGCGCTTAACTACCAGAACTCGATTGAGCGTATAACATGGATTTCAATTGCCTCATTCCAGAATTGAATAGGCAGTTTCGAGTTTGCTAGCATAGTCCGTGCGGTTTCTATCAAGCTGCGATTCTTCTGTTCAGCAACACCATTCATCTGAGGAGAGTAGGCAGAGGCAAATTAATGCACAATTCCCTTTTCCTTGTAGTAGGCCTCCATCCACTGATTTTGAACTCAGTTCTGTTGTCTGAGCGCACTTGTCATACTTTCAGCTTGTATAGGGATTCCAGTGTAGTTACTAATTCCTTGACGGATTCAAATGTTTCTAATTTGGACTTCAGAAACATTATCCAAGAGAATCTTGAGTAGTCATCAGTAACTACGTAGTAGTACAAGTCGCCTGTGATGCTTCTTGTACTGACTGGACCAAACAAATCCATGTGAAGAAGCTGAAGAGGTAGTTCTATGGAATGAACTTTCTTTTCCTTATGAGACTTCTTTGTATGTTTGCCCTTCTTGCACGCAACATAGAAATCCGGGAGTTGGAACTTTTTGACGTTCACTCCCCTCACTACATCATTATGGATCAAGTGATTCATCTTTCTCGGATTTATGTGTCCCATTCTCCTATGCTAGGAGATTGAATCCTTCTCAGTAGCTTTGGACAAGAAGCACTGAACTTCACGATCCGTTGTGGAGGCCTTTGAAAGATCCAAGACATAAAGATCATTATATCTTGAAGCTGACATTAGGACTTGGTCCTCCGGGATCATGTAGTCCTTCTTTAGAACGTAGCACTTTTTGTTGCCAAAGACTACTTTGAAGCCTTTATCACAGACTTGAGAAACAGAATGTAAGTTATTTTGTAATTGTTGAACATAGTTTACCTTGTCAAACTTAACTTTCTAATTCCCACATCCCCTTGGGTTGTGATGTACCCTCCTTTGTTTCGAGCAAATGAGACATGCCCTCCTTTGATTGTTTGACGTTTGATAATAGAGCTTTGTTCCCCCTCATGTGCCTGGATGCTCCACTATCTACAATCCACGTGTTAGTCTTAGCACTATAGTGAACACCCTGCACATTCAATGAAAGCATTAGTTCATGTTAGGAAACCAAGCCTTCACTAGCTTGGGTTTCCCCGAGGCATCACATAACATAAATTCAACCCATTGACCATTTGAGGTTGTGGGAAGCTCAAATGTCTGTTTGTTCTCATTTTCAGACGCTGAGGCGGATTTTTCTTTCCATAGACCAGCTTTGTGTAAGGCCTGTTTGTGATAAACAGATGACTGCTAATGGATTGAACTATGGGTTCACTATCCCTTTAGGAGGCATCAATGAGTTACTCTTAAAAGAGCTAGTTTTAGATGTAGGAAGTTCAACTTTCCTCCTTGGTGTCTGATAATAAGGACAATGAGCCGCAATGTGACCATACTCTCCACAATTGTAGCATGATCTGCTTTCCACTTTACGGTTTAAATATTTTTATGGAGATGTAGGTGTCACACGGATGACGTTATTTTGTTTAGATTGAGACACTTCTTTGTTAGATGTATGGTTGGGTTTTACAAACTTAATTGTTTTACCTAGTTTTACATCTTTTATTTCTTGTTTACCTGGACTTTGACATGATGGGCGTGAATGATTAGGTTTAATAGTCTTTTCGGGTTCTGATTTGACTTTGTTTGAACTTGACTTTAAATTAACCTTTTCAAACTCTTTTTCCAGGTTAACACAAGGCATTTCTCCTTTTGCCTTTGAAGTGGACTCCTTTTGTTTAGTGCCAGATTCAATCAATGTACATGTGAATCTGGGTCACTAACAAGAGCAGTGGATACCACATGATCCGTGATGGGGTTATTATCAATTGGTTTACTTTTGGTGTTCATCAAGGTCTCAGGTGGTGGCGGAACCACTTTGTATCCCAATACTTCCCCATTGTTTCTCTCTCTCACTAAGTGTTGGACAATATGAGACGAGCTTGTCCAACTGTGTAGTTTTTGTTTTAAGGAGTTGACTTCTACTTCTAAAATTGCTTTCTGCTTCTTAGGTCCTCTAGGGAGTTAAGATAGTACCTAATGTCATTAGCTTGGTTAAAGGCAACTACTTCCGTTTCCCTAAGCTGTTTGTTCAAAAGGTCTATCTTTTCCTTGTAACTGTGCTCATTTTGTTTTAAAACTCTATTACCTTCAGTGCTTAGTTGCAAATCCTTTACTAAGCTATCATTATCATCTAATAACCTAGAAAATTTTATATCTATGCTTTCTCTAAATTTATTACAATCAGAACAAGCATGATTATTAAACAACTGGTCAGTAGTACTTACCTGAGATATTGAAGAGGAATCAGCCATTTGTGCAGAATCTGTTGTCTCTGGTTCTGGTGATTCTGAAGTTGATGTGGATTTTTCTTCTTAGGGCGATGGTTGACCACATGTGCAGTATCTTCAGAGTTGGACATCATGAGCTCTACTGCTATGTCTCCCTCACTAGCGGAATCATCATCAATGTCCTCCACACTAGCTATGTTGGACTCTCTCGGGGAGACGAACTGGAACTCCAGTCCTGTCCTTCATCCCGTTAGCAGTCAAGGCTTTAGGATCCTTGCTTGATGAAGTAGAACTACTAGACAAGGCTTTTTCCTGACGATTAAAGATGAGAAAGGATTGCCATTTCTAGTCTTTTTTGGCTTCACACACACTCCCGTTTGAAGTGCCCCTTCTCACCACACTTGAAACAGTTACCTTTGACTTGTCGAAGCCAAAGGTTGTGTCTTGGTTGCAACAAGTTCTGTCCAGTCTTTTTGACAAACTTCTTAGCTCGTCGGACAGCACTTGCAAGACCCATATTAATCCATCCGTTCCAATTCCATCTCATCCACCTGTTCATAATCCTCATTAGCTAGGAGGCAATTTCCTTTCTTTCCAGCAATTAGTCCATCATAGGAGTGGACTACCGTAGCTAAGAGGTCCATATGTCTCTGGCCACCTCTACAGTCACATTACCGAAGTTATTGGTCTTCAGTTTTGCGACATTGGCTTCGGTATGATAATTGGGTCCCAGATGACCCTGGGGTTTCGGACCTTGAAGTAGATGCTTGTGCTAGACCAGATGAGCTTGACACGAAGGCAGTCTGCAGTGGTGCTCCAAATGTCTTGGGCTGAGGATTCACGTTGTAAAGCGCCAGATTCTGATCATAGTTGGCCTTTTTGGCTCTATAGTTCATCCTTAGTTCCTCCTCTCTCAGTTTCAGAATGAAGTCATTTATATCTAACTTTGAGAGCATCCCATTCTATCTGAGATTTGAAACGAAGGAAGCCCAATTCTCTGGTAGTCCATGAGCAAAGTTGGATACCTTATCCTCCATAGACATAGTAACTCCATGAGTGTGCATCTCACTCATCAAATGGTAGAATTTGTCGATCACGTCGTCCAAGCTTTCCTTTCCCATTCAAGAGAAGTTGTCAAACTCCTTCAAAGCTTTCGCCTTAATAGCCTTGGCTTGCATTCCCATCATACCTCTTCTCTAACACATCCATAATTCTTTGCTTGAGTATACTCCGAGTACTGATGGAAGATATCCTTGGAATAGACTGTGTAAGCAAAGCGTAGACTTTCTTCTCAGTGTTGTGTTTCCCCTTTTGTGCATCACATGCCACTTAACATAGTTTGACACCGTCAGCTCCTACTGGACGTTGTACCCCAACTCTATAGCCTACCACAAATTTGTATCTACTCTCCATAAGTAGATTTCAAAATGTTGCTTCCATTGTGGGTAATCGTCAACGTGATACTTTGGGGTTTATTGAGAATCCCACTTCATTCTCCAAAGCAGTAGATTTCTGAATACGAGTGTCTCTACTTGCTGTGTATGCTGAAAACTGGTCCCATTTCACTTAACTTTACTATTCAACAAACTGTTTATCTGAGAGAATGAAGGTATGCGATTGGGCTTATTTGGGCGATGAACTAGACCGAATGTCAATTGTGCGACTGAACTAATGCAGATGATTCAGTCACCGAATGAGCTAATGCGGTTGGACACTCGGATAGTGTTCTCATCGTACGATGAGGGTACGAATGAATCCATCGCGCTTTTGGAGAATGTGAATGAACTCTTCAGTTCGTGGCAATTGAGCCAATCGTGCGACTGAACCTGCTGAGTTTGAAAATTCATAGTTTAAACGTGTTTTTTTGGCCGCAAAAACTTGAATTTTCACAAACCCCAATGTCTTATACTGAAGAAACTGACTTTATGAACAGGAGACGTCTAGACACAGTTAGACACAAAAAGATTGCGTTTTTAGTGAAAAACACAATTTTTGTACACAAACGATTGAATCTGACAGGATCAAGATCACAAGTTTGATGTATCAGAATACAAAGCAGCGGAATACAAACTAGAATTAGACAAATTGTAGCAAGCAATCGATACTTGTAAGCATTAAGATCGCATACGGTTATAGGGAGAGAATATGTATTCTGATTTCTAGGAATGTTTATAGATGTAGAATATTTCTAATCAAATCAATCATTCATTCCATTCAATTACTCATTCTTCACATTACAATAGGTTGTCACTCCTTATATAGAGTGCAACAGTCACTGCTGTTATCACGGAAGTGACAACTGGCAGATCCAATACAAAAATAACTATTCTTAACAAACTACTGAAATGTTCACAACTACTGAGAACATATCAGCATGTTAAGTACAAAATATAAAACTACTGAAACTACAACGACTGAAGAACAAGCTCTTCAGTCGTTTTACAAAACTACTGAAACATAAAATATAAAACTACTACTGATATCACAACTACTGAAGAAGTACTCTTCAGCAGTTGTGACAAACTACTGAGGCTTCAGTACTTGATCTTCAGACTTTGACCTTCAGGTGTTTCATCAGCTGATGACTTCAGTAGATATCATCAGCTGATGTCTTCAGTCTTTGTCTTCAGACTTTGTACATCAGTTGTTGATCTTCAGCACTTGTAAACTCTTCAGCTGTTGTACTTCAGTACTTTGGTCTTTCAGCTTCAGCACTTGTGTTCTTCAGCTGTTGTACTTCAGCACTTTGGTTCTTCAGCTGTTAAGGTCTTCAGCACTTGATCTTCAGCTGTTGAGTCTTCAGCACTTGTCAAACTACTGATGAGGCTTTCAGCAGTTGTTGTGATACCATGTGGGACTTAGAGGTTTTCTGATCTTGGCTCATTGGTTCTTTTGGTCCAACAAACTCCCCCTGAACCAATGCAGCCAAAACCTCTAACTTATTTATTCTCCCACTTATTGATGGCAAAATGTTGGTCTTTTTCCTTCTTGATCAGTAGAGAAGATGACCCATGTAAGCTCCGGCCTGGGAAGAAATCTCAAATATTTGTTTGGCAGAGTATGAATGGGAACTCTGTTTTGGGGAACTGGACACAGAGTTGTTATCCCATTCATGAGATTTACTTCCCCATAATGAGTCTGTATGACTCACGAACATAGGCCTCAAGGAGAACAACTTGTTCCTCCTGAGAGAGTTCTTCTGCTCCTCCTTCGAAGAAGAACTCTGGACCATAGTACTCTGATAAGTACTTCATGGTCCTGCCATTTTTCAGCTCCACCGTAGTTACCTCCCTATATACAAATTCATCAGGATGGTTGCCTTCAAGGAGTAACTGGAGCTCATTCTTTTGGATGTCTTCAAGCTTTTTATATAACAACCCCTTCTTAATCATCTTGTTTTCTAGTAGGCTTGAGGTGTCTTCTTTGCTTGGTGAGCTTTCTTGAATTCATCAATGATTTCCAAGGTGAGACTACAACGGCCAACATGATGGTAGACTCTATTGTTTTCGTACTTGGCCGTTGTATCTGTGTGGGATAGTTCTTTTATGGATTCTAGAACTCACCCTGGGGTCTGGCCATACTCTCACTCTCTCCTTCTGATACTGAAAGGTGTGCCTGAGAGTGTACAGCCTTTGAGCATGCCCTTTCATGGCTTGAATAGATGACTGAGGAAATTCCTTGTCAACCATCTTCAACAGTTGCTCATCGTGCTGTTTCTGCTGTTCTTCTTCTTCTATCTTGACTCTGACCATTTCCCTTTGAGAGTCAGGTGTGATCATGGATTGACTTCGGGGTTTTGGTAGCTTCAGAACAGCAGAGAGTGGCAGACTATCATCTTCATCCTCTTCTTCTTCTTCTCTCTTCCATCCTCAGCACCCTTCTCCTCCTTCTGGGTACATCACTGGATGATGGTTGGGTTGGTGAAGGAATTGGTTTTGAAGAATGAGGATGTTTGGATTTTGGCTTAGAGGTTGGTTGGGAGATTTGAGGGATAGGATCTGTTTGAGTGGGTGGAAGGGAAGGTTGATCTAGCATCCTTGTAGTTAGTTTCGCCTTTGTGAGTTTAGCCATCTCTAACCTTTTACCAGCCCCAGCCTCATCAAGGGCTTCCACAATAATCCCTTTGTTGAATTGCTCAGACAGACAGATTCTGGTGGCTATAGCCAGAATGCTGTCCCTGGTCCATGCGCGGATCTCCATTAATGATCTTCCAAGTATTTTGCAATAAAGCGGATCATTATTTCCAACCTCTCTTCTCAAGAGCATCATACCCTGCCCATCGGGTTTGTATCTCTTGTACTTCTAACCTTCTGATCTCACTATCCAGTGTGGCTGTGTCAAACCCCTGCCTGAAGAGTTGTTCAATTATTTTATCCATGGAGCGGCTGTGTGTGGTGTCAGCTTCTTTGACCAGCTCCTCCAAGGATTTGTCTTCAGCAGTGTGATCATCAGCACTTCTCTTTCGCTTGTAAGTGAGCAGAGGTTGCTTTTCTTTTTCCTCCTCTTGGCTTGCTTCTCTTCCTTTTCCTCGGATCTTTTCCTCTTCCTTTCTTTCACTGCAGTACTCTCCCCCTTTTTGGTTGCATTGGAGGAAGGGGTTGTACCGCAGAAAGAGTCTTTTGGACAGCAGCATCAACCAGGGCTGTAATGTGGAGGAAAGCCTCTCATCAAGGCTTTGATCACTATATCAGTGATTATTGGGATGATGAGAGGGAGGGAATTTTGGAGTACAGCACCTATTTGCTCAGGAGGGTTCTGTTCCTGAGAAGTAGGGCCTGAAGCAGAGGCAGGTGGTTGATTTTGGGGTGGCTCTGTGTTTTGGAAACCTTCAAGGGAAGGTGCCATCTGTGGTGGTATAATGGTGGCAGATGGACTTGCATCCTGAGACAGTTGGCCAGCAGCTCTTTGAGTCTGCTAGCCTCATCCTCTAGAATGGTGTTTTGGGCAACTACATCATAGAAGAAGCTCAGGTCATCATCAGTTGATACTGAATCACCTGACCTCCTGCTTAGAGCAGGATTTACATGCACTGGGTGTAGACCAGTTGGTGCATGTGCCCCTTGTGCTTGGTACTGGGGACTTCCAGCCTCAGGACAATGTCCATCATCAGCTGTTGCCTCTAGGAGGTCTTAGCAATGTTACCAGCCTCACTCTGGTCATGTGCTGAGTCAGAGGAGGTGGCAGCCTCACTAGATATTCTAAGCTCCTTGTCTACACCAGGAGATAGAATTGGGAAACCCCTGTGCTGTGGGTTCTCAGGTGCACTGTGTTCCTCCCCCTCAATAGTAGAGGTATTCCCAGTAGTAAGTGGTTTCTGGGGAGGGGGTGAGGAGTGCAATTGAGTCAGCACTTGTGCAACTATTAAAGTTGGGCTGTGAGGGGCGGTTGTTTGGGGTAAGGGGATAGAAGCAGTGTGCACCTGGGGTGGATGGTGCTCTTCAATGGCAATCTCCTCAAGTGAGTAAGATCCCAGATAAGTAGGTGCCCCTTGGGTTGCTGCAGGCTCCTGTTGAGAGGAAGCCTGAGCGGCTGTGGCTGGAAGAGTCATTGTATCCACTAGGGGTTTGGACTAGTGGATATATCCTGCGTTTGTGTTGCAGGGGCATCCTCAGGGACTCAATTCCCTGAGTAGCCATTTTGGGTTTCTTGTTGGTGGGTTTGGTGGGACTTGGATTTGGAGGTGGTGGCTGTGGGTTCCAGCTGCGTGGGTTTTCGCAGCTTGGCAGCCATTTTGAGTGTCCGGTCAGAGTTGTGCCGGGAGTATACTTCTGGCAGAACAGCCGTAGCAGGGACTCCCAAGCCAACAAGTCCCTCAGCATTAAGCTGGTCTGTAATATGGCCATTATGAACCGTGGATAAAGTATCCAACGGTTGGCAGTTAGTTTTTGAGCCATATCTTTGAGCTCTGAAAATATAATTCTGAAAAGTTTAGTGGTTGTTGCTCAAGGATAGAATACATTACCTGCTGCCATTTTGGACATTTGATCCCAAGACGACGTCTTAGGGGCCAAACATACATTGACCATGTGAAAAATCAGGCGCTCAGCGTCATTAAAGTGTTTCTTCATGATGGTGGTGGCACTGAGATCGCCTTGATATCCATGCTGAGCAAATGATAGATCTATGGTGCCCTTCGGATATCCAGCAGGAGAAGTAGCATCACTCATTGAAGAATTTTACGGATTGTTGCAGGAGTAATGACTACTTCTTTGTTGTTGACGACTGACCGGAGGGATGGTGTGTTGCTCTCCTCAGTTGTAACAGTAACGTTCATCCAAAATTGGTTCAAGGATTCGGCATGTACGGGGTTCAGAAGGAATGCCTTGTTGTATTGGGACTGAACCATAAGATCGATAGCAGTATCGAACTTAGTCCAGATCGGCGATTTTGTGAGGTAGGCAACACAGTTGTGTCGCGGTTTAATTTGCATAGACGCCATGGAGAAGAGGAAGTTTTGGAGAGGAACGTTAGGTTTGAAGAAGATGAAGCATGGAGAGCTAAGGTTAGGGATTATTAGGGTACGGGTAGGAAACGACTGAAGGATGTGGTGTTAGTCATCAGTAGTTTTAAACGACCGTTGACATGGTATTATCCTTTCAGACGTTGAAACACTGAAGTCGTGTGTTAGGCATCAGTAGTTTAGAAAACTACTGAAGACCGTGGTTTTGACTTCAGATGATTGAAACAACTGAGGACGTGGTGTTTGTCATCAGTAGTTATGAAACTACTGAAGACAGTGGTTTTGTCATCAGCTGTTGTAAACAACTGAAGACTTGGTATTAGTCATCAGTAGTTATAAAACTACTGAAGACGTGTTTTGCTTCAGTTGTTTAAAATGAAACAGCAGTTGTACAAACGACTGAAGAGAAAGTTCTCTTCAGCTGTTTTCGTCAATTCTTAGCTTTTCAGCTGTTTCAAACTGTCCTCAACACATTCATCAGTCTTTTGGCTGATTTCAGTTGTTTCATAGGACATCAGTACTTATCTGTTTTTACTGATTGCAGTAGTTGTAACTGCATCAGTAGTTGTAACTACATCATAGTTTAGAACAGATGAAGTACTTCAGTACTTGTGAGACATTTAGCCTTCAGTAGTTATAAAAACTACTGAGGTTAAAAGAGCTCATCAGTACTTATATGTGACATAGGTACTATGATCATCAGTATGAATTACTAAGATCATCAGTAGTTGTCACCTTTCTAGCTGCAGCATACCAAGCCTTAACACCAGGTTTTGGAAAGTTGAACTATCCAAAGGCTTAGTAAAAATGTCTGCAAGCTCATCAGCACTAGGCACAAACTTAGGATCAATCAGACCTTTTTCAAAACAATCCCTTATAAAATGATGTCTGATCTCTATATGTTTGGTCCTAGAGTGCTGGACTGGATTTTTGACAATGCAAAGAGCTGAAGCACTATCCATTAACAATGGAGTCTTAGTCTCTGTAATGCCATAATCCAAAAGTTGGTTTTGAAGCCAGAGTACCTGAGATGTACAGCTTGCAGCAGCAATGTACTCTGCTTCAGCAGTGGATGTAGCAACTGAGGTCTGTTTCTTGCTCTGCCAAGAAATCAAGCAGTTGCCTAGGAATTGACATCCACCAGAAGTTGATTTCCTGGTCAACTTACACCCTGCATAGTCACTGTCAGAAAAAGCAACTAATTACCAGAATGTCCGGTAGAATACCATAAACCTAGAGATGGAGTGCCTTGCAGATATCTAAAGATCCTCTTGACTGCAATCAGATGAGACTCTTTAGGTGCAGCCTGAAATCTAGCACAAACACATGTAGCAAACATAATATCTGGTCTAGAAGCTGTTAAATACATCAAGGACCCAATCATACATCTGTAAAGTGTTTCATCAACCACTTTACCTTTCTGATCTGAGTCCAGTTGTGTGGTGCTGCTCATGGGAGTAGAACAGGGCTTACAGTTTTGTAAATCAAACTTTTGCAAAAGATCTTTTGTATATTTGGACTGATGAATAAAATTCCATCAGCCTTTTGTTTGATTTGCAACCCCAGAAAGAACTGTAATTCTCCCATGGCACTCATTTCAAACTTCTGTTGCATCAACTTTGTAAAGGCATCACACAACTTTGGATCAGAGGATGCAAAAATGATATCATCTACATAAATTTGAACAAGTAGATTATGCTGCCCAGCTTTCTTAATGAATAAAGTCTTGTCTATGGAGCCTCTAGTGAAATTGTTTTCCAGAAGAAAGTTTGATAATGTCTCATACCAGGCTCTGGGAGCTTGTTTTAACCCATAAAGAGCTTTATCAAGCTTATACACCCAATTAGGATGTTTATTGTCCTCAAAGCCTGGAGGTTGACATACATAAACCTCTTCTTTAACTTTTCCATACAAAAATGCACTTTTGACATCCATTTGAAAGACTTTAAGGTTTTGATAAGCAGCATAAGCTAAAAACAATCGAATTGCTTCCAGTCTGGCTACAGGGGCAAAGGTTTCATCATAATCAATACCTTCTTCTTGTGCAAACCCCTGAACAACCAGTCTGGCCTTGTTCTTAACAATAAGCCCATTTTCATCAGTTTTGTTCCTAAACACCCATTTAGTGCCTATTGCACACTTACCTGGAGGTAGAGGAACCAGTTCCCACACTTGCTGTTTCTTGAACTGAAGAAGCTCAAGCTGCATGGCATCAACCCATCCATTGTCCTTTAAAGCAATGTGATAATTCTTTGGCTCTTGCTGACTGATGAAGAGAGCATAGAAGCAGAAATTTGACAATTGACTTCTTGTTGATACTCCAGCAGTGATATCACCAATGATTTGAGACATAGGGTGATTCTTCAGATCTTGATACACAATGAGATCTGTGCAAGTGTTTGTAGCCGTTCAGCAGCAACAGATGGTGATGGTGAATCATTTCCTTGAAACCAATCAGTGGATGGTAATTCAAAGGAAGTTGAATTCGAAGAAATCTCATCAGCATTTGTTGTGGATGGTGCTACTGGCGCTACAGGAACATCAGGTCTAGCTGAGTCAGGCAGCTGATCACTAAACTGAAGAGGTGAGTACTGCAATCATCATCATCATCAGCAGTACCACCAGGTGGTGAACTGTTGACAGGAGCAACAGCAGGAGTTTGATAAGGAACATATTGCAGTATGTCCAAATCAAATAACTCCACAGGACTTTGTGGAATCTTGTCCTTTGGAGATTCATTAAACTTAACATGTAGAGTTTCTTCAACCATCTTTGTTCTGCAGTTGAAGACTCTGTATGCCTTGCAAGTAGATGAATAACCAACAAAGTATCCTGCATCCACCTTAGGATCAAATTTGTGGAGTTGATCCTTTGTGTTGAGAATAAAACAGGGACACCCAATGCTTTGAAAAATGAAATCAGAGGAGCCAAATGATGGAGAACTTCATATGGAGTCTTCATCAACCTCTGATTTACTAAAACTCTATTTTGCACATAACAAGCTGTGTTGACAGCTTCGGCCCAAAAGGTCAATGGCAAACCTGAGTCAGCCAGCATGGACCTTGCAGCTTCAATGAGGGTCCTGTTCTTTCTCTCACTACTCCATTTTGTTCTGGAGTCCTTGGAATGCTGAACTGCCTTTTGATTCCCTTTGAAAGATAGAAGTCATCAAGTGTATGATTTCTGAACTCAGTTCCATTATCACTCCTAATACACTTGACTGGAAGGGAATACTGCTTCTCAATGTACAACACAATGGATAATCTTCTGAGCAGCCTCATCCTTTGAATGTAGAAAGAAAGTCCATACAAATCTGGAGTAATCATCCACAATTACCAGACAGTATTTCTTCTTTGCCATGCTCATTACTCTCACAGGACCAAATAGATCCATATGCAGTAATTGCAAGCAGGCAGTGGACTTGGACACTTCAATAGGAGGAAATGAGACCTTGTGCTGTTTTCCTTTTAAACAAGCAGTGCAGGTTTCATCACAGTGGAACTCCTTTATTGGTAAGCCTCTGACTAAACTATTGTGGCTAAGCTGATTCATGTTTTTGAGATTAACATGACCAAGCCTCCTGTGCCACAGTTTAGATTCTTGAGAAGAGGCTTTGGAAAATAGGCAAGGATTGCCTTTGAGATCTATCTTCTTAGAGAGATCTAAGGCATACACTCTTCCTGTCCTGTTGGCTTTCAGGAGAGTGTGATCATCCAACACCTTGTCAATCAAGTGCAAAACTTTGGATGACAGAATCCTACAGTTTTGACTTGTGAAAAGGGCAACATGGCCTTTATCACACATTTGACTGACACTCAAGAGGTTGTACTTGAGATTTTCCACATGATTAACATCATCAATTTGATTTCTCCATTGGAGACAAAGCCCTTACCGATGATGTAACCCCTAGCATCATTGCCAAAAGAGACAAATCCCTTCTTTCCTTGAGAGTAGTCATGAAGAAGAGAGATGTTCCCAGTCATGTGCATAGATCCCCCACTGTCTACATACCAGATGCTACTTTGGCATGTTGAAGAACCCTGCAATAATAAACAATCAGTTAGTTTTAGAGACCCAAACCTTTTTGGTTTTGGGCCTGGTCTCATCAATAGATGGTAAACTAACATGTTTATTTGTAACAACAGCCTGAGAAGAAGAAGATGGTGTAGAAGAGGAGTCCTTTGGCTTAGACCTCCTTTTCTGTGGTTTCAACATAGGAGAATCTAGTTGGTTAACTCTACCCAACATGTTGTACCATCATCACCAGCTGTGTCTGATTTTGTGATAAAGCTTTCAGCTCATCAGACACATTGCTAGTGGAGTTAGATAAGGTCCTATGTTGCACCTTCTTCTTTTGAGCACCCTCAGCTGTCACCTGTTTAACTCCTTCCTTTTGGATTTCTTTAAGGACTTAAGGGTTACAGGATTTGATGTTGCTGATACAAATGTGGTCTCAAACTCAGTTTTCATTTTTACCATTTTCTCATTAATTCTTCTTCTTTTTGTTTGAGTTTGGAACCTCTTTTGTACCAACAATCATCTGTAAGATGATTGAACAAACCACATACTTCACATGGTTTCTTCTTCATCTTAGGTTGATCATCAACTAAAGATGTGAAGCAACAGAAGACTTGTTCTTCAATGCTTTGGAAGCATTGGTTGCTTTCTTGACAACCTCTTTAGTAGTCTTCAAACTCTTTCTACTGCCAGTTTTCTTCTCTTCAGTACTGACAGCAGTTGAAGTTTGAACTTCAGGTGTTAAATCCTGCTCTCCAGTCCTTTCAGGACCTTCAGGATTAACTCCTGAGTTGATCAACTTTTGATCATGTGAATGTCAGCATTTGACCATCAACATCAGCTGATAGGTTCAAAGAGGGCTTGATGCTGACTGCTACTTCTGATTGTGCTGTATCAGAAGGTAGATCACATGATGTGATGGATTGGTTATCACTCTCACCATCAGATTCTACCTCTGCTCTTGGGGTAAAATCTGTAGGTGGAGCAGTGTGATTGTAGCCAATTCCAAACTTCACATTTGAAGCAGATTGCTTACTAAGAAGCATTTCAAAACCCTTGCATGATTGTACCCATCTATCACACTCGACCTGGGTAACTGCAAGGGTTTCTTTGAGATCTTTGTACTTCTCTAGAAGTACATCTTCTCTAGCCTTATCATCAATTATTTGGCAATTCAGTTTATAAACCTCATCATTTTTATCTTTGAGCACAAACTCAAACTCAGCTTTGTTTTTGGAAATTATTTGTTCTAGCTCAATGTTTTTATTATTAAAGCTACATTTGCTTCTCTAATGGAAGCAAATGCTGCTATGCATTGTTCAGAACATAATTTGGCTTTTGCCTCAGAGGATACCTGTGATACCTGAGGTGTAGAGGCATTGGAAGATGAAGTATCAGCAGACTCCAAAGCCATAAGAGCTAGATTCCAAAGGGACTGTCACCACCATGTTGACCAGCACCTGAGAACAGTTGATCATGACCAGACAAGTCATCTGGTAAACTGCTCCAGTCAACAACTCCTGGGGTGAAGAAGCTGTGTTGTTGAGATTGAGGTTGTTGATGAGATAGGGAAGGCTGAGGTTCTGGTATGCATGAGGTGTGGTTGTGCATAGGAACTTGAACTTGATTTGACTGTGGCATGTAATAACAAGGGTACTGATATGGCATTTGACCCTGAGGAACAAAATATGCCGGAGATTGTTGTTGAGGATGATGACTAGATGTGACAGGATGTTGCCCTCTGTGTTGTTGACTATTGCCAGGAAAAGTCACAAAGGGTGCAGTAGAGTTAGATCCAGTTGATCTACACTCTCTTGCAAAGTGTCCAAGCCGTTGGCATTTGTGACACCTCAACTTGCTCTTGTCAAAACCAACTTTGGTTTTGCCAGAGAGTCCTGGGAATTTTCTTCCAGTTCTTTTGTAGAACTTCTGAGATCTGATATTTATCAAGGCCATTTGGCTCAAAATATCCATCTCTTCTAAGTCATCATCAGCAATCCCCTTGAGATCATCCATATGAAACATAGATTGTCATTATTACACCCAGTAACTGACCATCAACACTTACAAATGCAGAATCAGAAGTGCTTGAAGAGAAATTAATATGCTCATCATACTGGCATTCAGATGAAGCATATTCTGACTCATGACCCACCAAGGCAGTGTTGCCTTGTATAAAGTCTTCAGTGAGCTTTCCAGATGAAGACAGCTTTCTCTTCTGTTCTATCTCTCTCTCAAAAGTGAGCAATTTCCCATGGAGTTGGGTGAGAGATAGTTTGTCCAAACTTGCACTGGAGCGTAGGACAATAGTATGTGTCCCATCTCTCAGGCAGTGATCTGAGAAATCTGTTATTCATCTGAATATGGTGTGTATTCAAGTTTGACCATTTTTAGTTCAGAGATCAAACAAGAAAACCGCTCATATTGTTGAGTCAGTGTCTCACCCTTTCTATGAGAGAATGTCTCATATTGTTGGGCAAGAATTTCTCTATTATTTGCCAAGACCTCATCTGTTCCTCCAAATTGTTCTTTCAAAGCAATCCAGAGGTCATGGGCAGTTTCATGATGCATTAGCCCAGAATAGATTTCATTGGGCAATGCCATGGCCAGAATTCCATGGGCTTTTGCATCAATCTCAAGCAACTTCTTATCCTCATCTGAGTATTGCTCCCTCCTCTTCGGAACCATTTGATTGGTTTCCGGGTTATTCACCATAGGCTTGTGTGGACCATGTACCACTGATGTCCAACACCCTGCGCTGTTAACAGACAGGTGATGGAGCATACGTCTTTGCCATATGTTATACTCATTCCTAACCAGCATAGGTGGCTTGGTTGAGGAACCAGTATTGTGAGGATCATTGGAGGAGTGGTCATTTTCAGTTCAAAAACAGTTTAGTTCAAGTTTTAAAAAGTTTTAGACAACCACAACAAACTCAATGAGAACCAAGAAAAGATCTCAGGATGAATGAGCAGAAATACAGAAAATTCAATCTCTATAACCGTTTCTTGCAAAAACAAAAGCTAATTCAATCAAACTTAGATCTTGAATAGCAGTTTCAATGATCAATTATTAGATCGATCAATGATTAACCTGCTCTGATACCATTTGACAGGATCAGTGATCACAAGTTTGATGTATCAGAATACAAAGCAGCGGAATACAAAAGAATTAGACAAATTGTAGCAAGCAATCGATACTTGTAAGCATTAAGATCGCATACGGTTATAGGGAGAGAATATGTATTTCTGATTTCTAGGAATGTTTATAGATGTAGAATATTTCTAATCAATCAATCATTCATTCCATTCAATTACTCATCTTCACATTACAATAGGTTGTCACTCCTTATATAGAGTGCAACAGTCACTGCTGTTATCACGGAAAGTGACAACTGGCAGATCCAATACAAAAATAACTAATTCTTAACAAACTACTGAAATGTTCACAACTACTGAGAACATATCAGCATGTTAAGTACAAAATATAAAACTACTGAAACTACAACGACTGAAGAACAAGCTCTTCAGTCGTTTTACAAAACTACTGAAACATAAAATATAAAACTACTGATATCACAACTACTGAAGAAGTACTCTTCAGCAGTTGTGACAAACTACTGAGGCTTCAGTACTTGATCTTCAGACTTTGACCTTCAGGTGTTTCATCAGCTGATGACTTCAGTAGATATCATCAGCTGATGTCTTCAGTCTTTGTCTTCAGACTTTGTACATCAGTTGTTGATCTTCAGCACTTGTAAACTCTTCAGCTGTTGTACTTCAGTACTTTGGTCTTTCAGCTTCAGCACTTGTGTTCTTCAGCTGTTGTACTTCAGCACTTTGGTTCTTCAGCTGTTAAGGTCTTCAGCACTTGATCTTCAGCTGTTGAAGTCTTCAGCACTTGTCAAACTACTGATGAGGCTTTCAGCAGTTGTTGTGATACCATGTGGGACTTAGAGGTTTTCTGATCTTGGCTCATTGGTTCTTTTGGTCCAACAGATCACACAAGGTAATCAAGAGCCAAGACTGATACCATTTTTAGTTCGTGTACTGATGATGTCTAACTGATTAACATGTATTTCGAACCATATATGCGCAATCCTAATAGATTGCGATCCCATCAATGATAAGCCACGTAGAAACAATCTTGTGATTGAATCTAGCGTTAATATCGACAATCCAAGGTCGGGATAGGATCGATCTAATGCGATCTATGAAATTGGAGTGATCTTATGGTCCTTTGGATGGCTAGGGTACATCTGTAGTCGAAGTGTGGTATAATGCTTATGTTTTCCACGAATTAGGTGTATTTATAGTTGGTACTCATTCGTGCACTGAGCCATTTTGCATGGTTCATTCGTGTGATTGAGCCATGCTGTTGATCCATTTGCATGATTGAGTGGTCATCGTGCGCTGAGTCAGTCGTATGAAAGTTGTTCAGCGTATGGACTATTAGGCGCATGACACTCAGTCGCATGGCCTTCAGACGCGAACCACTGTTGGGGCGCATGTCCAGTCGACGCTGAGAACTTTACTTAACCAAGTTTGAATGTATTCATTATTATAAACTATGTATATCAATTCAAACAATCACAACCTATATAAATGTAGTCAATATGCGTTATACAACTCATAATAAATTTAAACATTATAAATCACAACCAAACATTCTCATTTCTTAAGTAACCAAGCATTACATAAGCGTAAGATATTCAATACATATTACATTAAGATCCAAATCTAGGTACATATGTATCAACCCCATAGACTAACTTCCCGTATGTGTGAACCCGTAAGGGTTAGCCAAGATTGCAAGCTGTAAACACACAGTTGAGCTTACAACTCCAATGAGTTGTGAACCTCCTTTCTTTTTCTTGCAAGACTTTATTTGTTCATTTATTATGTTCCACTTTCATTATATTAAATATTTCGCTTTCTATTAAATAATTTAGTTCATTATCATAATCACACCACATAAAGTCACATCATAATACGTAGTAAGGAACATAATAAAACATTCATACATAAACAAACATCATTACGCTCATCATCATACATACAATACCATCAGCATCATCATAAACATCATGCATCATACATTCACATATATATATATACATATGCACAACAAGTACAAGTCATCATAGAACATAACGACCCTCCACGGACAGGGGGGTTCGGGGTGGCAGCACCTGACAGCGGGGTCCTAGGGGCGCCAACCCCTATTGGCGTCCAAGAGGCAATGCCCTTGGCTGGGACGGGCAATTAAAACCTCTTAAAATATAGCACATTTTTTATAGAAAAATCGATCTTCCTGTTAAAACCTCTAAATCTTGGTCATTTAAAACGTATATTTTGTATGCATTTCCAACCCCAAAGTAGTTAAAAACCTTTAAATAGGGGATGTAGAACTCATGTGGACTTAGTGAGTAGCTCCTAAATCAAGCTTTCAAAACAAGGGTCACACTACATAGCCTGTAGATAAGTTAACACTTAAAAGAGTTAATTTCTGCGTATTTTCGCTGCCAGATCATAGTTTCGCTGCTAGTTTCACTGGCATCTTTGCTGGCGGTTTTGCTGGCATCTTCGCTGCCAGTTTTGCCTATTTTTCGTTGGAAAACTATGTTTGCAAAACTACCTACAAAACTATAGTTTCACAGAAAGTCTTCATAGTTTCGCTGGATGACTACGTAATTTCGCTGTATGAAACCTTAACTTCGCAGAACGGGCTGAGAATTACAAACCAACTCATTTTGACCCAAAACATCATTCTTCATCATCCAAAACCTTGGTTTATCACCCAATAAGGTATATCTATGCTTCTTACATGTTTTCTTACACAATAACGTGAGTTTTGGACGCACCTTTGCCACATTCAAAAATGCCAAGCCCTAGAATTTGGGTTTACATCAAAAGGAATGATTAAATGATGTTTCTTTGGTGTTTTCTTGTTGTTTGGATGCCCCCGAACACCGATCTTCAATCCGTGATCACCGAGCCTTAAATCTTAAATTCTCTCCACTTTCTCTCTCTACACTCTATGTTCTCTCTCTAGAATTGGGGTGTTGAGTTGCAAATGAGATTTGCTGAAGCTATTCCGTTTATACATACCCAGCGTTCTCGGGACCTTTAACTCGCCGGACAGATAACCTGAAAAGTTAACTCGGTATACAAGCCATGTCTATCTTATTTACATTAAATAATCTCGTCTAACCCCATTATTATTATTTGGCTCACTTAGACTTTATTTGGGGCGTTACAAGTCCACCATCATTACTTAGGTCGTCCTCAAAACCTGTTATTCCTCAAATAGATGTGGATAATGCTGTCTCATCTCTTCTTCTGTTTACCACGTAGACTCAGATCCCCTTATGTGCTTCCACTGTACTCGCACAAGTGGAACCACTTTATTCCTTAGCCTCTTCTCCTTGCTATCTATGATCGCCACTGATTGCTCCATATAACTGAGCCCTTATTCCACTTCAATATCCTCTAGTGGCACCACCATATCCTTGTTGGCTAAGCATTTACTTAAGTGAGATACATGGAATGTCGGATGAATTCCACTTAACTCACTGGGCAACTCCAACCTATAGGCCATCTCTCCTACTCGAGCAATAATTCGGAAAGGCCCTATGTATCTTGGGCTCAACTTGTCCCGCTTCCTAAACCGAATAATGTTGTTCCAAGTTGAGACCTTTAACATAACACTGTCACTCACCTAGATCTCAATCGGTTTACATTGTTTATCAGCATACGACTTTTTCCAATCTTTAGCTGCCTTCATAAAGGCCTTGATCCTTTCTAGCTTCTCAGTCGTAGACTCAACCACCTCGACGTTCCCTAACTCTTTATGGCCAATATCACCCCAACAAGCGGGTGTTCTACACCTCCTACCATATAGCATCTCATAAGGAGGCATGCCAATGTTGGCATGGTAGCTATTGTTATATGAGAACTCTGCTAACGGTAAGTGGTCACCCCAACTTCCTTCAAAATCAATAGCGCATGTCCGAAGCATATCTTCCAGCGTCTGAATGGTCCTTTCTGACTAACCATCTGCCTGGGGATGATAAGCCATGCTGATATGTAACCTTGTCCCCATAGCATCATGAAATCTCTTCCAAAACTTGGATGTAAACTAGGTGTCAGAATCCGAAACGATAGACACCGGTACACCATGGCAACTTACAATCTCCTTGATGAACATATCCACTAATCTTTCAGAAGAATACATCTCGCAGATCGGTAGGAAGTGAGCACTCTTCGTCAAACGATCAACTATCACTCATATGGCATCATACCCTTTCACGGTACGCGGAAACATCATAATAAAGTCCATGGTGACGTGCTCCCACTTCCACTCGGGTATGTCCAAAGGTTGGATCTTCCCGTATGGCTTTTGATGCTCCGACTTCACTTGCAAACAAGTAAGGCACGTACTCCACTACGTCACGCTTCATACCCGGCCATCAATAATCTTTCTTCATATCTTGATACATCTTTGTAGCACCAGGATGAATGGAGTATCGAGTCTTATGAGCCTTGTCCATAATCCTCCCATGTAAATCCATGTAACGAGGAATCCACATTCATCCAAATGGGTTCTAACATGGAGATTGTTTTCACCCAGCTCCACGACTAGACCTCTCATCCTTTTGGAGTTAAGATGATCTTCCTGCATTGCATCATCTTGAAACTCCTTGACCTGGTTCATCACACTAGATGTCATAATCAACTAGTAAGCCTTCACCTGAATCGGTTTGGGTCTCTTCTTTTGGATAAGGGCATCTGCCACAATGTTAGCCTTGCTCGGATGGTAATGGATCTCACAATCATAATCCTTTGAGCTCCAACCGTCTTCTCTACCTCATGTTCCAGTCCATCTACTTCAAGCTCTTGTGGTCAGTGAATATGGCGCATTTCTTCCAATACAAGTAGTGTCTCCAAATCTTTAACACGAAGACCATAACTGCTAGCTCCAAGTCACGAGTAGGATAATTAACCTCATGAACTTTTGACTGTGAGGATACGTAGGTTATAACCTTTCCTCACTGCATCAAGACACATCCCAACCCTGAGTAAGAAGCATCTAAATAAACCACCAAATCTTCGCTTCCATCTGGTAACGACAAGACATGAGCTTGAGTCAACCTCGCCTTTAACTCCTCAAACGCCTTCTTTTGAGCTTGACCCCATACAAAATTTACATCCTTATGGGTCAACCTAGTCAATGGAGAAGCTATCTTAGAGAAGTTTGAATGAATCTTCTGTAATAGCCCGCCAAACCCAAGAAACTATGAATCTCGGATGGCGTCTTTGGAGACTTTCATTGCATCACCGCCTCCACCTCTGCCGGTCTACCATAATCCCTTCAGGATTCACTACATGACCCAAAAACTGAACCTCACGTACCAGAATGCGCACTTAGAGAACTTGGCATACAACTTGTCCTTTCTTAGCATCCCCCACACTTCCCGAATGTGACCAACATGCTCCTCCTCGCTCCTTGAATAAATTTGGATATCATCGATAAACATAATCATTGATTTATCCAACATCGGCTGACACACTCGATTCATCAAGTCCATAAAAGTAGCTGGTGCATTGGTCAAACCAAAAGACATAACGAGAAACTTGTAGTGTACATATGGCGTACGAAAAGCTGTTTTAGGAATATCCCGCTCCTTCACCTTCAACTGGTGGTAGCCAGATCGAAGATCTATCCTCTAGAACCATTGGCACCATGGAGTTGATCAAACAGGTCATCGATCCTAGGCAATGGATACCGATTCTTCACCGTCAACTTTTGTTCAACTCCTGATAGTCAATACACATCCTTATACTACCGTCCTTCTTTTTCACGAATAAGACTGGAGCACCCCAAGTAGTGATACTCGGTCGGATGAACCCTTTATCAAGCAACAATTGTAGTTGCTCCGTCAATTCCTTCATCTTGGTCAGTAGCCAATCGATACAGTGGATTAGCTACAGGCTAGTCACCGGGTATCAAGTCGATCTGAAACTTGATCTCACGGTCCGGTGGTACACCTGGTAAATCTTTTAGGAACACGTTTAGGAAGTCACATACAACCGGTACATTGGACATTTATGGTGTTGGCGTATCCACATCCTTCGCGTAGGCCAAGTAGGCTCTACACCCATAACTCATGCACTTTCCCACCACCACTATCGAAGTCACCTTCGGGATAGTCGTAACTTGATTACTGTAAATGTTACCGAACTCCCGTCAGGCGCTGCCAGTCTGACCATCTTCTTGCAACGTACAATATTAGCCTCGTAGTCCGCTAATCAATCCATTCCTAGGACTACATCGAAACCACCTAAGTGATGGGTTTGATAGAACACAAGAAAACAAGTTTAACCTTTTAAACTTTCTGAAAAACACAGTGGAAGTATAGCTTTATAACATGTTAATAAGCTGAAAATTTCATGTTCTAAATGATGTTTTAAGATGGAAAAACAAACCCAAATCAAAAGGATATTTAATATGTGAATAAGAAAGCTATATAAACACATAAAACATTCATAATGTGACAACCAAACAAGCTGCCAAACTACCTCCTTCCAGCAGCTAAATCGACCAAGAGAAGAAGGATGATGAGCTCAAAATGTCAGCCAAAACTCCAAGAAGGAGCCCTCAAGCTTGTATACCCCAAGCCTCCTTGCAAAGCACCTTCTTGTTAGGAAGAATCAACACCAAAACCAACCAAAATCGCTCTCAAAACTCCTTATGCTCTGCTCCTCCTGGCCGTAGCTTTTAGAGAGAGAGAGAGACCCCTTTTGGTTTTCTTGCATGTATTGAGATTGAGAGAAAAGGTAAAACAAGACAAGTATTGATGTGTGTTGCTATCAAGGCCAAGGATCCAATGAAATAAAGGGGGGGGGGCGAAATTTTAAAAGGAGCTTCCCTCTTATAAAACTTAACACACACTAATATATTAGTCTTGTAACTAGTTTATGCAATTAACCATTTATTGTATAAGTATATACTCTCATTATTATTTGGTGTTATCCAACTAATTTAGATAAGACATCAATAATATTATTGAACAAAATATTATACTAATAAGGTGTTCATTCTCATATGCAACTTATTTAGAAAACCCATTTTCTAAATTGGTGTAAATATTTAATTGCATGATCATATCATCAATTAAATATTAATGGGTGTTTGCTTAGCTTGTTATTGGGTATAACCCGACTTGGATCATTACGTACTAACCGCATCAATATTCTATGTGTCTTGGGCATATAGAACCCTACAATCTCCCACTTGCCCAAGATTCATAGAAGATTGATGCAAGCAGTAAATACCGCCTAACAACGGTTCTACCCTTAATACGCATGACTTACAGCCATTCAATAACATCATCCCTTTCAAGTACCCTACTTGAAATGATTTAGGTGAATCAATCATCTATCCTTTTGTTACAGATGTCATGTTAAATCCAAGAACATAGAGTGATCATTCCTTGTTGATTAACTTATCAGGCCTTAGACATCTAACTCTCAACGAATAAGAGGAACATTCCATCTTGACCACATACGTTTCTCACAAACACCTCGTGTCATACCTGAACATACCCTTATGTATTGTCCACTATTTCAGACAGTGAAGAACAAGCTCAAGTATAACACTTGGTGAATATCAAAACCCAATATGTATCTCAGGTCTGAGGATACCAATGATATTCGCCTTTACTCAAATTTACTTATGATCAATCAATAAGATTCCATGTAGTAAAATTTGAGATGCGGGTTAGTCCTATATTTGTATCCCACAAATATCTATGAACCTTGGTAGCAACCCATTTCTCTATATTCATCCTTATGAATATCAACCAATCCAAGTTCATAATAATCTTACCCTCACACTTGTTCCCACAAGTATGAACGACTACGGACATTTAGAGTAAACAATTTACTCATGGATTAAACATGCTAAATTGGAACATTAATTGAAACATTATAACCAAATAATTTATTCAAATAATAAGAGTTCCACATATCCAAATACAAAGTTTACAAATCAAATCCAATCACTAGAATATCGAAGTCCCATGGCACAAGTATGACCTTCATGCTTTGCCTTTTCAAGGAGCTTCGTGAGAGGATCCGCAATGTTTAATCCGTGTGAACTTTGCGAATACATATCTTTCCCTTTTCAACTTCATCTCGTATGTAGTTGAATCTCCGCTCAATGTGCCTAGTCTTTTGATGAGCACGAGGTTCCTTGATTTGAGCAATCGCACCCTCGTTATCACAAAGATCTCTAGGGGTCCTGAATGGAAGGGACAACCCCCGATCGGCAATGAATTTCTTTAACCATGCAGCTTCTTGAGCTGCCAATGAGGCGGCGACGTATTCTGATTCTGTAGTGATAGAGCCACCACATCCTGTTTGGAGCTTTTCCAAGAGACCGCTCCTCCATTCAGAATGAAAATATATCCCGATTGTGACCGAGAATCATCACGATCGGTTTGGAAACTTGCATCCGTGTAACCTTTTACAACGACTTCCTCATCACCAGATCCATAGATAAGAACATATCTCTTGTTCTCCTTAGGTACTTAGTATGTTCTTAACAGCCATCCAATGACTGTTTCCAGGATTTTGCTGGTAACGGCTTGTCATGCTTAAGGCGCATGACACGTCTGGTCGAGTGCATATCATTGCATACATGATGGATCCAATAGCAGATGCGTATGGGATTGCCTCATTTTATCTTGCTCATCCCTTGAGTTAGGACATTGAATCGTACTCAATATCGTTCCTCTTTGAATAGGTACGGTACCTTTCTTAGAGTTCTCCATCTTGAACCTTTTCAAGATCTTATCAATGTATGCACTTTGGTTTAAACCAATCCACCGCCTTCATCTATCCATATAGATCTTTATTCCCAGAATATAGGCGGCTTCACCAAGATCCTTGATGGAAAAACAACTTCCAAGCCAGGCTTTTACACCTTCCAAGGTTGGAATGTCATTTCCAAATAGTAGTATGTCATCAACATACAATACTAGGAAAGTTACTATGCTCCCACTAGCCTTCTTATACACACAAGCCTCATTAGCGTTTTTGATGAAGCCAAAATTCTTTACCTCCTCATCAAAACAATGATTCCAGCTTCTCGACGCTTGCTTCAATCCATACATTGATTTCTTTAACTTGCATACTTATTAGGATGTTTTGGATCGACAAAACCTTCAGGCTGAACCATATAGACATCTTCCTCAAGATATCCATTTAGGAAAGCGGTTTTGACATCCATTTGCCAAATCTCAAAATCATAATGAGCAGTTATGGCAAACAATATCCTTATAGACTTTAGCATCGTAACAGGTGAGAAGGTTTCATCATAATCAACCCTTAAGTTTGAGTGAAACCCTTTGCTACAAGTCTAGCTTTTAAGTATCCAAGTTTCCATGCATATCGGTTTTCTTCTTGAAAACCCACTTACTTCCAACTACCTTGGAATTAAGAGGTGGTACAACAAGTTCCTAAACTTGATTGTCAACATGGATTGCATCTCAACGTTCATGGCCTCAAGCCATTTGTCACAATCCAAATTGGACACTACATCATGGTATGTGGTTGGTTCATCTGAATCTACACATAGCATCCATCCATGAAAAACCGTATCTTTTAGGTGGATTACTAGTTCTTCCACTTCTACAAATGTTTGTGTGTATTGATCAACCACTTGATCAACTTCAACATCCTCATGTTGAATGCTAGTTTCAACCAAACGTGCATCGGGTTGTGGTTCTTGATCCTTCTCAAGATCCATTGTTCTACTGCTAGTTCCTTCCATAAGGAACTTTGCTTATAAGAACTCACCCTTTCTGGCAACAAACACCTTTTGTTCCAGTGGATCATAGAAATAATATCCCATAGAATCTCTAGGATATCCAATAAAGATACACTTGGTGGACCGGACTTCCAATTTGTTGGGGGGGAGTCTTAACATAAGCCTCACAACCCCAGACCCTTAAGTATGATAGGTATGGAACTCTTCCATGCCATATCTCAAAAGGTGTCCTTTCCACCTTTTTGGTCGAGGCCATATTTAAAATACGAGCCGCAGAGAGCAAGCGAAACCCCAAAATGATAGAGGTAATGTGCTTCTAGCCATCATAGATCGAATCATATCCAATAAGGTTCGATTCCTCCTCTCAAACACACCATTATGTTGTGGTGTTCCAGGTGGAGTGAGTTGTGAGACAATCCCACAACTCCTAAGATGATCTTGAAAAGCATCACTTAGGTATTCACCTCTCTATCGGTGCGGAGAACTTTAATCGACTTGTTGATTTGATTTTCTACTCATTCTTGAAGATTTTGAACATTTCAAAAGCTTCATCTTTGTGCCTTAATAAGTACACATACCCATAGCGACTATAATCGTCGGTAAAGGTAATGAAGTATCTTTCACCATTCCTAGTCATTGGTTTAAAAGGACCACATACATACGAATCTATGATTCCTAGTACATATTTTGCCCTTCGTTAGTTCCACTAAAGGGTGCCTTAGTCATTTTCCTTGTAAACAAGATTCACATACATCAAGGAATCACATTCATTTGTTTTAAAAGACCATTCTTTTGAAGTGTTTGTATACGTTTTGTTTATATGACCAAGACGACAATGCCAAAGATAGGTATCACTCAAATCAACTTGAGTTCTTGTTGTGTTAGTATGGTACATGAACTATTTAAAGCATTTTCATTAACCAATTCATAATACCATAATGGGAATTGCTTTAAAATAGAACATATCATTAAAAAGAAACATGAATATCATTTTCAACAAAAGATAATACATAATCATAATGTCTTAATTGGGATACAGAAATAATGTTCCTAGTCAAACAAGGAGCATACAAAATATTCTTCAAAATAACATCCAAGCCACTGGAAGTTTTAGGATGTAGTCCCCACAAGCTTCAACTTGGACTTTGGTTCCATTGCCCATGAAGAGGCTAACATCCCCTTGATTGAAGTCCCTACTTCTTTTGAACCCCTGCAACAAATTGCAAATATGAGTTCCACATCCGGTATCTAATACCCATGTGTTTGAAGATGTAACATTAAGATCAATATGAATCATTATATTGTACCTGAGGTCTGCCCGGCATCCCTCTTGGCTTTCAACTCTGGTGATGGACAGGAGAATTTCTTGCCCAATGTCCAATCTCCCCACACTTGAAGCACGGGTCATTGGTAGCAACCTTTTGCTTCTTCTCTTGTGGTTTGGGTGGCACCCTTGCCACCCCTTTCCCCTTTCCCCATACGGGTCCCTTACCTTGGCAACCTTTGCCTTGGGTGTGGATGAGGTCTTTTCTTGTTCCCACCTTCGTTGATGGTGAGAACGGGTAAAACCCTTTTACCCATGGCCGCCTCCGCCGTTTTCAGCATTGAGTGAAGCTCACCAATGCTTTTGTCCCAAGCATTCATGTTGTAGTTCAACACGAATGTCTCGAACTTCTTGATAAGGCCATTAAGGATCAAATCCGTGGCAATTCCTTCAAGACAGGACAATTAAGCCTCTCGAGGCGGTCAATATGACTTTTCATCTTAAGTACATAAGATGAAACAGATTGGTTGTCGTCCATACGACATGCATGGAGTGCTTGAACCGTTTCGAAGTGCTCAACCCTTGCTTGCGTTGGAACGTTTCTTTTAGCTAGGTTATCATGTCGTAAGCTCCGTGATGTTCACTCCTTTTGGAGATCCGGAGTCATGCTCGCTAGCATAAGATAAGACACTTGGACAGAGTCCTCAGTGTACTTGAGTCAATCGTTGTATAGGTTGATCGAGGATAGGGTTGTCTAAAACATATGATCTTCTCTCTTGCTTGAGAACGATTCTCAAGTTTCGATACCAATCAATAAAGTTTTTATGATTTAGACGTTCCTTTTGGAGGATCGCTCGTAATGATTGGTTGGACGCGGATGAGTTATCGTGATTTTCATTGTTGGTGGCCATCTACAAAATTTAACAAAGATCTATTTTAGTATTTTCGATATTGTTATTTTAATAATTAATGCCTTTTAAGGTCATTTTTATATTAAGTCTAGAACCCAACATTACATTTAAATTGTGGTTAGGTGACCTTTATCCCACGATTTAAATTAATAAGGTGGTCAACGTTTGACGATTGCAACCATTTGCAACTTCTAGAAATATGGGATCGACTTGAAGCATCATATGTAAAGTCGGCATGTTAATCCTATCAACACCATTTGGAAACCACACCGTAGGTGATCCATTGACATGGTTTTCAAATCAAGATACCCTACTTACACCTACGTGTGAGTTTGCCAAAATAAGTGGTTAGGTGACCTTTATCCCACAAATAAGGCATTCTCACCTCAAGTCGCAAGTTCCCTCGAAATGGTTAGGTGACCTTTATCCCACTAAGAGTTCCCAAGTGACTCAAGTGTTATGTAAAGGACGTGTTGATCTTGTATAAATTTTAGAGATTTCATAATACAAGTTTTTTAGAAAACTCTATGACTTGTATTTGCATGCTTTCAAATATAAGGTACCCTATGGTCCTTTGATTAAAACCAATTTTTAATCTTTAAAATCATTAAATCAATTTAATAACCTTTTATTACTTTAAATGATTAAGAACCATCATTTTTATAACTTGTTAAGTTTGTTAATTAGTTTGTATGCATGTCAAAATTTCAACCATACAATCAAATAACAAACATTCAAACAAGCATAAACATACAAACATGAGTGCATAACCATAGCCACTAAGTTGACAACACTTGTTTGCCATCACAAGTGTCATCATAAGGTCTTTCCTAAGGGTTGAAATCAACACAAAATTGAGGTCATCATAGACCCCCACTTGAACTTGCATCCATATGCTTCAAGTTCCATGTCTTTGATGTCCATCTTTGGGTCTTGATCTTGTGCATCTTCCTTTTACAAAATTGTATCCTAATACATTTTTTCTAATAAAAAAATGCACCTAATCTATTAATTACATAACCAAATGAATGAAAAATAATTACAACCCACATAAAAACCTAAAATTACAACCCAATTGAATGAATAAAAACCAACCATTCCAATCATCCAAATCAAAAGGCCAAAGGCTAGGTTATGCACACTAACATCCAAAGATCATATCCTCCAAACATATAATGAAACCCCACTTAAAACCACCAAATTTCAGCCAACATAAACTGAAATTTTTGGGTTTTAAACATTGTCCAAACAATCAACATTTCATAATATATATCTTTCAAGGTCTAATCACTAGCATGTGTGATATGACCTTGAAAGTTGGGGATCATTCATACAAAATATAGCAGCCCAAACAGCCAATAATAAGTTGATAATACTTCTTTAAAACCGATTTTAAGACTAAGAACAAGCAAGTTATCCACATAGCCGGCTCTTGATGCCATTGATGGGTTTGATAGAACACACGAAAACAAGTTTAACCTTTTAAACTTTCTGAAAAACGCAGCGGAAGTGTAGCTTTATAACATGTTAATAAGCTGAAAATTTCATGTTCTAAATGATGTTTTAAGATGGAAAAAAACAAACCCAAATCAAAAGGATCTTTAATATGTGAATAAGCAAGCTATATAAACACATAAAACATTCATAATGTGACAACCAAACAAGCTGCCAAACTACCTCCTTCCAGCAGCTAAATCGACCAAGAGAAGAAGGATGATGAATGCTCAAAATCTCAGCCAAAACTCCAAGGAAGGAGCCCTCAAGCTTGTATACCCCAAGCCTCCTTGCAAAGCACCTTCTTGTTAGGAAGAATCAACACCAAAACCAACCAAAATCGCTCTCAAAACTCCTTATGTTGCTGCTCCTGGCTGTAGCTTTTAGAGAGAGAGAGAGCCCCTTTTGGTGTTCTTGCATGTATTGAGATTTGAGAGAAAAGGTAAAAACAAGACAAGTATTGATGTGTGTTGCTATCAAGGCCAAAGATCCAATGAAATAAGGGGGGGGGGGCAGCCGAAAATTTTAAAAGGGAGGCTTCCCTCTTATAAAATTTAACACACACATATATATATTTAGTCTTGTAACTAGTTTATGCAATTAACTATTTAATTGTATAAGTAGATACTCTCATTATTATTTGGTGTTATCCAACTAATTTAAATAAGACATCAAATAATATTATTGAACAAAATATTATACTAATAAGGTGTTCATTCTCATATGCAACATATTTAGAAAAACCCATTTTCTAAATTGGTGTAAATATTTAATTGCATGATCATATCATCAATTAAATATTAATGGGTGTTTGCTAAGCTTGTTGTTGGGTATAAACCGACTTGGATCATTACGTACTAACCGCATCAATATTCTATGTGTCTTGGGCATATAGAACCCTACACTAAGGTTATCATGAATGGTCTAACATGAAACTTATGACCTTCTAATTCTATGTCACAACCTTCTATCATCTCAGAATCCTGGTAGACTTACCTATGGTAGTTTCTACATCGAAAGGCTCATCAATACTTATACTTCTAATGGGCAACTTAGCACATATGGCAGCAGAACTGAAACTCCTACTAGCACCGGAGTCAAATAACACAGATGCAAGAGTTTGGTTTACTAGAAACGTACTTGACACCACATCAGGGTCCGTCCTAGCCTCCTCCCGAGTCATCGTGAAAGCTCAGGCGCTTGCATTCTGCCCTTCAGTTCTAGTCTTAATCCCAGCCCCAGAACAATCCACCCTCAGCTTCTTGCAATCCCTACTCAGGTGATCGTTTTATCCGCAGTTGTAGGAACTTGGTGGTGTACTGTTGATGTGTACTGTTGATGTGTCATGGTTCCTGCCTCATCCTCCCGATAGTCCTGCTACCCTTAGCTTGGGCAAATTATTGAATTTGGTGGTGTATTGTTAATGTACTTTTGATGTACAGTTGATGTGGACAATATTATAGGACACCGGTCGTGCCATTTCGTTGAATTTGGTGGTGTACTATTGATGTGTCATGGTTCCCGCCTCCAGCTGTAGGAACTCTCTCTCAACCTTATCCAACTCCCTATGAGGGCAGAACACCTCAATCACCAACTTCTTCAAATCTGCCCACCTCTTCCTCCCAATAGCCCTGCTACCCTCAGCTTGGACAATGTTGTCCCAGCAACATAGGGCTGAGTCCACAAAGGACTGGGCGGCGAACTTCACCTTCTATCCTCCCAACACTCGTTGATATACAGAACGAATTCGATCTCTCTCACCTACCGGTAAGAAGCAGCAGCAGTGCTATTTTCGTCAAAAGTTGGGGGCTTGTATCTCAAAAATGCCCCATAGTTACAGCCTCGTGCCGCCTCAGGCACAATCTCGTCTTCCTCTTCCTCATCGGTAGAGATAACCGTTTCAGTCTCCGGTTGCCCTCTTTCTCCCGAGCATCGGTTCCTCTTTTTTCTTTCTCTTTCTCATACAACCTTAATCACTTCGGTCACCACAAACGGTAGGATTGTCTGCATTACCTGATGAACCTCCTCCACTACCACCTCCTTTACTGAGAGTCTCAGTTAGCACTCTTATCTCCGCCCTTTGGATGAGGGTTCTTGGGCTCTTCATGAGCCACCTCTTCAGCCCTAGGCCTTCCTCTCGTGACACGTGGTCCTACACCACATCCACCACGATCTCTACCACGAGAAGCCTTAGAAGATCTACCACCAGCAATCCTCAAACACGCTATACGATTCAGACACTAACACAGTCATTCAAGGTAATAGCTCAGTTTATGTCAATTATAGTAAGTCCATAATTACAGTGGTCAGTTGCGATTAGCCACATACTTTACTCTTCATAACCGAAGCATTTTCTATCCTGACTACATCCGTATCTAAATCTACAAAAGGCACATAAACCACATAACATGCACACATAATACTAGTTATCATTAAAGAAAACACTTGATAGCACGTAGCTACTCGGACCGGCATCCTTCCCCTTTTGTCCCAATCTCAGTTTAAGTTTAGGTTTCTTTTTATAATTTACCCCTTTCACTAAAACTTTGGCTCTGATACCAACTTTTATGGCCTCGTTCCCGGGATGCTTACAGCTGTGCAATCATTGCACATAAAACATATGATATACATTAACTTAATTAAAACATTGCAACGGAATAAATTGAAACTATCATTACATTTCATATAAATATCACTTTAATATAACAGTGTTAACAATCACAAAACATCATTTGTTCGCATTACAATGCAAAACATCATCATTATACAAAATGGATGCCATCCAAAACAGCCAACTAGCCGCCCGTGCCATCCTCAGCAACTATTACCTGCCAAATGAAAAATGCATAAAAATCATAATTGCTAAGTGAATTCTTGTTTTATAAAACTTTATATTACCTTTCATTTGTTAAAACGTTTTCTTTACAATCATATGTGATCACACATCATACGTACATCAAGGTAATAGTTATTATCTTCTTTCATCGTTTGTTTCGTACATTTCGCACGTTTCACACATTTTGTACTTATCGCACTTTTCATACATGTATTATCTTTTCTCTTCTATCTAGTTCCTATCGTATGCTTAACCTCCCTCTTGAGCATAAAACCATATCATCTAGCGTTAAGTGACAAGGACCCCATATCGCAGATATAGCACATACCACATGAATGGAGTAGTCACATAGCCTAACTCCCCATGTGTCCAGGTTAGCCAAGATCGTACACTTTAAACACACATTTGATCTAACAACTCTTAATGAGTTGTGAACCTTCTTTCTTTTGCTTGCAAGACTTTTATTCGTTCATTCATTATGTTCCACTTTCATTATCTTAAATCTTTCACTTCTTTATGATAATAATTTACTTTCATTATCATAATCACACCACGTAAAGTCACATCATAATACGTAGTAAGGAACATAAGAAAACATATCATACATAAGCAGAACATCACTACGCATCATCATACATAACATATACCATCACACATAATCATAAACATCATGCATCATAAAAATCATGCATCATACATTCACATACATACATACATACAATCATATGCACAAAAAGTAGAAGTCATCATAGAACATAACCGACCCTTCGCGAGACAGCGGGGGTGCGAGGCGGCAACCCCTGATAACAGGGTCCTAGGGGCAACAGCCCCTAGTGGGCTCCAAGGGGCAACGCACCTAGCTGGGGCCGGGCTGTTAAAACCTCTTAAAAATATAGCACATTTTATTATAGAAAAATCAATCTTCCTATTAAAACCTCTTAAAATCTTGGTCGTTTAAAACGTATATTTGGTATGTGTTTCCAACCCTAAACTAGTTCAAAACCTTTAAATAGGTGATCTAAAACTCACCTAGACTCAGTGAGTAGCTACTCAATCAAGCTTTCAAAACAAGGGTCACATACATAGCCTCAAAAAGTTAACATTTAACAGCAAAAAGTAAATTTTGCTGCCAGATTAGTAGTTTTGCTGCTAGTTTTGCTGCTAGTTTCGCTGGCAGTTTCGCTGGCATCCTCGCTGCTAGTTTCACTGCTAGTTTCGCCCAAATTTTGTTGGAAGACCATGTCTGTGAATATACCTTCCATACTATAGTTTCGCAGGAAGTATTCATAGTTTCGTTGGATGACTACGCAATTTCGTTTTATGAACCCTTAATTTCGGAGAACGGACTGAAAATTACCAACCAACCATTTTGACCCAAACTTCAATCTATTTCATTCAAAACCTTGGTTTATCACCCAATAAGCTATATCTACACTTCCTACAAGTTTTCTTACACAAAAACATGAGTTTTGGGCAATCTTTGCCACTTTCAAAAACCCCAAGCCTTAGAATATGGGTTTACATCAAAAGGAATGATTAAATGATGTTTCTTAACTGAATTCTTGGTGCTTTCTTGTTGTTTGGATGCCCACGAACACGGATCTTCAATCCTGTGGATCAACCGAGCCTTGAATCTTCAATTCTCTCCACTCTCTCTCTACACTCTCTCTCTAGAATTGGGGGTTGAGTTGCAAATAAGAGTTGCTCAGGCTGATCTGTTTATATATACTAGGCATTCTCGGCACCTTTAACTCGCAGAACACATAACCTGAAAAGTTAACTCGGTCTACAACTCATATCCATCTTATTTACATTAAATAATTTCGTCTAACCCCATTATTATTATTTGCTTCGCTTAGACATTATTCGGGGCGTTACAAGATCCACAACTTTAGAGGTATGAAAGTTTTGATTTTATATAATTTCTTTGTGTTATTAGATTTGGTGAATTAGATTTGGGTTAACAGTTATATGTTTACGCAATTGAGATAGAAATTACATTTGGTGTTCACCTTAATGCTCTTCTTGACACTGTATAATGTCTTGATCATGTATGTAGTATAGAAACATAACTTATATTTACATTATTTTTGTGATTAATGGTTTAGGGTTTAGTTGTGATTTTGCATAGATAAGTTTGATATTGTTGGTGATTATTTTCGTTGATGTTGTTCTGCTTGTTTTATGATTTTAATGATTAATGCTTTAGAGTATGTAGCAGTGAATTTGCAATTATAAGTTTGATTTTAGTGGTGGTTTTATGTCGTTGATGTTGTGTGCTTGATTACTGATTTTTGAGAAAGGCCAGTATTTTGTCTTTGTGTTTGTTGCATTTTTCTTATCACATGCATATTATACTATTTTACAAAATTATAACATTAATGCTTATTAACTTCATTGATACAGATTGGTCGTATGATCTAGCTTTAGGATGGATTTACCTTGAAAGATAACTAAAAATGGTTTTCCAATTTAGTGTAAGACATCTAAACCTTTGACAAGTAGCAAGTACCTTTCCCGGTGAATTTCCGATAGGAATCGAGAAAAAATTGCCCATCGATGTTAATACTTGGTCTATAGGCAGGTACTCTTTATTACATGTTTATTTTATTCTATTATAACACCGTGATTATTTTATTTGATTTATTATGGTTCATTTGGGTGTCTTACGTGCGTATTAGTAGTACTATAGAGAACAATAATGCTGATTGATTAACTCTTTAGACGTGCTTGTCCGACCTTCATTGGAGAGGTTAGGAATCTGACTTCCGTCTAAGCTTCGTTAACTATTAGTATGATTGGTTCATATCTTTTTTGTTAAGCAAAGACCTAATGACACAATCATATAGTATAGGTGTATTGATCCAAAAGATTCCTATTAAGGAACACATCCAAATTAGATGAATTTGTAAAAGAATACGTTCCTTGTGAATGAACAAAAAGAATCCCATCATGGATCACCTTCCAAAGTGAAGTGAAAAGAATCCTAATGTGGATCAAATCATGAAAAGGATCAAAGTAAAAGAATCCTAATGAGGATCGGTGAAAATGAGATCTCATAATTTAAGTGACCTGGTCAAGCAAGTTGTGAAACAGTTCTACCATACATTACATGAGGATGGTTGATCACACTATGCTTTTGTGTGTGAAGTACATGTTGAATAATCAAACAAACCAAAACATGATAAATATCACATGCATTAAAATATTAACCAGGTATGAGTCTAAGAGGACAAACATACCTTCAATCAATAAGTTCATAAACATGTCCATTTTACTTCAAAATAATGCACATGTGTAATGTAAGATTGATATGATCCCAACAAAAGGTATACTTTCTCGTCATGCTTAAACCAAGAAACAAAAACAACAAAAATATTTCATATTCAAAAGTTTTAAATCTTCAAAGTTTCTATCTAGGTATGGATATAAACTTTAGGGGGAGTAATTTAAAATTTGGATAAGTTTGTATAGATATTTACTTTCTTAATACTTACAAAACAAATTGTTTGTGTTAGTTCAAAAGTTTTACTATTGTATCTTAGCTTATGCAGTTTCATAAAAGCATAAGAAGTCCAAGATCAACCAAACAATGGGAAACTTGTATCACTTCTGATATACAAGTCAATCCAAGCAAGAATTGACAACCCCAACAACAGTCAAAAACTTCATAAGACACAAGTCAATAAAGACAGTTCTTCATAACAATAATTTCTCTGCAGAAACATTGAGTTTTGATTCAAGTTCAAAATTTAGTGCAGGTAAGTGTATTGGTTAATGCGGGTGAAGGTAACAGATGCATATAACCAATGTAGGTAACTGTTTATGTCATTAAAAACAAAATGAAACTAATGTGGACAAGACAACTCTATTGCATTTGTGCCAAAGAAGTATACATAAAAACTTTGAAGTGTTGAAAGCCTATGCAGACAAAAGTGTTCTACCGCATTTGTTTATGTGGTAAACTTTTGTACTGCCTCATTTCTTTTACTCATTCGCATTTCTTGAATGTGGTTGATATCAACAGTTTTCTTTTGTATCAAAATGAATAAACAAAGTTCTTAATCTCTTCTATCATGAACATCAATAAATGCGGACATCTTCATTGGTCTGCCGCATTTGTTGAAATAAATGTAAATAAAGGAATATTACTCTACCACATTTGTTATGGTGAACAAATGCTAACTAACTTTGTTCGGGCGCATTTGTAATAGTAAACAAATGTTGACTAACTTTGTTCAACCGCATTTCATGCAGTGAATGAATGTTGTTAAGTCTTTACTCTTCCTCATTTGTAACAATACACAAAGGCTGATAAACAAAACCCTTCCGCATTTGCTATACTGATTTAACAATTGACCGTATTTGTCATGAAACTTATAATATTTGTGAAAGACATTAACTATTTAAAGCCATTTCAAAAGGTCATTTAATATTTCTCAAATTTGAAGGACTTTATAGTGCGACGAGCGAATTTCACTGTTCTTCATCAATCATCATCACCATCATCAAACCAGTGTTCTACTTTCATTCTACCTTATTTGTCCTCTATTTTGATTCACTACAACTATAGTATCAAACAAAAGGTGATAATCTTTGAAATTTATGACCTAAAATGTTGAACTTTTGAACTTGTGATGAACTTAGAAACCTAGGTCAAAATGGATACTCAAAATCAAACTTGGATTAAGAAATGGATGATTTTCGACTGCAATGAACAAGTTAACTAAGAAGATAACAACAAACAGGTGATTTTCACAACCTTTTCATCGTATGAATAGAGCACAACAAAACAATGAAAATGTGAAATCAAATCTTGATTCTAAGAGTTAAAAGAGGTTAAAACAACAAATATGATCACTCCAAACATGAGAAACAAAATAACAATGATTATTCATGATAACATCAAGTATAGGAATGATTCCTACGGAACATTACCTCTAAACATTCAAGTTTGACCATAAAAAGTCGAATCATGAAATTTCACTTGGTGCATGCTCTACCATTTGTTGAGTATCATCAAATCTTCTAATTCATATGCTTCTAATGCAGGGTGCATAGAAAATCTCACTTGGAGTAAGCTCCATAATTTTAGTGGTTATCTTGACCCTAATGTACCCAAGGCAGAAGGTCTTAGAGATATGATCAGATTTATATCCACTACCAGAGTTGCTCACGCAATTACAGTTAGACCAATTATTTAAGAGACTGTCATAAGGTCTTTTTGGAGCACTGCTGATGTGAAAGAGATAAATGGTGTAAGGACTCTGGATGAATCTCTGATGATCATACATTGGCCATTACTGAACAAACTATGAGACAGTGTCTGCAGTTTGGTGATAATGCCAACACTCCCTTAGAGCTTGAAGATGATGATATTACTACTTTATCTGCCAATATGGATATGAGGGAGGATATGAAGGCCAGCAGATTGTAAAGGGGTTAGTTGACTTACAATGGAGGTTCCTTATTCATCTTTACCAACGTTGTTTGTCAAAGAGAAAGACTGGATGGAATGACATTCCAGTGATTACCTCATCTGCTATATATGCTTTACGCACTAATAGGTCATTCAACATGTCTGCTTATGTGTTTAATAGCCATGTATCAAACTTGAGGAAGGAGATGACATATGTTCCTGATGTATCCAAGATTCTTGCAATGCCTCATCAATAAAGCTTTCCCTCATATTGTACCTAAAGGACCTGTGCTGGATATTCCTTATTATAATGCCAAGTCTTACAAGTACATCAAGAAGAGAGATCCTAGGAACTTTTATAGTGAAACCTTCTTTCCCTTGTTGGATGCTTCAGCAGATTAATCCAAATGAACAAGCAAAAGAACAAGAGGCTCGTATTGATGAGCCTGATCAAGAAGAAGAACAAGTTGCTCATGATCAATAAACTGTTGATGAGCAAGCTATTGAAACGGATGAAGGACTGAGGTCAGTGTAACCCCAAGTTTATGTAGGGGGTGATCTTCACACTAGGCCTTCTGTTGATGAAGCTAATATAGCCTCACCTTTTATGCCCACACCAATACCATCACCACAAAGATCACCAATTCCATCACCAATCTCATCACCACAATCACATCCCATCATATCTCCACATATATCACCCATGCACTCAACCCATATTTCACCAATCCATAACTCACCTATATCTCTACTTCAATCATCTCCTGCTACTACTGAGCCTGTTGAGTATGATGATTCTGCCCGCTCTTCAGAGGAATCCAAATCATCATCTTATGAGGAGGATTATCAAAGACAGATGCTTGTTAGGGAAGTTGCTTCTGAGGTTGTTACATATAAAAGTTATGCAGAATCAAGAGTAAACAGGCCTGAGGAAAAAGATGAGATGATCTCAGAACTATTGCAAAAAGTAGCCAAGATGGAAAGACTTCTAAATAGAATATCTAGTATTATTAAAGACAGACTTCTGGAATTGGATAAAAAGAGACGTAGTTAAAAGATCTGAAAGAAAAGTATGAGGTTAAGAAGAAAGAGAAAGAAAATGAGATAGAAAGTTTAAAGGCTGATCTCCAACATTCAAAGAATGAAGTAAGTGGTCATGTTGACACTTTAGCCATCCAAACTATTGCTATGGAAGAACAAGTTGATATCATCATGGACTTGCATAAGCAAATAGAATCTCTAAACAAGAGAGTCTATGAGTTAAAGCTACTTGTCATGATTAAAAGAGAAGTGAAATGAAGAAAGATAATAAGGCAGAGAAATTAGAAGATAAAAGAAAAGGAGAAAGTGATAAAGATAATAGTGATGAAGGTTCATCAAGGGAGAGTGGTGATAACTCCCCCTTTCTAAAAATATGAAATTCACTAAGTCTGAGAAAGAGACTGAAACTAGTGAAACAAAACCGGATGAACCTAGTCAGGAAATGGTGATCTACACAGCAAACAAGAAGAAACTCATACTGAAGAGACTGAATTCAGTAACATGATAAATGCTCTTGATAGCTTTACTAATGAAGACATCATTATTGATGATAAAATTTGGGACTTTATTAGAGGTCATAGATAAGCAACAGAGCCAATTGTGATTATTCCTCAATCTCCTATCCCACTTGAGAAAGAATTGAGTTTTCAGATTATACATGTTGTGTCTTGAAGAGTAAAAGAAGTTGATTAGAAAGTTATGTGAAGAATAACAAAAGAAAGAAGAATCAGTAGCTGCTCCTCATGGTATAGAAAATTCAACGGCTGAAAAAGTGCCACAAGAAACTGAAATGGCTAAAAAAGTGCTACAAGAAGCTAAAATGGCTGAAACCTCTTCTGGTCCAAGAATGCAAATCTATAGCAGAAGGAGGAAATAATTTTATAAAAAGGAAAATGATAAAAAACCAATGGTAGAAGAAGAATCTATCATGAAAAAACAAAAAAGATGACCCTAGAAGCCTTGCAGCCATTGTTGAATTCTTAGAAAATCATGAAAAAGCCGAAGTTCAACTGAAAAAGAAGACTGAATTCATTGACCTTGAAGAAGGAGAGATAGAGGTGGCTATGTGGCAGATGAACCAATAGCTCATGAAAGCCCTGTGAAGTAGGAGTCATCAATTCAGGAGATGGTAAAGAAAGCTCAATCTGATGGTCTGATGGTTAAAGCAATGTTTTGATCAACCATGGGTACGACCCTGATAAGGTATTTGGGTTGACCTATGAAGGAATGAAGGCAAACGAAGAAAAGCTATACAGACTGCTGGATCATACATATGAGATTGAATATGAAAAGAATCTTTCACCCAAAGTTCCAGTGTTCAAATCATTTTCAAAGGCAAAGCAGACTTCCACTCCTGAATCATTGTATCCTGATACCTACAGTATGATTGACAGGGAAATACAGGACGATCTGTCTAGTCAAGGATTCACAAAGAGAAATCTGGGCAATATGAAGACAAACACTCTAAGGGTTGCCATCCTTAGATTGATTAATGAAAAGAAAGAAAGGCTGAAGAAACATGAAGAAGAGATTATCAATAAAAATCCATGAACCAGAGTCTGAGCACAAGACATGCAGCTTGGCACCTATTTTGTACAAATATCCTAAGTGGTTTGCAGAGCCTTCACAGTTGAAACTTCTTGAAGGGCTCACCACTACAGAGATGATTAGAGGTATGTTTATTCCCTACGGCAAGACTGATCAGGAGATTATTTCCTGGAATTATGATAGTGACTAGAACATGTTCATTGACAAAAGGATTCCAGGATTAGTCTAATTCTTCACAGAGTACTCTGTTCTAGTGAACTGCTTGGAAATCCATGATCTGAAAAACTAGCCAATCTAGAGTTGATTAATCACAAGGTTATATTCAGGGGTTATGAGTTTGAAGATATTCTCATGATGTTTAAAAGAACAAACAACTTCAAATCTATCAAGGTTATCTGCATGAGGAAAGATACATCCTTTGTTAACCTTGAAAGAAGAAAAAACAAATCCAGCTAAAAAAGTGGTGTTCCCTGAGCTTAAGGTAAAACCAACAGAATCTTTAAAAAGAAAGATGGTGGCTGGAACTCATTCCTCCAAACCAATCTCAAATCTCTATTATGATGAAAAAACATATGAATTGATGATTGAAAGAAGATGGGGAGGAAAAGAAGTTGTTGAAATTAGATTATTTAATGCATATGAAGTGAGATTGCTGGATGAATCTTATATTCACTACATATACACAAGGCACTTCAGAGAGATAACCAATAAACTGGGAGAAGCAGACATGCAATTTTGTTGGGTTTTGTTACATGTTTATCAAAGCTAGTTTAACAATTTAAACATTAAAAACGCCGCGGATATAAGTGGTTAAAAGGTGTTAAACAATCTGAAAAATGTGAACCGTTTTAACCCAAAACAAAACCCAAGAACAAAGAATCATATGTGTGTGAAATAAAATGATATCAAAATGAAAAGAACAACCATAGGGTGCTCTTGAAACTACCTTTCAAGAACAAGATGATGTAGTATGGATGAGAAGTAGATGATGAGGCTTCTTGAATGTCTAGCCTTCAAAAGAGAAGTCCTCAAGCATGTATACCCACAAGCTCTTGCAAACACCTAACTTGTTAGGTAGTGCAACACCAAAACCCTCTTCCTATGCTCCTTCAAAAACCGAAAATTTTCAGCAACTTTTGCTTTGAATCTGAATTTTCAGCTTGTTGGGAGAGAGTTATTGCAATGTGTGAGAGAGAGAGAGAGATTGTTGGTTAAGGTTGAGTGCAGGAAAGGATTAAAGTCTTGTATTAACAAAGACATGAAATCCCAAGGAGTGGACCTCCCTTGGGCGGCCGAAAATCCATTCAAAATGGGTTCCCCCATTTTAATTTTATAAATAAATTACACTCTTAACCCATAAGTTTATAAAATTAAAACCTCTTTTATTTTTACAACATTAACACACTTTTTTCGTTATTATTCAACTCACTTAAATAATAAAACAAATAATTTCACATGAACAAATTATTCGTATAATGTTGTTCAGTTATAAAAGCAACATTTTAGAAAACCCATTTGCTAAATTGGTGTCAATATTTATTTGTATGATCTCATCAACAAATAAATATTTATTGGTGTTTGTTTATCTTGTTATTGGGTATGACCCGACTTGGATCATAACATACTAACCACATCAATCTTGTATATGTCTTGGGCATACAAGATCCAACAATCTCCCACTTGCACAAGATTCATATATATTGATTCAAGCAGTTAATACTGCCTAACAACGGTTTACTACCCTTAATACGTATGACTAAGTGCCATTCAATAACATCATTCCCTTCAAGTATCTTACTCGATTTGTTTTAGGTGAATCGATCATCTATCCTTTTGTCACAGATGTCATGTTAAATCCTAGAGATACAGAGTGATCATTCTCCATTGATTTAGTTTTATCACACCTTAGACATCTTACTCTCAACGAATAAGAGGAACAAATCCCATCTTGACTACATACGTCTCTCACAATTACCTTGTATTATACTGAACTCAGACTTATGTATTGCCATGTTTCAGAACAGCGAAGAACTTAGTCAAAGTATAATATTCGGTAAATATCAAGACCCAATATGTATCTCAAGTCAGAGGATACCAAATGATATTCGCCTTTACGCAAAATTACTTATGATCAATCAGGTTGATTCTATGTAGTAATATTTGAGATGTAGGTCAGTCCAATATTTGTATCACATAAATATCTATGAACTTTGGTAGCAACCCTTTGCTCTATATTCATCCATATGAATATCTACCAATCCAAGTTCATAACAGTCTTACCTTCATACTTTTTCCCACAAGTATGAATAACAACAGACGTTTTGAGTAAATGATTTACTCATGGATTTTAAACATACAAAAGGAATATTAGTCGAACCATTATAACCAAATAATTCATTCAAGTTATACAGGATTACAATATCTAAATACAAAATTAAACATCAAATCCAGTCACTAGAATATTGAAGTCCCATAGCACAAGTTTGACTTTCATGATTTGCCTTTTCAAGAAGCTTCGTGAGTGGATCCACAATGTTTTGATTCGTGTGAACTTTGCGAATACATATCTTTCCCTTTTCAACTTCATCCCTTATATAGTTAAATCTCCATTCAATGTGCCTAGTCTTTTGATGTGCATGGGGTCCCTTGATTTGAGCAATTGCACCCTTATTATCACAAAGAATTTCTAGGGCGTCCTGAATGGTAGGGACCACCCCTAGATCGGTAATGAATTTTTTAACCATGCAGCTTCCTGAGATGCTAATTAAGCGGTGATGTATTCTGACTATGTAGTTGATAATGCCACCACATCTTGCTTAGAGCTCTTCCAAGAGACTGCTCCTCCAAGAGACTGCTCCTCAAAAGATGAAAAAGTACCACGATTGTGATCGTGAATCATCCCGATCAGTTTGGAAACTCGCATCCATGTAATTCTTTACTACGAGTTCCTCCTCACAAGATCCATAGATTAGGAACATATCTTTGGTCCTCCTTAGGTACTTAAGTATGTTCTTAACAGCCATCTAATGATTGTTTCTAGGATTTTCTTGGTATCTGCTTGTCATGCTCAAAGCGGATGACACGGCCGGTGTAGTGCATATCATTGCATACATGATGGATCCTATAGCACACGCATACGGGATTCCCATCATTTTGTTTCGCTCATCCTTTGAGCTTGGAAATTGAGTCTTACTTAATATCGTTCCTCTTTGGATAGGTATTGTACCTTTCTTAGAGTTTTCGATCTTGAACCTTTTCAAAATCTTATCAATGTATGCACTTTGATTTAAACCTGTCAACCGCCTTGATCTATCCCTGTAGATCTTTATTCTCAAAATATAGGCTGCTTCACCAAGATCCTTAATGGAGAATCAGCTTCTGAGCCAGGCTTTTACACCCCTACAAGGTTGGAATGTCATTTCCAAATAGTAGAATGTCATCGAGATACAATACTAGGAAAGCGATGATGCTCCCACTAGCTTTCTTATATACACATGCTTCATCGACGTTATTGATGAACCCAAATTTTATTATCTCTTCATCAAAACGGTGATTCTAATCCTTCAATCCATAGATTGATTTTTTCAACTTGCATACTTTGTTAGGATGTTTTTGATCGACAAAACCTTGAGGCAGAACCATGTAGACATCTTCCTCAAGTTATCCATTTAGAAAAGCGGTTTTGACATCCATTTGCCAAATCTCATAATCATAATGAGTAGCTATGGCAAATAATATCCTAATTGACTCTAGCATTACAACCGTGAGAAGGTCTCATCATAATCAACCCCTTGAGTTTGAGTGAAACCTTTTGCTACAAGTCTAGCTTTATAAGTTTCCAAGTTTCTATGCATATGGTTTCTTCTTGAAAACCCACTTACTTCCAACTATCTTGGAGTTAAGAGGTGGTTCAACCAAGTCCCACGTTTGGTTGTCATACATGGATTGCATCTCAACGTTCATGGCTTCAAGCCATTTGTCATAATCCAAATTGGACATTGCATCATGATAAGTGGTTGGTTCATCGGAATATACTACATAGCATCCATCTATGAAAAATCCATATCTTTCAGGTGGATTAATAGTTCTACCAGATCTACGAACGTTTTGTGTGTATTTAAGTAAGGCCCCTTGCCGGGACGCTTACAGCTGGCCAATCATTGCTCATAAAATAGATAATTACATCTAACTTTCATAAAAACCTCGCAACGGAACATTAAAATAACTTTTCATTTCAAAATAGATGCTTTTGCAAGTTAATACAATCATTCATTACACATTTTCATTTGTTCGCATTACAATGCAAAAACAGTAACAATAGAATGCCATCCAAAATGCCAAGTAGTTGCCCCGCGCCATCCTCAGCAATGCTCACCTACTAACTAGAAAATGCATAAAAAGTCATTGTGGCTGAGTGAGTTCTATTTTTTTAATAAATCATACTTTACTTTCATTAAACCGTTCTTTACTATTGCATGTGACCACACATCATACGTACACATAGATAATATTATTATTATCTTCATAATTTGTTCGTTAACTTTCTTTCATTCATTGTACGCCATTATCATTCACATTCGTTCATACTTTCATTCTCATTCATTCATACTTTCTTACTTTCATCCATACGTTCATCATTATTTCTTTTCATTCCATCAAAAAGCATGAACCTTACCATTCTGTCATGCATAAAGCTGGTACTGGGCCGGGCTCTATCATAAACCCCCCATCATGGCACACAGTATGCTGGCCACAGTACCTAAGGTAAGTTCGGGTGTACCATTATCATGTGCTATACCTACCGTCATGTATAAAGCGGATATCGGGCTGAAGTCTATCACAAACCTTCCATCATGGTGCACAGCAGCCTGGCCATAATATCTAGGGTAAGCGACAAAGGTTCTATACAAATGGTCAATCACAAAGAAAGACCCCGATGTACATCCTTCTGGGTTAGCTAACCACACACCATTGGACTAACACCCTACATTGTGGCGTGTTCCACACACAAGGCTTGCAAGACTTACATTACTTTTCTTTGTTCATTAATGCATGCATTCATTCATCATGTTCCTCTTTTCATCATCTTCCACTTTACATTACATAATACATTCATTTCATCCACTAACATTCAATGTAAAGCCATTGGAAAATAAACGTACAATAAAAGGAACATCATCATACACAGTCAACATCATCATACAGGGCATCATACATACATCATAACATACACCATACATACCATCATGCATTACATCATACACATCATGCCAAAGCATCAATCATAACATCATTCCTATCACATCATTTATGACCTTAAAAAGTCAACTTACATAGCCCCCGGGAATCTCCCAAGTCAAAGCCTAAATTTCACTTTTTCACTAGAAAATCAAAAACTATTCTAAGTGTTCATCCGCATTTGCCATTTGTTCATCCGCATTGTTTTAGTTCATTCCAATTTCCTTTTCTCATCCGTATTTCCCCCAATAGTCATCTGCATTTCTCATACTTAGGCACCGGTCATCCGCATCTCCCATACTTAGTCAATGTTCATCCGCATTTCCTATACTTAGTCAATGTTCATCCGCATTTCCCATACTTAGTCAATGCTCATCCGCATTAACTGTTCATCCGCATTGACTTCCAATACTCATCTGCATTGGCTTATTTAGTAGTTAATGCTCATCCGCATTAACTGTTCATCCGCATTGACTTCCAATACTCATCCGCATTGGCCTACTTAGTGGTTAATGTTCATCCGCATTAACTATTCATCCGCATTGACTTCCATTACTCATCGGCATTGCTTCTGCATACATAGTGATTAATGCCCATCCGTATTAACTGTTCATCTGCATTGACTTCCATTACTCATATGCATTGCTTCTACATACTTAGGCAGATGCTACAACTTAAGCATACGAGCCCTAAACATCAGATCTCTATTCCCAATCACCATCTATCATGTTCTAAGCATAAATATTACATTCTAAGCCTTAGAAACACAACCATAACATCATGAAGCATGAACACAACCCAACATCACATCATAATGATAGCATACACACATTCATAAATACAAGTAAAAACCCAGTTTCGTGAAAACATCAGTTCATGCATTTCCGGCCCCAAAATCAGTTAAAAAGCAGTAAAAGAGGGTTCTAGAACTCACCTTTGTAGCTCTTGAGTATAGCTTCTTCCAAACTCGCCTGAAATTGAGTTCAACCACCTAGAAACCCACTACAAACATACCTGAATACATACAAACACACATAAGCATAAACCCGAGGACATAACTGGTTAAGAACACCATAAAAACATGAATTCTTACCTTGAAGTCACACTTTTCTTCTTTTTTCTCTTCAAAGTTCTAGGGTCCCTCCTCTTTCTCGTGGGCCTTCTTTCTTCTGCTTCCTTGTGCAAAACCGAGATTTCTCTGCTTCCAGCTACTCTCCCTCTCTCTAAAAATCCAAGAATTATGTGGGTGTAGAAAGAGTGATAGGCGGCCATCACCTTTTACACCCACTTTTACACCCCCAGATTTGTAGAAAGAGTGATAGGTGGCCATCACCTTTTACACCCACTTCCTTGTGCAAAACCAAGATTTCTTTTCCTTCTTTTTCCTTCACTTTATTCTTCTTTCTTTGTCTTTTAAAAATAACTAGGCGTTACAAGTCCACACCCCTTATATAAGTTTCGTCCCCGAAACCTGTTATTTCTCGAACAAACATGGGTAATGCTACCTCATCCCTTCTTCAGTCTCCCACGTAGACTCGGATCCCTTCCTATGCTTCCACTGTACACGCACAAGAGGAACCACTTTATTCCTCAGCCTCTTCTTTTTTTGATCAATGATCACCGCTAGTTGCTCCACATAATTGAGCCATTCATCTACCTCGATATCCTCCAGTGGTACAACCATATCCTCGTCTGCTAGACACTTTCTCAGATGAGATACATGGAAAGTCGGGTGAATTCCACTTAACTCATCTGGTAACTCAAATCTATAGGCCACCTTCCTACTCTAGCAATGATTCAAAATGGACCTCTATATCTCGGGCTCAACTTGCCCCGCTTTCGGAACCGAATGATACCTTTCCAAGGTGACACTTTCAACATAACCCTCTCACCCACCTGGAACTCAATCGGTCTGCATCGTTTATCAGCATACGACTTCTGTCTATCTTTGGCTGCCTTCATGAAGGCTTTGAACTTTTCAAGCTTTTAAGTCGTGGCTTCGATCACCTCGACACTCCCTAACTCCTTCCGACAAATATTACCCCAACACACGGGTGTTCGGCATCTCCTACCATATAGCATCTCATAAGGGGGCATACCAATGCTAGCATGATACCTGTTGTTATATGAGAAATCAGCAAACGGTAAGTGGTCATCCCAACTTTCTCCGAAATCAATGACACATGCCCGAAGCATATCTTCCAGCGTCTCAATCATCCATTCCGACTGACCATCCATTTGAGGATGATAAGTCATGATAATATGTAACCTTGTCTCCATTACATCGTGGAATTTCTTCCAAAATTTTGATGTAAATCGGGTGTCACAATCAGACACAATAGACACCATTACACCATGACAAGTTACAATCTCCTTAATGAAAAGATTAGCCAACCTCTCGGATGAATACATCTTGCGAATCGGTAGGAAGTGAGCACTCTTCGTCAAACGGTCAACTATCACCCATATGGCATCGTATCCTTGTGCAGTACATGGTAGCTTCGTAATAAAATCCATGGTGATGTGCTGCCACTTCCACTCCGCTATATCTAATGGTTGGACCTTTCCATATGGCTTCTGATGCTCCAACTTCACTTGCAAGCAAATAAGGCACTTACTCACATACTCCACCACATCACGCTTCATACCCAGCCACCCATAGTCTTTCTTCATGTCTTGGTGCTTCTTTGTAGCACTGGGATTAATAGAGTATCGAGTCTTTTTAGCTTCATCCATGATCTTCATGCGTAGATCCTTAAAACGAGGAATCCACATTCATCCAAATTGGGTTCTAACACCAAGCGTTTTTCACCCAATTACGCAACTAGACCTCTCATTCTTTCAGAGTTAAAATGATCTTCTTTCAATGCATTATCTTGAAACTCTTTGACTTGCTTCATCGCATCAGAGGTCATGATGAACTAAGCTTTCACCCGAATCAGTTCGGGTCTCCTTTTTTGGCTAAAGGCATCCACCACCATGTTGGCTTTTCACGGATGGTAATGGATCTCGCAGTCATAGTCTTTTATGAGATCCAACCATCTCCTTTGCCTCATGTTCAGGTCCTTCTGCTCGAAGAAGTACTTCAAGCTCTTGTGGTCGGTGAATATGGTGCACTTTGTACCGTATAGGTAGTGCCTCCAAATCTTTAACACGAAGACCACAACTGCTATCTCCAAATCATGAGTAGGGTTATTAACTCATGAACCTTTAACTGTCGGGATGCATAGGCTACAACCTTCCCTCTCTGCATTAGCACACACCCCAACCACGAGTAGGAAGCATCAGAATAAACCACCACATCTTCACTTTCATCGGGTAATGACAGAATAGGAGCTCGAGTTAACTTCGCCTTCAATTCCTCGAATGCCTTCTCTTGAGCTTAACCCCACATGAACTTCACATCTTTTCGGGTCAACTTGGTTAATGGAGAAGCAATCTTGGAGAAGTATTGAATGAATCTTCTATAGTAGCTCGCCAAACCCAAGAAACTATGAATCTCGGATGGCGTCTTTGGAGGCTTCCATTGCACCACTGCCACCTTTTCTGGGTCCACCATAATCCCGTTAGGATTCACCACATGACCCAAGAATTGACCTCGCGCAACCAAAATGCCCACTTGGAGAACTTGGCATAAAACTTCTCCTTTCTCAACGTCTCTAAAACCTCCCGAATGAGACCAACATGCTCTATCTCACTCTTCGAATAAATCATGATATCATCAATAAACACAATCAATGATTTATCCAACACCAGCCGACACACTCGATTCATCAGATCTATAAAAGCAGCTAGCGCATTGGTCAAATCAAATGACATAACGAGGAACTCGTAGTGACCATAACGCATGTGAAAAGCTGTTTTAGGAATATCCAGCTCTTTCACCTTTAACTGATGGTAGCCCGATCGAAGATCTATCCTTAAGAACCAACTGGCACCTTGTAGTTGATCAAACAAATCATCAATTCATGGTAAGGGCTATCGATTCTTCACCTTTAACTTGTTCAACTCATGGTAGTCTATACACATCCTCATGCTACCGTCATCCTTCTTCACAAACAGGACCAGAGCACCCCAAGGAGAGATACTCAGTTGAATGAACCCCATATCAAGTAGCTCTTGCAGCTGCTCCATAAAATCTTTCATCTTATTCGGAGCCACCCAATATGGTGCCTTGGGAACAGGTTGGGCACCCGATATCAAGTCAATCTGGAACTCGATCTCATGGTCAGGTGGCACTCTTGGTAAGTCCTCTGGGAATACGTCTGGAAAGTCACACACAACTGGTACATCAGACAGTTGTGGCGTTGGTGTTTCTACATCCTTTACATAAGCCTACGCACTTCATCCACGCCTCATGCACTTTCCGCCACCGCCATTGAGATTACTTTCGGGATCGTCATGACCTGATCACCATAAACCATCCCAGAAACCACATCAAAGCTAGTTTAACTATTTAAACTTTAAAAAGACAGCGGATATAAGTGGTTACTTTTGGGATCGTCATGACCTGATAGAATTGGGTTTTGTTACATGTTTATAAAAGCTAGTTTAACTATTTAAACATTAAAAACGCAGCAGATATAAGTGGTTAAAAGGTGTTAAACAATTTGAAAAATGTGAACCATTTTAACCCAAAGCGAAACCCAAGAAAAAGGATCATATGTATGTGAAATAAAATGCTATTAAAACAAAAAGAACAACCATAGGGTGTTCTTGAAACTACTTTTCAAGAACAAGATGATGTAGTATGGAAGAGAAGATGATGAAGATGCTTCTTGAATGTCTAGCCTTCAAAAGAGAAGTCCTCAAGCTTGTATACCCACAAGCTATTGAAAACACCTAACTTGTTAGGTAGTGCAACACCAAAACCCTCTTCCTATGCTCCTTCAAAAACTGAAAATTTTCAGCAACTTTTCCCTTGAATACGAATTTTCAGCTTGTTGGGAGAGAATTCTTGCAATGTGTGTGTGAGGGTGAGTGTTGGTTAAGGTTGAGTGCAGGAAAGGATTAAAGTCTTGTATTAACCAAGACATGCAATCCCAAGCAGGGGACCTCCCTTAGGTGGCTAAAAATCCATTCAAAATGGATTTCCCACATTTTAGTTTTATAAAACATTTACAGTCTTAACCCTTAAGTTTATAAAATTAAAACCTCTTTTAATTTTATAACATTAACACATTTTTATTTGTTATTATTTAACTCACTAAAATAATGAAACAAATAATTTTTCATGAACAAATTATCCATATAATGTTGTTCTATTACAAAAGCAACGTTTTAGAAAACCCATTTTCTAAATTAGTGTCAATATTTATTTGTATGATCTCATCAACAAATAAATATTTATTGGTGTTTATTTAGCTTGTTATTGGGTATGACCGGACTTGGATCATAACATACTAACCACATAAATCTTGTATATGTCTTGGGCATACAAGATCCAAGAGCATTTTCTTAAAGTGCATTAAGATTCTAAAGATGGCATATGATAGAATCATTACTAAGAGAGAACAGAGGAAGAAGAAGAAGACACCTCTGTAGCTAGGAAATATTGTGAAGTTAGAGGTGGATGTGGATGGATCTTTACAAATTTATAGGGATTGGTTATCAACTATTTTAATATGGGAACCCATCTTATTGAGAAAGCTGCCCATTGAAGTCATTCACACTATGAGCCAAATAAAGATTCAGGTGTTGAATAAAGAAAAGATGTCTGAAGCCAATGACTTTGTCAATATGATAAAGGCCATTTTGGATCCATCACTTGAAGAACCACCAGTATCTTCTCCTACTGCACAAGACCCAACAAAATTCTCATAACCTTATCCACCATCAAACCCTTGAAGTACATAGGCTGTATAATACTTAGGGGGAGTACAATTAGACCCTGAAAGGATCATACATGCTAATTCAAGTGGTGGGGTCATGGTTGTTTGGCTAGAAATCCCACAAGTCCAAGAACTAATGCAGATGAAGATTCTACAAAGAGAATAGAAGACAAGTGTTGGCTAACCGTATTTGTATATGTGGATGAACATTGATCAAAAGCTGACAAGTGTTTCTTCTTCTGCATTAACAAATGCAGACAGTTGAAAAAAATGCTAACAAGTACTTTGTGCATCAGCATTTACTAATTCGGATGTCCAACAACAAATGCACATAAGTGTTTGTTCATCCGCATTAGTCAATGCTAATGACTGTAACACCCGATTATTTTTAAACTTAAAGAAAGAAAGAAAGAAAGAATAAAGTGAAGAAATAGAAAGAAAAGATATTTTACCCAAGTTGAGGGGTAAAAAATGTCAAAAAGGAGAGAAGGTTGGAAAAGTGGGTGTAAAGTGGGCATGGCTGCCCACTCTCTTCTTACAACCCCAAATCATCAGATTTTTTGAAAGAGAAAGTGCAAATTCGGATTTTGAAGAACAAGAGCTGAAAAGGCGAATTCAAGATAAGAAATTCATGGTTTTAAGTGTTCATAACTAGCCTTGGCTCGGTTGTATGCTTATGTGTGTTGTGTGCGTTCGGGTGTGTGTTTTTAGTGGGTTTCTAGGCGGTTGAACTCAATTGCAAACGAGTTTGGGAGAAGCCATACTCAAGAGCTGCAAAGGTGAGTTCTGAAACCCCTCTTTTACATATTTTTAACTGATTTTGTGGGTGGAAATGCATGATTGAACTTTTATAAAACTTGAGTTTCATACCCATATGTTGAATGTGTGTATGTTGAAAGTATGGTGTGATTTTGATCTATGTTCATGCTTGATGATGTTATGGTTGTGTTTTTAAGGCTTTGAATGTATGATTTAAGCTTAGAGCATGATAGATGGTGTTTGGGGACCGAATTATGATGATAAGTGTGCCCTAGACTGCTCATGCGCCCAAACAGTAGTTCATACACTTGAATTTAAAAAATTGCCTAAGTATAAAAAGAAATGCGGATGAACAAAAAGAAATGCGGATAAAAAAAAATGAGGATGAACAAAAGGGAAATGCGGATGAACAAAAGGGAAATGCGGATGAACAAAAAGAAATACGGAAGAGCAAAAAGAAATACGGATAAACAAAAACTAATGCAGATGAACAAAAAGAAATGCAGAAGAACAAAAAGGAAATGCGGATGAACAAAAACAAATGCGGAAGAACAAAAAGAAATGCGGAAGAATGCATGCATTAATGAATGAACAAACGTAAGAAAGTCTTGCAAGCAAATGTATGGAGGTTCACACTCAATGAGGAGTGTTAGCTCAACCGTGTGCGAGAATAGCTATCCCATAAGGATGCACACTGGGGCTTGATCCGTGTGATCAAGCATATGTATGGAGGTTCACACCTAATGAGGGGTTGTCAGCTCAACTGTGTGTGGGTTAAACACCCCATGAGGATGCACACAGGGGTTCAGTCTTTGTGATTGATCAGATGTATGAGTTCCTTGTCACTAACCCTAAATGAATTGCTTGGTGCTCTGGAGGGGGGTTTAGCACATGACAGGACCTAGATGAAAATGAAGGATAATAAAAGTATGAAATGATTGATGATGAAGATAATAAATATTATCTATGTGTATGTACGATGTGTGATCACATTCTAAAACCTGTTATGATTGAATGAATGTAAAGAACAGTTTAAACGAAAGATAAAGTATATTTTAAGACCTTTTTATACATTTTCTAGTTGGTAGGTGAGCATTGTTGAGGATGGCGCAGAAAAGATACTTGGCATTTTAAATGGCATTCTTTTGTTAATGTTTTTGCATTGTAATATGTACGAATGATGTTTTGAAATGAACGCTTGTATTAACTTGCAAAAGCATTTACAATGATATGAAAAGTTATTTTTATGTTTCCGCTGCAATGTTTTATGAATGATTAAATGTAAAGTATATGTTTTATGTGCGATGATTTACCAGCTATAAGCGTCCTAGGGAACGGGGCGTTACAAGTTGCTATCAGAGCCAAAGTTTAAGTGAAACGGGTAAAATTTTCAAAATAAACCTAAACTTAAACTAAGAATGGGATGGAAAGGGAAGGAGATATGAGTCTGAGTAGCTATGTGCCATCAGGTATTTTCATAATGTTAACCGATATTACATGGGCATGTTATGTGGTCATGTGTTTTTTGTAGATTTAAATATTGATGTAGTCAGGATAGGTAATGCTTGGGGTGTGAAGAGTAAAGTAAGTGGCTAATCATAACTGGGCACTATAATTAGGGACTTACTATGCTTGACATAGACTGAGTTGTTTCCTTGAATGATCGTGTTGCTGTTTGAATCTTTCAATGTGTGTGTGAGGATGGTCGGTGGTAGATCTTCAAAAGCTTGACGTGGTCGAGGTCATGGTGCTGAACCGCGACCCAAAAGAGGAAGACCCGGAGTGGAAAAGGTGGTTCATGAAGAACGACCCATTATCCGGAGGGTGGTGATGAGAGTGCCAGTTTGAGAGCCTCGATAAAGGAGGCTGTTGTTAAGGAAGATCATGAGGTCATGCAGACGATCTTACCGTCTGTGGTGACCGAAGTTATCAAGGTTGTACGAGAATGGGAAAGAAAGGAGAGAAACTGGTCTTCGGGAGGACGAGAGCAACCAGAGCCGGAAACGGTTCTCTCTGATGATGAAGAAGAGGAAGAAGAAGAGCCTCGCCGGAGGTGGTACAAGGTTGTAACTATGGGGCATTTCAACGATGCACACCCCCTACTTTTGACGGTAATGGCACTGTTGCTGCTACTCACCGATGGGTGAGAGAAATGGAAGTTGTTCTGAATATCAACGAGTGCTGAGAGGACCAGAAGGTGAAGTTTGCTACCCACTCATTTTTGGACCCGGCTCTGTGTTCGTGGTACAATATAGTCCAAGCTGAGGGTAGTCGAGCATTTGGAAGAATGAGGTGGTCTGAGTTGAAGAAATTGGTAGTTGAGGAGTTTTGTCCTCACCATGAAATGGATAAGGTGGAAAAGGAATTCCTACAGCTGGAGGCGGGAACCATGACACATCAATAATACACCACTAAATTCACCCGAAATGGCATGGCTGGTGCCAGATCAGGTGACGCTCTATCGCGAAAGATCAAGACGTATGTGCAGGGTTTGCCAGTGGATATCCGTAGGCACATGATCGCTGCCCGACCGAGCACGTTTAGGTCGGCAGTTGATTTAGTAGGAAGATTGTATGATGAGCAAAAGGTGGTGGTGGTTGAGGCAAGCAGGAAGGCGGTGGTGATCGGAGTTGGAACGGGAAGAGGTTTGGTCGGGGCGGTGCCCTGATGGGTTACAAGAAGGCATGAGTGGATGATCGTCATGTGGTTGCGTCAGGGGCAGGATCAAAGAGGTGTGGCATATCTGGGAAAGAGCATTCGGGTGAATGCTAGTGGGGATCAAACATCTGTTTTAAGTATGGGAAACCTGGTCATATGGTTAGAGACTGTGGGGGTATGAGGTGTTTCAACTGTGGGGAAAGTGGTCATATGAGTAGGGATTGTAAGAAGCCGAGGGCTGAGGATTCTGGGGTGAAGAAGACTGGAGGTAAAGGACCGAGGGCGAGCGCCTGCGCGTTTACGATGACGCAGGAGGAAGCTAGAAAGGATCCTGATGTCGTGTCAGGTACGTTTCTAGTAAACCAAACTTTAGCCTCCGTGTTATTTGATTCTTGTGCGAGCAAAAGTTTCATTTCTACTACTTTCTGTGCGAAACTGCCTGTTAGTAGTAGGAGTGTTGATACGCCCTTTGATGTAGAAACTGCAATAGGTAAGTCTACCAGGATTTCAGAGATGATAGAAGACTGTGATGTGGAATTAGAAGGTCATAAGTTTCTGGTTAGACCGTTCGTGATGACCTAAGGTGGTTTTGATATGGTTCTTGGGATGGATTGGTTAATGGACTATGAGGCAAACATTATGTGTCGCAAGAAGATGATTCGATTGACAGCGCCTAACGGGAGTTCGGTAACGGTTTATGGTGAACGGGTCACGACAATTCCAAAGGTAATCTCAATGGCGGTGGCCGGAAAGTGCATGAGGCGTGGATGTAGTGCCTACTTGGCCTACATAAAGGATGTGGACACGCCAGCACCACAACTGTCTGATGTACCTGTTGTGTGTGACTTTCCAGACGTGTTTCCAGAAGACTTATCAGGAGTGCCACCCTACCGTGAGATCGAGTTCCAGATTGATTTGATACCGGGTGCCCAACCTGTTGCCAAGGCACCATATCGTTTGGCTTCGAGTAAGATGAAAGAGTTGATGGAGTGGTTCCAAGACCTGCTTGATAAGGGGTTTATTAGACCGAGTATCTCTCCTTGGGGTGCTCTGGTCTTATTCGTCAAGAAGAAAGATGGTAGTATGAGGATGTGTATTGACTACCGTGAGCTGAATAAGTTGACGATAAAGAACCGATACCCCTTACAAGAACTGATGACTTGTTTGATCAGCTTCAAGGTGCTAGTTGGTTTTCAAGGATAGACCTTCAATCGGGCTACCATCACTTGAAGGTAAAGGAGTAGGATATCCCTAAAACCACATTTCGCACGTGTTATGGTCATTATGAGTTTCTTGTCATGTCTTTTGGTTTGACTAACGTGCCAGTTGCTTTTATGGATCTGATGAATCGAGTGTGTCGGCCAATGTTGGATAAATCAGTGATTGTGTTTATTGATGATATCCTGATTTATTCGAAGAGCGAGGTAGAGCATGCCAGTCACATTCGGGAGGTTCTGGAGACGTTGAGAAAGGAGAAGTTGTACGCTAAGTTCTCCAAGTGCGCATTTTGGTTGTGCGAGGTTTAGTTCTTAGGTCATGTGTTGAATCCTGATGGGAATATGGTGGACCTGGCAAAGGTGGAGACGGTGATGCAATGGAAGTCTCTTAAGACGCTATCCGAGATTTGTAGTTTCTTGGGTTTGGCAGGCTACTATAGTAGATTTACTCAAGGCTTTTCTAAGATCGCTTCTCCACTAACTAAGTTGACCAGAAAAGATGTGAAGTTTGTATGGGGTCAAGCTCAAGAGAATGTGTTCGAAGAATTGAAGGCGAGATTGACTCAAGCTCATGTTCTGTCATTACCCGATGGAAGTGAAGATTTGGTGGTTTATTCTGACGCTTCCTACTCGGGGTTGGGGTGTGTATTAATGCAGAGAGGGAAGGTTATAGCCTAGTCATTCCGACAGTTGAAGGTTTATGAGGTTAATTATCCTACTCATGATTTGGAACTAGCAGCTGTGGTCTTCGCGTTAAAGATTTGGAGGCACTATCTCTATGGGACGAAGTGCACCATATTCACTGACCACAAGAGTTTGAAATACTTCTTTGAGCAGATGATTTGAATATAAGGCAGAGGAGATGGTTGGAACTTATAAAAGATTATGATTGCGAGATTCACTATCATCCGGGCAAAGCCAATATGGTGGCGGATGCCCTTAGTCGAAAAGAGAGGCCCGAGCCGATTCGGCTGAAAGCATATTAGTTGATCATGACCTCAGATGTGATGAAGCAAGTCAAGGAGTTCCAAGATGAGGCATTGAAAGAAGATCATCTTAACTTTGAAAGAATGTGGGGCCTAGTCGCAAAATTGGGTGAAAACACGCTTGGTGTTAGAGCTCGATTCGGGAGGATGTGGATTCCTCGTTTTGGGGATCTATGGGTAAAGATTATTGATGAAGCTCACAATACTCGATACACCATTCATCCTGGTGCCACTAAGATGTATCAAGACATAAAGAAAGATTATTTGTGGTCGGGCATGAAGCGTGATGTGGTGGAGCATGTGAGTAAATGCCCTACTATTTACAAGTGAAGGCCGAGCACCAAAAGCCGTATGGGAAGATCCAAGCTTTGGATATATCGGAATGGAAGTCGGAACACATCACCATGGATGTCATTACAAAGTTGCTGCGTACCCCGATAAGGTTTGATGCTATATGGGTGATTGTTGATCGTCTAACGAAGAGTGCTTACTTCCTGCCGATACATGAGACATATTCATCCGAGAGGTTGGCGGATCTATTCATCAAAGAAATTATAATTCATCATGGTGTACTGGTGTCTATTGTGTCTAATCGTGACACCCGGGGATGAGGTTGAGCATCAGCACGGTTTATCATCCTCAGGCAGATGGTTAGTCAGAAAGGACCATTCAGACCTTGGAGGATATGCTTCGGGCATGTGTTATTGATTTTGGAAGAAGTTGGGATGACCACTTACCGTTCGCCGAGTTCTTGTTAGGATTGTGTATTGAACGAAATACTAACTGATGTACTTGTATACTAAATCAAATAGTGCGGAATCCTACTTGATTGGCGATCCAATTGGTGAGAATGCACGTAGAAACAATTATGGATTGAATCTAAATGTTAAGAATGATTGGTAATTGATCTAGTGCGATCTATAAACCTGGAACAGGTTCTTAAAGGTCTGGATTGCTAGGGTACGATTTAGTACGTAGGTTTTCGAAGTGTCATGTTTTCCATGATTTAAGTGGTCTTTATAGGTTAGGGTTTCTCATTCAGGTGACTGAACCATTAGCATTGTTCAGTCGTGCGATTGAATCAATCTGTTGATCCATTCGCACGACTGAGTGTTCAGTCGTGCGACTTAGTCAATCTCATGTTACAATCATGTGACTGATCCAGTCTCCTGGTTCAATCATGCGACTGGTTCATTAGCATGAAGTTGTTCATGCGTATGGTCTAGTAGTATAGGCCAATCGCATGAGAAGTTCATATGATTAAGTTTGAATATAATTCATAATCATATTGGACTTCGATTTATTCAAACAACCACAAACCTATATAATTAGTTCAATAAGCGTTATTATATACCAAGCAATGAAATATTCAACATTATAAGCACAACCACACTTTGTATTTCATTAAGTACCCATTCAATTATATATGCGTAAGACAATAAATACATTTTACATTAAGCTCAGAAACTAGGTACACATGTATCTACAAACTCCCCTTGGACCTAGTTTCATGTACTGACTTACATTCTTCATAAGCTTCTCATACTTCTTGTACTTCTCCTCTCTTGTGACTCCTGCATGTATTTCAAAAACAAAGCAGAGTCGTATCACATTCTGGAATTGGAGAGCTTGTACAATATCCTGTGAGTCATAGAACAATGGCCACTTGTATATGGTGTAAACATCATCAGCTAACAAGTTAGTGAGCCACATGGGATCAAACACCCTGATAGTTTCCATACTACTATTTCTGTTCAACACTATGACTGCCTCGCCTGTTCTACAATCATAGTACCACCACTTGAAGTGTGGAGTGAAGTCCCGTGGCATTTCCGTAGAGGGATTCTAGACATCATGCACGGAGGACTCCACTTCAGCACTATTTTTGGTTTCCTAGTTATGGCATCAACTTCGGATATTGGATATACCTCGTTGGTTGTTGAGGCTTGAAGTTGACCCACCGGGTGTGGTACTCTCTCTTTAAAGCTGCTTCAAACCAGCCTGACATCTTACGAGGGTCAGCATATAACAATTTCAATTTTGCTAGCTAGTTAAGGTCAAAACCTGGAAGAGTCTTCAGATCGTGTGAGAATCTGAAGTACTCGATCCCCATCTCTCTTTTAACAGCATAAATGTTCAAATCTTCGAAATAGGCTCATGCTATAATTTTTCCTGACATCTTGTGATGCTTCTTCACTTTATAGAGTTTGTTGTAGACATTTGACATTGGAGCATTGCGTTGGGCTCTAACTTTTGCAAAACATGCTGCCCATTCAGCCTTTCTGATATTGACATCGACGTCTGAGGCTTGGGCCTTGTCTTCCTTCTTTTCCGACTCTTGCTCCATCTTATCCAGAGTTTCAAAAGTATCATTAACAAGGGAGTCACCCAGATTGGGAACTACATTTCCCTCCTTGTCAGGGTACTCTGGATAACGTTGTGTAGTGACATCTTCAATCTCGATTTCATCGACATCATTAAGTTCAACATCACTGTCAATGTCCACTGTAGGAGCATCCTTCATGATCTTGTCAGGATTCAGTCTAAACATCTCAGTAAGTTGCTCATTAGTTTGGTCGTTGATTATTTCTCCTTCTTCAGGAGTGTAACTCACAGACCTCCTGACTATCCTTTGTAGATCAAGTATCATTGTGAGTTGAGACTTGATCTGTTAAATGGGAGCAATGTCATACTCATCTTGCTGAGATGTGTGATCTGCTTGATTTAAACATATAACACATTAGCCATTAGTCAATAATTAAAACAGAAACACATTAACAAAATATAAACATTATGTACATTAGTTTGATACAATATTCAAATACATATGATTTTAAATGACATAAACAACTATGCATTACTCTTGTCTTGTATCATGTGTTCCTCTGCTGATGGGGTTGATGTAGAGGAACCTTTGTCTTAAGCTTTCTTGGTCCTCCTTTCACTTGCTGATATGGCACCCGTAGCAGATGTATCTCCTCCTCCTTCATCATCATCATCACCTGCATCAACATCATCACCACCCTCTGTATCGTCACCTTGATCATCACCATCATCATCATCATCATCATCACTATCATCTCCATCTCCTTCTCTGATCTTAAGTGGCTCATCCTTCGAGCCCTTGAGCTTGAGCATGAGGGTCTTGTTAGTAGCCTCCAACTCCTCTATCCTCATTGCTGAGTGGATATTTTTCTCCTAGAGTTGGGACATCTCTAGGCTCTAAGCAGCCATCTGCTGCTCAATCAGCTGCGCCTTCTAAGATATCTGCTGAGATTGTGCAACAGTAAGCTATACTAACTGATGAATCTGAGCAGTCTTGTCATCATCGGCCGCCAATAGCTTCAGCACCATAAGGTTCAGTGCTGAGAGTTGTTCCTCTACCCCACTGGGAGGTAGAGATGATCCAGATGGAAATGAGGGGTAAGATGACGGTCCTTCTTGGTGGCTAGAGGTGGTGGTGGTGGTAGTGGTAAAGATTGGGGATGTTATAGATGTAGGTGGTGGTGAATGAGTTGTAGTGGTGATGGATTGGATGTGCGTAAGTAGTGGAGTGGGTGTGGTAGTTGTGTGAGAGGTGGTAGAGGTGGTGGCAGGTGTGTGGTAGCAATGGTGGTGGTAGTGGTGGAAGGTGTGGCTGAGGTAGTGGCTATGGTAGTAGATGAGGTCAAGGTGAACTTCAATCTTTTCCCCTCCTTGCCATAGGGGTGTGCCATCCTCTTCTTCCTTGAGCCTCTAGGCACAGAGGCTCCCCCTTGGCTATTGGGCGGGTCCGAGGTATATGTGGGATCTGAATCTGCAGCAGCATCCCCGGACTCCCTTGGGCGTCCACCAACCGCCCTCAAATCTCTCTCTGTGGCAACTACCCTGCTGCCCACAGTCATCGTGAGAGGCTCTTCATCACTCTCTGCCTCCTCATCTGGAAGCTGGCAGTGGTGGCATCTGTAGGAGGTGGAGATGTAACATGGGTAGTTGGGCCCCTAGTAGAAGCGGGCCCAGAGTCTCCGTCGGTGTCACCGTCATCGTCATCAGAGTCATAAGATAGGAGAGCAATCTGCTCAACATCTGAATTACTCTTCTCATGGCGCCACTTTCGCCTACCTGGCGTCATGTAATCAGCCTTGGCCAGATGCCCGAAGAGTCTCTTCACATGGGTCTTGACTTGTTTCCCGTGTAGACCTTCATGCATCCCAAGGTCGTGTCATCCATAATCTCCAATGATACAACATTGTGGCTCTCCTTGGGCAAGGCAGGCAGCTTTTCATCGATGATCATCTGCAAGAATCTAGGGTACATACAGAATCCCTCCTTGCCCTTTGCCTCTAGGTTCTCTATCAGATAGGCAAAAATCATACTGGAGAAACTGAAGGAGTGGTTGAGTACTAGTGCCACGTAGGCATTCTGGATTTGGTCTGAGAGGTCATCAAACCCACCCCTCCTCGACGCCAAGCACTTTAGTATCACATGCGCCAATAGTTAAACTGGGAACACAGGTTGCTTTAGTTCAGTATACCTGTGTTTATGTCCCTAGCGTACTTCATCCTAAGGAAGCACCCTCTAACTATCAAAGGGTGTAGCCTGGTAGGGTGATCTGCATCGTCACCCAAATCGAGTAAACATCGTATGTCATCAGCAGTCACCTTGATCACCTGCCCAAAAATGGTGCTCCGGAAGCAGTAGGGCTCTAGAGAACGATCAACTGATTCCCCCTCCTAAAAGGCCTGTTGTATAGACCGATAGGGAGTGAACGGTATGGAAATATCTCTGTGAATCCGGGATCTCTTTAGGAATGCAATGATCCCCGCAAACTTGGCACCGTTCCGAGTTGTGGCATCCAAATGGGCACAAATGTTATTCTTGGGGTTGATGGACCACCTATCAGCCATCAATCTGTATCATAAGACACATAGACATTAGATCACCACACAACAAAGTTCAGTTCAGTTAACCAGTTTGAGATCAGTCTGGTTCAATCATGCAATTGAACCATACGAATGAGTTCAGTCGGTTAAATTAATAGGCGATTGAATACAGTCGGGTAACTGAACATGCGACTGAGTTCAACCGGGTGACTGAGCCTGCGATTGGTTCAGTCGCCGACTGAGCTCATTTGGATTATCCATTCGTCCGATTGAGTCGTTCGGTCAGCTCAGTCATGCGATTGGAGTTCATCCGGGTGTCCAGTCGTCTGACCGACTGTCTGTTCGAATGAAATTCAAGTTTTTAACAATTCATCAAATTAGACGTCGTGTTTTGGTTCATTAGACTCGCAATCAACCTACTAATCATCTAAGAACCTAGATTTCAACATTTTACTTAGTTTAGTTAGGTTATTTGTCCAATTTCAGTCTTGGGTCTTGTTAGGGCCAAATCTCATGAATTAGGTCTCAAATCAACAGAGTTTTTGCTAGAGTGCAGCATTATACCTGTAAATCAACAGAGATCGTCAGAATGTCACAAGATGAACTTAATTTGGGTGGGCGACTCACTCATTCGGTCAACTCCATTCGGGCGACTGGCTCAATCTTGTTGGCCATTCGTGTGAATGGTTCATACTCATGCTCCATTCGGCTATCTAGAGCATAAGTATGGTCCATTCGTGTGGTTGGTCCATAATCATGGTCCAGTCGTGCGAGTGGATCATACTCATGATTTTGACTTTATGACCATTCCACACTTAATCCCTTTTAACTTTTGATTAAACGTTATGAGCATTCGATCATCTCAGATATGATCATTTTAATTTTGACACCCTTTGATCACCTCAGACGTGATCCTTTTAAGACAATTTGTCACCTCAGACATGACTCGTTTACATTTGAAAACACGTGTGATCACCTCAGACGTGACCTTTTTAGTTGATTAAATCCCCGAATGAGTTCCATGGCGTAGTCCGATGTTTAACAAACTAAATTGATGAAATTTAAACAAAATAAAAGAACGAAAACTGAATTAGAAAACTAAAACTTGTTTATTGTGATTTTGTGTGAGGTGTAAATCCTAATATGGAAATCTAATACATTCATTTTCTCAAAAGGCAGCTTCAATTCATTTTGACCATAAATGGACCGATTCAATTTTTGAATCATACAGGTAAGTCAAATCATTCGGGACATGTTATCAAAACTTTTGATGCTCGAATCTGTTATTTCATCTACAGTCATTAGTAAGTTTAGGAAATCATACTAGTACTATTAGATCCCCAGAATGATTTAGACTTTCAAGAATTTTAGCCACGATGATTGTCAATATACTTGTCCTCTTAAATCCATACACAGACTTTTGACACAGATTGGAGACAGTTTAAGTTTTGATTATTTTAACAAGCATTTGTGGATCCCACACTTATTTGCTAATCAACATTCCTCAGGAGAATTTTGAGTGGTCTTAGGGTAGTATTCAAGAAGAAACTATTCTTATAGCTTTCAAAGAGAAGCCAAGCCTCAGGTCGGTGCCACTGCACAGCATAGAGGCGGCAAACAACACGAATTCTAGAATATATAGGTTATGCTTATCCTCAGGTCAGTGCCACCGCAAAGCAGAGAGGCACATAACCTATCTTCTTGTTTGAGCAATTTTATTCTTTTTGTACAGATCTCACCAACAACATAGGTTATTAGTTTGATTGCTTTTGCATTTTTTCATCACGTGCTTTTGCTCATATTTTGGTCATACGCACACATTTGTGGCGTTTATTATGCTCGTCACCCCTTATTGGAATTTTGTTGAATGTGTTAACCAGGGATAAGATGATAATCGACAGCTTGGCGAACAACTTAGTTTAATCTTGAGATCACCAACAAGGTCTAATCATCTATTGTGTTGGACCAAAAGAACCAATGAGCCAAGATCAGAAAACCTCTAAGTCCCACATGATATCACAACAACTGCTGAAGGCTTCATCAGTAGTTCGACAAGTGCTGAAGACTTCAACAGCTGAAGATCAAGTACTGAGGACTTCAACAGCTGAAGACTAAAGTGCTGAAGCTCAACAGCTGAAGAACACAAGTGCTGAAGCTGAAGACCAAAATACTGAAGGTTAACAGCTGAAGATACAAGTGCTAAAGCTGAAGACCAAAGTACTGAAGGTTAACAGCTGAAGAATACAAGTGCTGAAGCTGAAGACCAAAGTACTGAAGGTTAACAGCTGAAGAGTACAAGTGCTGAAGCTGAAGACCAAAGTACTAAAGATCAACAGCTGAAGAGTCCACAAGTGCTGAAGATCAACAACTGATGTACAAAGTCTGAAGACAAAGACTGAAGACATCAGCTGATGACATCTACTGAAGTCATCAGCTGATGAAACGTCTGAAGACCAAGTGCTGAAGTTTCAGTAGTTTGTCACAACAGCTGAAGAGTACTTTTCAGTAGTTGTGTTATCAGTAGTTTTATGTTTTTACTTTCAGTAGTTTTGTAAAACGACTGAAGAGCTTGTTCTTCAGTCGTTGTAGTTTCAGTAGTTTCTTTTCAGTAGGTGTAGTAACTGATAACACTTAGTATTTTTGTAAGAAGATGTCAGCTGTTTTGACATCTTCAGTAGTTGTGTTTCAGTTGTTTAAATAATTCTGTTAGATGTCACTATCGAGTGACATCAGCAGACGTCACATCTCCTATATAAGGAATGTTCCACCACGACATTCCTATATAAGGGATGATTGACCTGATTGTATGTGTGACATTTTGCCACCACGAAAGCGTGTGATTGAATGAAATATTCTTTTTGCAGAAACTTTCTCTCTCTGTAACTAATTCTGTTCATTGTAATATCTTTGGTATTCTTGCTCGAATTGTGCTAGTTGGTACTCTATTTCGCTACTGAAATCATTCGAATTGATCAAACTAGATGCTGAGATCCTATCAAATGGTATCAGAGCTGGTTAATCATTGATCGATCTAAAAATGGATCATTGAAACTGCTCATTTGCTCTAAGTTTGATCGAACTAGCAAATTCGCACGAATCTGTTATAGAGATTGAAGTTCTGTCGTTTTGGCTATTTTAATTGAGGTTCTTAGTGGTTTTGAGCAAAATTTGTTTTGCTTATCTTGAATTTGTCTGAATTTTCGAAAATGACTACACCTTCTAATGATCCACACAATACTGGTTCCTCAAAGAAGCCTCCGATGCTGGTTAGGAATGAGTATAACATTTGGCAACGAAGAATGCTCCATCACCTGTCTGTCAATAGTTCAGGTTGTTGGACATCCGTGGTACATGGACCACATAAGCCAATGGTGAATCGTCCGGGAACAAATCAGTTGATTCTGAAGAAGAAGGAACCATACTCTGATGAGGACAAGAAGTTGTTTGAGATTGATGCTAAAGCCCATGGAATTCTGGCCATGGCACTGCCTAATGAAATCTATTCGGGCTTATGCATCATGAAACTGCTCATGACCTTTGGAATGCACTGAAAGAACAATTTGGTGGCACTGATGAGGTCTTAGCAAACAATAGGGAAATCTCGCCCAACAGTATGAGACTTTCGCTCATAGAAAGGGTGAGACTCTGACTCAGCAGTTTGAGCGGTTTTCATGTTTAATCTCTGGTTGAAAATGGTTAAACATGAATATACCAAAAGCCAAATGAACCACAGATTCCTCAGATCACTGCCTGAGAGATGGGACACATATACAATTGTCCTACGCTCCAGTGCAAATCTGGATAGTCTATCTCTCACCCAACTTCATGGGAAACTGCTTACATTCGAAAGAGAGATAGAGCAGAAAAGGAAACTGGCTTCATCTGGTAAGCTCACTGAAGACTTTGTACCAGGCAACACTGCCTTGGTTGGTCATGAGTCAGAATATGCTTCATCTGAATGCCAGTATGATGAGCATATTGATTCTCTTCAAACACTTCTGATTCTGCATTTGTGAGTGTTGTAGTCAGTTTACTGGGTGTAATAATGACAATCTATGCTTCATCATGGATGATCCCAAGGGGATTGCTGATGATGACTTAGAAGAGATGGATATTTTGAGCCAAATGGCCTTGATAAATATCAGATCTCAAAAGTTCTACAAAAGAACTGGAAGAAAGTTCCCAGGACTCTCTGGCAAAACCAAAGTTGGTTTTGACAAGAGTAAGTTGAGGTGTCACAAATGCCACAGGCTTGGACACTTTGCTAGAGAATGTAGATCATCTGGATCTAATTCTTCTGCACCTTGTGACTTCCCTAGCAATAGTCAACAACACAGAGGGCAACATCCTGTCAATTCTGGTTATCATTCTCAACCACAATCTCCTGCATATTTTGTTCCTCAGGGTCCAATGCCATATCCTTACCCTGTTATTACATGCCACAAACAGTCAGGTTCAAGCACCCATTGCTCAACAACCACATGCTCTTCCTGAGCCTCAACCATCTCAATCTCATCAACCTCCTCAACCTCAACAACACAGCTTCTTCACCCCTGGAGTTGTTGACTGGAGCAGTTTACCAGATGACATGTCTGGTCATGAACAACTGTTCACAGGTGCCGGTCAACATGGTGGTGACAGTCCTTTGGGAATCTGGCACTTATGGCTCTGGACTCTGCAAATGGATCATCCTCAAATGCCTCTTCATCACAGGTATCATAGGTATCCTCTGAGGCTAAGGCCAAATTATGTTCTGAAACATGCATAGCAGCATTTGCCTCTATTAGAGAAGCAAATGTAGCTTTAATTAATAAGAACATAGAGCTAGAAAAGATCATTTCCAAAAGAAAAGCTGAGTTTGAGCCTATGCTTAAAGAGAAAAATGATGAGATTTATAAACTTAAATGCCAAATCACTGATGATAAGGCTAGGGAAGAGGTACTTTTAGAAAAGTACAAAGACCTCAAAGAAACCCTTGCAGTCACCCAAATAGAGTGTGATCGATGGGTACAATCATGCAAAGGTTTTGAAATACTTCTTAGTAAGTAATTAGCTTCCAATGTGAAGTTTGACATTGGTTATAATCACACTAAACCTCCTATAGATTTTGCTTCAAGAGCAGAAGTGAAATCTGATGGAGAAAGCAATAACCAATCCACCTCATCATGTGATTCACTTTCTCATAGAGCACCATCAGAAGTTGAAGTTAGTATTATTCCCTCGTTGAACCTATCAGCTGATCTTGATGGTTCAAATACTGACACTCACATGATCAAAGAGTTGATCAACTTAGGAGTTATTTCTGGAAGTCCTGAAAGGACTGGAGAACAAGATTTAACACCTGAAGTTCAAACTCCAACTACTGTCAGCACTAAAGAGAAGAAAACTGTCAGTAGAAAGGGTTTGAAGACTACTAAAGAGGAAGTCAAGAAAGCAAATAGTGCTTCCAAAGTGCTGAAGAACAAGTCTTCAGTAGTTTCATTCTCTTTAGTTGATGATCAACATAAGATGAAGAAGAAACCATGTGAAATATGTGGTTTGTTCAATCATCTTACAGATGATTGTTGGTACAAAAGAGGATCGAAACTCAAACATAAAGAGGAATTAAAGAGAAAATGGTTAAAATGAAAACTGAGTTTGAAGCCACATTTGTACCAGCAACATCAAATTCTGTAACCCTTAAGTCCAAAAAGAAATCCAAAAAGGAAGGGATTAAACAGGTAACAGCTGAGATTGCTCAAAAGAAGAAGGTGCAACATAGGAACTTATCAAACTCCAACGCCAATGTGTCTGAAGAGCTGAAAGCTTTATCACAAAATCAGACTCAGCTGGTTATGATGGTTCAACATCTATTGGAAAAGTTAACCAATTAGATGTTCCTATGTTGAAACCACAGAAAAGGAGGTCCAAGCCAAAGGATTCCTCTTCTTCACCATCTTCTTCCTCTCAGGCTGTTGTTTCCAACAAACCTGTTAGTTTACCATGTTGATGAGAACAGGCCCAAAACCAAAAAGCTTTGGGTCTCAAAATCTAACTAATTTATTATGTTTTGCAGGGTTCTTCAACATGCCACAGAGGCATCTGGTATGTAGACAGTGGAGGATCCATATGCATATGACAGGAAACAGATCACTTCTTAATGAAACTCTCAAGGAAGGAAGGGGTTTGTGTCATTTGGCAATGATGCAAAGGGTTACATCATCGGCAAAGGCTTTGTTTCCAATGGGGAAATACAGTTTGATGATGTTAACCATGTGGAAAATCTCAAGTACAACCTCTTGAGTGTTAGTCAAATGTGTGACAAAGGCCATGTTGCTTTTTCACCAGTCAGAACTGTCGGATTCTGTCATCCAAAGTTCTAAGTTTGATTGATAAGGTGTTGGATGAATACACTCTCCTAAGGCCAACAGGACAGGAAGAGTGTATGCCTTAGATCTTTCCAAGAAAATAGATCTCAAAGGCCATCCTTGCCTATTTTCCAAGGCTTCCCCTCAAGAAACTACTCTATGGCATAGAAGGCTGGGTCATGTTAATCTCAAAAACATAAATCAGCTGATAAACCATGGTTTAGTAAGGGGACTGCCTATGAAGGAGTTCAAATGTGAAGATAACTGCACTGCTTGTTTAAAAGGAAAACATCACAAAGCATCATTTCCCTCCATAGAAGAACCTAAGTCCACTGCCTGCTTACAGCTTCTTCACATGGATCTCTAAGGTCCTGTGACAGTGATGAGTATGGCTAAGAAGAAATACTGTCTGGTAATTATGGATGATTACTCCAGATTTGTATGGACTTTCTTCTTGCATTCAAAGGATGAGGCAGCTCAGAAGATTATCAACTTTGTGTTGTATGTTGAGAAGCAGTATTCCCTCTCAGTCAAGTGTATTAGAAGTGATAATAGAACAGAATTCAGAAACAATACACTTGATGAGTTCTACCTCTCAAAGGGAATCAAGAGGCAGTTCAGCATTCCAAGAACTCCTGAACAAAATGGAGTAGTAGAGAGAAAGAACATGACCCTTATTGAAGCTGCAAGGTCCATGTTGGCTAATTCTGGACTGCCAATGACTTTTTGGGCTGAAGCTGTCAATATAGCTTGCTATGTACAGAATAGAGTTCTAGTAAATCAGAGGTTGATGAAGACTCCGTATGAAGTTCTTCATCATTTGGCCTCTCTAATTTCATTCTTCAGAGCTTTTGGGTGTCCTTGTTTCATTCTCAACACACGGGATCAACTCCAAAAATTTGATCCTAAGGTCGATGCAGGGTACTTTGTTGGTTATTCATCAACTTGCAAAGCATACAGAGTCTTCCACTGCAGAATAAAGATGGTTGAAGAGACTCTACATGTTAAGTTTAATGAATCTCCAAAGGACAAGATTCCACAAAGCCCTGTGGAGCTATTTGATTTGGACATACTACAATATGTTCCTTATCAAACTCTTGTTGTTGCTCCTGTCAACAGTTCACCACCTGGTGGTACTGCTGGTGCTGCTGATGATGATGATAGCAGTACTCACCTCTTCAGGTTTAGTGACCAACTGCCTGTGTCCTCTAAACCTGATGCTTCTGTAGCTTCAGTAGCTTCATCCACAACAAGTGCTGATGAGATTTCTGCATCTTCAACTTCATTTGAGTTGCCACCATCTACATGGTTTCAAGAGTCTACATCAACATCTGTTGCTGCTGAAGGTTCTACAAACACTTGCACTGATCTCATTGTTTATCAAGAGCTGAAGAATCACCCAATGTCTCAAATCATTGGTGATATCAATGCTGGAGTCTCAACCAGAAGTCAACTGTCCAATTTTTGCTTCTATGCCCTCTTCATCAGTCAGCTAGAGCCAAAGAATTATCATGTTGCACTTAGAGACAATGGCTGGGTTAAAGCAATGCAGCTTGAGCTTCTTCAGTTCAAAAAGCAGCAAGTGTGGGAGCTTGTTCCTCTTCCCCCAGGTACGTGTGCAATAGGCACTAAATGGGTGTTTAGGAATAAAACAGATGAAAGTGGGCTTATTGTTAAGAACATGGCCAGACTGGTTGTTCAGGGGTTTGCACAAGAAGAAGGTATTGATTATGATGAAACCTTTGCCCCTGTAGCCAGACTGGAGGCAATTAGATTGTTCTTAGCCTATGCTGCACTCCACAATCTTAAAGTTTTTCAAATGGATGTTAAAAGTGAATTTTTATATGGTAAAATAAAAGAAGAAGTTTATGTGTGTCAACCACCAGGTTTTGAGGATAATAAACTCCCAGAATGGGTATACAAGCTTGATAAGGCTCTTTATGGGTTGAAACAAGCTCCTAGAGCCTGGTACGAGACATTATCTAACTTTCTTCTGCAAAATAATTTCACTAGAGGCTTCATAGATAAAACCTTATTTATTAAGAAGGTGGATCAGTATAAGCTACTTGTTCAAATTTATGTTGATGATATTATATTTGCATCCTCTAATCCCCAGTTATGTGATGATTTTACAAAATTAATGCAAAGGAAGTTTGAAATGAGTGCAATGAGAGAATTACAGTTCTTTCTAGGCTTGCAAATCAAACAAAAAGCTGATGGAATTTTCATTCATCAGTCTAAATATACAAAAGATCTTTTAAATAAGTTTGATTTACAAAACTGTAAGCCCTGTTCTACTCCCATGTGCAACACCACACAATTGGATGTTGATCAGAAAGGTAAAGTTGTTATGAAACGCTTTACAGATGTATGATTGGGTCCTTGATGTATTTAACAGCTTCTAGACCAGATATTATGTTTGCTAATGTGTTTGTGCTAGATTTCAGGCTGCACCTAAAGAGTCTCATCTGATTGCAGTCAAGAGGATCTTTAGATATTTTCAAGGTACACAATCTCTAGGTTATGTTTGTGCCTTGTGCTGATGAGCTTGCAGACATTTTTACTAAGCCTTTGGATAGTTCAACTTTCCACAACCTGGTGTTAAGGCTTGGTATGTTGCAGCTAGAATAAGTGACAACTACTGATGATCTGATCATTGGTAACCATGTCACATATAAGTACTGATGAGTTCTTTTACCCTCAGTGGTTCTTATAACTACTGAAGGCTAAATGCCTCACATGTACTGAAGTACTCTATCTGTTCTAAACTACTGATGTAGTTACAACTACTGATGTAGTTACAACTACTGAAATCAGTAAAAACAGATAAGTACTGACGTCCTATGAAACACCTGAAAAGCAGATGAAAAGTCTAATGAGTAAGTGTTGAGGACAGTATGAGACAGCTGAAAAGCTAAGAATTGACGAAAACAGCTGATGAGTAATTCTCTTCAGTTTTTCTACAACTGCTGTTTCTAAACAACTGAAGCAAGACCACAGTCTTCAGTAGTTTCACAACTACTGATAACTAATACCAAGTCTTCAGTTGTTTACAACAACTGATGGCAAAACCATTGTCTTCAGTAGTTTCACAACTACTGATGACAAACACCAAGTCCTCAGTTGTTTACATCATATGAAGTCAAAACCACGACCTTCAGTAGTTTCATAAATACTGATGGTTAACACCAAGACGTCAGCTGTTTCAACGTCTGATGGTCAAAACCAAGTCTTCAGTGTTTTATAACACCTGATGACAACACCACCACTGTCAGTCGTTTTAAACCTCTGAAGGTTAATACCACGTCATCAGTAGTTAGCTGATGACCACACCAAAACCTTCAATAGTTTTCTTTCAGCCTTTTCCTATTCCAACCTATAAATACCTGTCTTCTTCTCAAACGTTCCATTAGCTGTTCTTCTGACCTTCATACTCTCAAAAATGGCAACCATGAGCCTAAAACCATGACACAACTGCGTTGCATACCTTACCAAGTCGGCTTTCTCGAACAAATTTGATAATGCCATTGACCTAATGGTGGATTCCCCATATCGCATAGCCTTCCTGTTAATCCGACCATCTACCCTGAATCTCTCAGTCAATTCTGGTCAAATGTTTTTGTTCATACTGATGAGTCTACTGACCAAATCTCTGTTCGGTCCCTCATCAACCAGAAACCAGTGGTTGTTACAGCCGACATCATTCGTCAGGCATTACACTTACATGACTCCACCATGTGACTGAATACCCAAAGGGCATAATGGATATGTCCTTTATCAATAATGGGTATGAAGGTGATCTTCGGGCTACAACTATTCTGAAGAACATTTCCATGATGTTGAAAAACTTATCTTTCACATGGTAAATGTATGCTTAGCTTCAAAGACATCCTCTTAGGATCAAATGTCATCCTAATGGCAACAGGTATTGTATTCTATTCTAGAACACCAACCGCTAAATTTCTCTGAAATCGTGTTTCTAGAAATAAAGAACTTGGCTCAGAAACCTGCGGCAAACCGCTGGCTATTATATCCCAGGTTTCTGATGGCCATTATTTTAAATGAATTAAAATGTGATGGCCTTGTTGGCCTTGGAGTCCCTGCACCAGCTGTTTTGGCTGAGGTATACTCCAGGCACAACTCTGACCTCACTCTCAAAGAAGCTGCCCGAATGCTAAAAGCCAAGCAAAGGGAACCCACAGCTTCCACCACCAGATCCAGAGTCCCCACCAAACCAAAAACCAAACGCCCCAAAACAGCTATTCAGGGAGATGAGTCCCCTGAAGATGCTCCTGTACCACCAAGGCAGGATATACTTGCTGGTTTAAACCCCCCAGTAGTATCAGAGACTCTACCAGCTTACACCACACAAGCATCCTCTCAAAAGGATCCTGATGCAACCTTATCAGGGGCAACCACATCGTTGAGACCTCTCTCACTTGAGGAGGTTATCATTGAAGAGCATTCCTCTCCCCGGATGCAATCAGCTTCTATCCCCTCTCCCCATGCACATGCCCCCCAAAGTCCAACCATTATAATTGCTAATATGCTGACTCAGCTGCATGCCTCTCCTCCTCCCCTACAACCACCAACAAAGGGGAGAACAACAACAATTGAGGAAGAGGATACACATGCTTCTAACAACCCACAACACCGGGGTTTAAATGTTCTATCTCCTGGTGTGGATATGGAGATCAGAACATCTGGTGAGGCTGCCACCTCTTCTGAATCAGCATATGATCAGACTGAGGTTGGTAACATAACTAAGACCTCACCAGAGGCAACAGCTGATGAAGGACAAAGTCCTGAGGTTGGAAGTCCCCAGTTCCAAGACAAAGGGGCACATGCTACATCTGGTCTACACCTAGTGCATCTACATCCTGCTACAAGCAGGAGGTCAGGTGATTGAGCATCTGCTGATGATGACCTGGGCTTCTTTTATGATGTTCTTGCCCAGAACATAATTCTAGAGGAGGAAGTCAGTAGGCTGCAAAAACTATTGACCAACTCTCTCAGGGAGAAAGACCATCTGCCACCACATCAACCCAACAGATGGCACCTTCCTCTGAAGGTCACTTAAACACATAGCCACTCAAAGAATCTCAGCCACCTACCTCTGTTTCTGGCACCATTTCTCAGGACCAAAACCCCCTGAGCAAATGGATGCTATCCCTCAAAATCCCCTATCTCTCATCACACCGCAGATAACTGAACTTGTCATTAAAACTGTTGATGAGAGACTTTCTTATGTCTTACAACCTATGGTGGAGGATGTATTGAGCCAAAAGCTTTCTGCTGATCAAACCCTTAAAACCAATGCACCCAAAAAGGGGAGATTCCAGCAGTGAAAGCTAAAAGAAAGAGGACGGAGAAGGAGAAAGAGAAAGAGAAGGACAAAGGAGTGGAAATAGAGAAGGACTGTGTGTATGAGACCGAGAAAGAGAAGGAGAATGAGAATGAGAAGGGAGTTGAAAAGGAGAAAGTACATGAAAGTCAAAAGGACTTTCATGTCACATATAAGAAAAAGAAAAGTGCTGAAAAAGAGAAACACTTGAATGAAATGGTTAAAGAGGCTGATGCTGAACACAGCAGATCAATGGACAATATCATTGATCAGCTGTTTAGGCAAGGTTTCAACACTGAAAAGCTGGACTCTGAAATAAGAAGATTAGAGATCGAAGAGATTCAACAAAGATGGGCCAGCTACAGCACAATGGATAGAGAAAGACTTGAGATCATGATTAGATTTATCAGCAAATACCTTGGGAGATCATTGATCGAAATAAAATCATGGACCGGGGCCAACATCTTGGCCATAACCTCCAATATCTGTTCGTCTGAGGCATATACTAAGGGATTAGTAATAGAAGCTTTGAATGAAGCAGGAGCAGGGAGCAGGACTGAGCTAGCCAAACACTCAAAAGCCACACTCACCTCCAAAATGCTAACTTAGCCTGTCAACATTCCCTCTCCAAAACAACCACAACCACAACCCACAAAACCAACTCCCTTACCCTCAAAACCAACAGCCGATGATACACCTAGGCAGAAGAAGAGAAAGGTGTTGAGGCTGGAAGAAGAAGAAGATGATGATGAAGACAGGCTGCCGATCTCAGCTGTTCTGCAGTTGCCTAAGGCCAAAGATCTCTCTCTTGCAATAACTCCTGAGCAACAAAGAGATGCAATCAAAGTGAAATTGGAAGAAGAAGAACAACACAGATTGCACGATGAAGAGTTATTGAGGAGAGTAGATAAAGCATATGCAGCCACTTCCTCCATCATTAATATGAAAAAACAAGCTCAGAGGATATATACTCTTAGACATACTTTTCAGTATGTGAAAGAAAGAGTAAGAATTTGGCCTGATCCCAGGGTGGCTTATAGAATACAAAAGAAGAATATCCCTCAGATATACAATGGGCTAGTGAAAAAGATTGTAGATGAAGTGATCTCCTTAGCCCTTGTAGTCTCACCCTGGGAAATCCTGGAAGATTTCAAAAAGGCCTACACCTCAAACATGCCCCCACAAAAGATGTTGGAGAACAGAATGATCAAAAAGGGCTGGTGTATAAGAGGCTGAATGAGATCAGAAAGGATGAGTTACCACTGCTGTTAGAAGGTCATCATCCTGATGAATTTGATTACAGACAGATTACAACAGTGGTACTCAAAAATGGAAAACAGGTCAAATTCCTGTCTGAGTACTATGGGCCAGAAGGATTCTTCGATGGTGAGGCAGAGGAGCTCACCATGGAGGAACAAATTGTATTTTTGGAGGCCTACACCAGGGAATCCTACAAGCTCATAGTTGGGAAGTGAGTCTCATGGATGGGGGAACAGCTCAGTGTCCAATTCCCCAATACAGAGCTCCCATCCATACATTGCCAACCAAATCATCAGAGACTCATTCCCAGGCCAGTGCTTATATGGGTCATCTTCTCAACTGATCAAGAAGGAAAAAGACCAACCATTCTGCCAACAATAAGTGGGAAAATAAATCAATTAGAGGTTTTGGCTGCATTGGTTCAAGGGGAGTTTGTTGGACCAAAAGAACCAATGAGCCAAGATCAGAAAACCTCTAAGTCCCACATGATATCACAACAACTGCTGAAGGCTTCATCAGCAGTTCGACAAGTGCTGAAGACTTCAACAGCTGAAGATCAAGTACTGAAGACTTCAACAGCTGAAGACTAAAGTGCTGAAGCTCAACAGCTGAAGAACACAAGTGCTGAAGCTGAAGACCAAAATACTGAAGGTTAACAGCTGAAGAATACAAGTGCTAAAGCTGAAGACCAAAGTACTGAAGGTTAACAGCTGAAGAATACAAGTGCTGAAGCTGAAGACCAAAGTACTGAAGGTTAACAGCTGAAGAATACAAGTGCTGAAGCTGAAGACCAAAGTACTGAAGTTCAATAGCTGAAGAGTCCACCAGTGCTAAAGATCAACAACTGATGTACAAAGTCTGAAGACAAAGACTGAAGACATCAGCTGATGAAATCTACTGAAGTCATCAGCTGATGAAACGTCTGAAGTTCAAGTCTGAAGACCAAGTGTTGAAGTTTCAGTAGTTTGTCACAACAGCTGAAGAGTACTTCTTCAGTAGTTGTGTTATCAGTAATTTTATGTTTTTACTTTCAGTAGTTTCGTAAAACGACTAAAGAGCTTGTTCTTCAGTCGTTGTAGTTTCAATAGTTTCTTTTCAGTAGGTGTAGTAACTGATAACACTTAGTATTTTTGTAAGAAGATGTCAGCTGTTTTGACATCTTCAGTAGTTGTGTTTCAGTTGTTTAAATAATTCTGTTAGATGTCACTATTGAGTGACATCAGCAGACGTCACATCTCCTATATAAGGAATGTTCCACCACGACATTCCTATATAAGGGATGATTGACCTGATTGTATGTGTGACATTTTGCCACCACGAAAGCATGTGATTGAATGAAATATTCTTTTTGCAGAAACTTTCTCTCTCTATAACTAATTCTGTTCATTGCAATATCTTTGGTATTCTTGCTCGAATTGTGCTAGTTGGTACTCTATTCCGCTGCTGAATCATTCGAATCGATCAAACTAGATACTGAGATCCTATCATATTGTATTGAATCTACTGACATATCATCAGTGGTCTAGCAACCTCTAGGTCTACTTTCTTTGTGTTACCTTGGTAGTAGTTAGTTTTACTATCATTTTTCCTTTTATATTGCTCAGATTACAAAGATTATACTTTGACTTTCGCATCTTATTAAATTTAATTTAAAGTCCCAAGTGGATTGTTCCTATGTACTATCATTTTCCAAAGTTTGAATCGGTATCACAAATACGATTTAAAGCTTACCTCTCCTCCTCCCTCGTTGTTTTTTTTATAATGTTACTTTCTAAACTTATTCTCCCCCTAAAATTCTAAAACCGTAAACAATTTGCATTTTTAGGATTTTACTAGGCAAAGAATAACATCAATTTAATTAACTACTTAAATAAATTAGATGAATAAAGAAAATAAAATTAAAAGAAAATGGACTATACGCATCAGACTACAAATGGTTATCTCCACGAATTACGTCACTTTTCTTTTTAAAGCCGTTTACCTCTAACCAATATTGAAAACGTTGTTTATCAAAATCCTTTGTATAGAGGTCAACGCGTTGAAAATTAGTATTCATTTTAACCACATCGATTAGGTTCTTTTCAAAACAATCACATATAAAGTGATATTTTATTCCCATGTGTTTGGTCTTAGGATGTGGACCGGATTTTTAGTTACTGCAATTACAGTAAAGTTATCAAAAAGTAGGAGTAGATGAGAAATTCAAACCGTAGTCTCGCATTTGCTATTGAATCCATATGATTTGTGAATAGCAACTTGCAGCAGCAATGTATTCGGCTTCACAGGTTGATAAAGAGACCAAGGTCTGCTTCTTAGATTGCCAAGTCACTAATCTCCTCCTAAAGAATTGATATCTTGCTGATGTAGACTTGTAGTTCATCTTGCAGCCGCCGTAATCCGTGTCACTATACGTCGTAAGCTCGAAGTCATCGTCATGAGGATACCACAACCCTAGTGTTGGTGTATCCTTCAGATAACGGAAGATCCTTTTGACCCTTATCAGATGGTTAACTTTTGGCTTTGCCTGATATCTTGAGCATAGACATGTAGCATACATGATATCAGGTCTTGAGGCAGTGAGGTACATTAGAGATCCAATCATTCTACCAGATCACCATTCTCGTCGGGTGCTACATCATGGTTTGTAGCAAGTGGAGTCCCAGCTGCGGAAGCGTTCTCCATGTCAAACCGGCTGAGAATATCTCTTACATACTTGGTCTGATGTAGAAAAATTCCCTTAGGTTTCTGATCCACCTGTAACTCTAGAAAGAACTTCATATCTCCCATGGCACTCATTTTAAATTCAGCCTTCATTACTGCTTCAAACTCTTTACATAATTCTTCGTTCTTGGAACCGAAGATTATGTCATCTACATAAATTTTGACCAGTAGTAAATCACCATCCTTTTCTTTGATGAATAGGGTACAGTCAATAACACCTCTGCGAAACCCATGTTTCACAAGGTGAGTGGAGAGTTTCTCATACCAGGCTCTAGGAGCTTGATGAAGCCTGTATGAAGCCTTATTGAGTTTGTAAACTCTGTCCCGATGATATGGATCTTCAAATCCCTTGGGTTAACTGACGTACATTGTCTCTCGGATTTCACCATGAAGGATTGTACTCTTCACCTCCAGTTGATAGACTTTAATCTTCATATATGATGCATAGGCAAGGAAGATACAGATGGCTTCCATTCTTGCCACGGGTGCAAACACTTCATTGTAATCTATTCCCTTAACTTGTTGAAATCCTTGAACTACAAGTCGAGCCTTGTTCTTGATGATGACACCTTGGTCATCTTTCTTACATTTCAAGACCCATTTGGTGCCAATGACCTTAGCACCTTTAGGTGTATCTACTAGTGTCCATACACATAACTTCTTGAACTAAAGAAGTTCTTCCTGCATGGCACTGATCCATGCCTCATCATTTAGGGCTTCACTCATGTATTTGGCTCGAACTGAGACACAAAGCAAGGATAAGAACCATCGTGAAGGTACCCTTTCTCTAATACTGAGGCATAATCAGCTGAATACAGCTGATTTCTTGTCTGAACTCCTGATCTTACATCCCCAATGAAATTGTCCAGAGGATGATAGACATTTAGGCGTGATCCAGGAGTGGTGGGAACAGCTACCTCAGGATCAAGATTATGAACATTTGGTTCAGTATCTGAGGCAGTAGGGGTGTGAGGTTTCGAAGACTCAAAGGCATCAATGGCAGATGCTTGTGGACTTGCAGTGGGAGGAACCTGTTGCTCCTGAGTGTCCTGATCATTCTCCACGGCTTCATCGTCAGAGGAAGAGTCACTTACCTCGAGTGCTGCCCCTGAGTTGGTAGATGAATCACCTTGTGTGCCAGATTATGTAGATTCCTGAGATGGTGTGTTTAGAACATCATACATCATCTTGCTGTTAACTCATCATCAGACGTGGAGATAGGGATGTTGAAGGACTTAAAGAATCCATCATATTCCGAAACGAAGGCAGGTTCTTTTCCAGCAGGTGGGGTGGGGTATCTCCAAACGTCCACATTACACCACCCTTCTACTTGACCCGTCGAGTTGTTGTAAACTCCCTTGTTCGGTACGTTGTATCCTAGAAAGATACCTTCTTCGGCCTTCTCGCTGAATTTTCCCTCCTGAGTCTTCTTCAATAGGGTGCACGGTGCGCCAAACGGCTCGAGATACTCTAGGTTAGGTTTACGTCGTTGTAGTAACTCATAACACGTCTTGCCATGGCGTTTAACTACCAGAACTTGATTTAACATGTAACACGCATTTGTAACTGTCTAATTCCAGAATTGGATAGGCAGCTTTGAGTCTGCTAGCATAGTCCGTGCAGTCTCTATCAAGCTCCGATTCTTTCTTTTAGCAACACCGTTCATGTGAGGAGTGTAGGCAGAAGTGAACTGGTGCACAATTCCCTTTTCCTTGCAGTATGCCTCCATCCATTAGTTGTTGAACTCGGTTCCGTTGTCAGAGCATACTTGTCATACCTTCAACTTGTATAGGGTCTCTAGTGTAGTTACTAATTCGTTGAATGACTCAAATGTTTAGGATTTGGATTTTAGAAACATTACCCAAGAGAATCTTGAGTAGTAATCAGTAACTACATAGCAGTACAAGTCGCTTACAATGCTTCTTGTACTAACTAGACTAAATAGATCCATGTGAAGAAGTTCAAGAGGAAGTTTGATGGAATGGACTTTCTTTTCCTTATGACACTTCTTCATTTGTTTGCCCTTGCATGCAACACAAAAATTAGGAAGGTGGAAGTTTTTGACATTAACTCCTCTCATGAGATCATTCTGGATCAAGTGATTCCTCTTCCGTGGATTAATGTGTCCATTCTCTAATGCCAGGAAATGAAATCCTTTTCAGTAGCTTTTGACAAGAAGCACTGAACTTCATGATCCGTTTTGGAGGCCTTTGTTAGATCCAAGACATAAAGGTCATTATATCTTGAGGCAGATATTAAGACTTGGTCCTCTGGGATCACATAGTCCTTTTTCAGGACATAGCACTTCTTGTTTTCAAATACTACCTTAAAACCTTTATCACAAATTTGGGATACAGAAAGCAGGTTATTCTGAAGTTGTTGAACATAGTTTACCTTGTGAAATTTCACTTTCTGATTTCCCACTTCCCCTTGAGCTGTGATATACCCTCCTTTGTTTCCAGCAAATGAAACATGGCCTCCTTTTATTTGTTTGACGTTTGATAAGAGAACCCTGTTCCCTGTCATGTGCCTGGATGCTCCGCTATCTATAATCCACGTGTTGGTTTCAGCACTATAGCGAACACCATGCACATTCAATTGAAAACATTAGTTTAGGTTAAGGACCCAAGCCATTACTGGCTTGGGTGTCCCAGAGGCATCACACATCATAAATTTAACCCATTGAACTTTAGAGGGTGACGGAAGCTCAGTTGTCTTCTTGTTCTCATTATCAGACATTGAGGTTGATTTTTCTTTCCATAAGCCCGCCTTGTGTAAGGCCTGTTTGTGATAAACAGACGACTGGCTAATAGGTTGAACTTTAGGTTCATTAGCCCTTCTAGGTGGAGTCACTGAGTTCCTCTTAGAAGAACTAGGTTTTGGGTCTTAAATTTCAACTTTCCTCCTCGGTGTCTGATAGTAAGGACAGTTAGACACAATGTGTCCATACTCTCCACAGTTGTAGCATGATCTGCTTTCGACTTTTCGATTTAAGTGTTTGTGTGGAGAAGTGTGTGACACACGTGTGACATTAACCTTTTTGGGTTGACATTCTTCTTGTTTAGATGTTTTATCTTGTTTAACAAATTTAATTGTATTAACATTTTTAACATCTTTTCCATTTTGTTTACCTGGACTTTGACATGAAATCCGTGATTGGTTAACATTACTGGTCTTTTTATGTTCAGATTTGACAATGGTTGAACTAGGATTTATATTAACCTTTTCAAACTATTTTTCCAGCTTAACACAAGGCATTTTACCTTTTGCCTTTGAAGTGGCCTCCTTTTGTTTAGTACCAGATTCATTTGATTTACATGTGGAATCTGGATCACTTATAAGAGGAGTGGTCACCACATGATCCATGATTGGATTGTTATTGATTGGTTAACTTTTTGTGTTCATCAAGATCTCATGTGGTGGCGGAACCACTTTATAACCCAATCCCTCCCCGTTGTTATGCTCTCTCACTAAGTGTTGAACAATATGAGATGAACTTGTCCAACTATGCAGTTTTTGCTTTAATGAATTAACTTCAACTTCTAAAACCGCCTTTTGTTTCTTAGTGACTTCTAGGGAGTTAAGATAGAACTTAATGACATTTTATTGGTTAAAAGCTACAACTTCAGTTTCCCTGAGTTGTTGTTCAATAGTTCTATCTTTTCTTTATAACTGTGCTTATTTTATTTAAGAATTCTGTTAGCTTCAGTACACAGTTGCAAGTCCTTTAATAAGCTATCATTATGATCTGATAACCTAGCAAATTTTAAATCTATGCTTTCCCTAAATTTGTTACAATAAGAACAAGCATGATTATTGAAAAGTTTGTTAGTAGTACTTACCTGAGAGGGTTCTCATGAATTAGCCATCAAAGCAAAGTCTGGTGTTTCTGGTTATGGTGATTCTAACGTTGTTGTAGATTTCCCTTTTGCAGGCATGTAATTGACCACTGTTACAGTCTCTTCGGTGCTTGACATCGCGAGATCCACTGCAATATCTCCTTCACTCGCTGAGTCGTCATCTAAATCTTCAGCACTAGCGATGTTGGATTCTCTCGGTGAAACAAGCCGAAAGCTCCAGTCTTGTCCTTCATCTTCATGAGCAGTCAAGGCTTTAGGATACTTGATTGACAAATTAGGACTGCTACTTGGTTTATCTTGACGATTGAAGGATGAGAATGGATTCCCTTTTCCAGTTTTCTTGGGCTTCACACACTCACGTTTGAAGTGCCCCTTTTCGCCACAGTTGAAACATGTTACCTTGGTCTTCTCGAACCGAAGGTAGTGTCCTTAGTTGCAACCAAGTTCTGTCGGTTTTCTTGAGAAATTTCTTAGCTCTCTGAACAGCACTTGCTAAGCCCCATATTATATCCATCCTCTCCAGCTCTGTCTCGTCCACCTGCTCGTAGTCCTCATCTGCCAGATGATAGTTCCCAATTTTTCCCGCAATTAGTCCATCATACGAGTGGACTACTGCTGCTAAGAGATCCATGTGCTCTTTAGCTACCTCAACTGTCACATTACCGAAATTCTCGATCTTTAGTTTTGTAGCATTTGCTTCAGGTAGTATGTATTGGGTACCAAACGACCCTGACGTTTCTAACCCTAAAGTAGAGGTTTGATAGGGACCAGCTGAACTTGACACAAAAGTTGTCTGAAGTGGTGCTCTAGACATTTTGGTGTGTGGAGTTGCGTTGTACAATGCCGGATTCTGATTATAGGAAGACTTTTGGGCTTTGTACTTCATCCTCAGCTCTTCCTCTCTAAGCTTCAGAATGAAATCATTGATATCTAACTTTGTTAGCATATCATTCTGTCTAAGATTGGACACAAAGGAAACCCATTTCTCTGGCAACCCATCTGCAAAGTTCAACACTTACTCTTCCATAGACGTCGTTACTCCATGAGTGTGCATCTCACTCATCAAGTGGTAGAATCTATCAGTGATGTCATCTAGGCTTTCTTTACCCATTGAAGAAAAGTTGTGAAACTCTTTCTTCAAAGCTTTAGCCTTTATTGCCTTAAATGTTGCATTTCCGTCATACCTTTTCTCCAATGCATCCCATAGCTTCTTTGCTTGCGTATACTCTATTAATTGGTGGAAAGTATCCTTGGGGATTGACTGAGTAAGCAGAGCATAGACTTTTTTCTCAGCATTGTATTTGACCTTTTGTCCATCAGTCATGCCACCTAGTGTAAGTTTGACACCATCAGCACCTACTGGCATGCTATACCCCATCACTATTGATTCCACAGATTGGGATCTACTCCATTTAGGCAAATCTCGAAACGTTGCTTCCATTGTGGGTATTCGTCTAACGTGATTAGCTTAGGGGGTTTGTTGTGATTCCCCACTTCATTCTCCAGAAGCAGTAGGTTTTGAATCCTTGAGTCTCTCCTTGCTGTGAATGCCGAGTATTGGTCCTCCAATTCTATCAACTTTAAAATTTTGAACAAACTATTTCACTTGTGCAAATGAAGGTGTGTGATTGGGCTATTCATGCGATTGGGCTATTCGTGCGATTGAACAATGCGGATGGTTCAATCGTGCGACTGAACTAATGCGGATGGCTCAGTTGGGCAAATGAACAATGCGAATAAACTGTTCAGCCGTACGAATGGAGGTACGGATGAGTCCAATCGTGCATATGAGGGATGCGTTTGGATTCAGTTGGGCGATTGAGTCAATCATGCGACTGAAGTTGCTAAAACTTGAAAATTCGTAGGTTTAAGGTATTTTGGAGGCAAAACCTCGAATTTTCACTGACCCTAATTGCCGTATGCTGGAAAAAAGTCAGCTTTACGAACTGGAAACGTCTAAGACACCGTTTTACACAAAAAAGATTGCGTTTTTAGTGGAAAAACACAATTTTTGTATCAAAACGATTGAATCACACGTAAATCAAGGGCCAAAGCTCTGATACCACTCATAAACATGTACACCGAATCAAATAGTGCGGAATCCTATTTGATTGGCGATCCAATCAGTGAGAACGCACGTAGAAACAATTATGGATTGAATCTAAACGTTAAGAACGATTGGTAATTGATCTAGTGCGCTCTATGAACTTGGAATAGGTTGTTAGAGGTCTCTGGATGATTAGGGTACGATTTAGTACGTAGGTTTTTGAAGTGTTATGTTTCTCCACGATTTAAGTGCTATTTATAGGTTAGGGTTTCTCATTCGAGCGACTGAACCATTTGCATGGTTTAGTCGTGCGATTAAGTCATGCAGTTGATCCATTCGCACGACTGAGTGTTCAATCGTGCGATTGAGTCAATCTCATGTTACAATCATGCTACTGATCCAGTCTCCTGGTTCAGTCTTGCGACTGGTTCATTAGCATGAAGTTGTTCATGCGTATGGTCCATTAGTATGGCCAATCACATGAGAACTTCATATGATTAAGTTTGAATATATTTAACGATAATTATTTGACTTAGATTTACTCAAACAACCACAAACCTATATAATTAGTTCAATAAGCGTTAATGCATACCAAGCAATGAAATATTCAACATTATAAGCACAACCACACAGTGTATTTCATTAAGTACCAATATAATTACATCTGCGTAAGTCAATAAAGACATTTTACATTAAGCTCAGAAACTAGGTACACATGTATCTATAGTTCTCATATAATATAAGTTATCTTGCCAGTATTGGTATGCCTCCTTATGAGATGCTATATGTTAGGAGATGCAGGACACCCATGTGTTAGGGTGATATTGGTCAAAAGGAATTAGGGAGCGTAGAGGTGATCGAGGCTACCACTGAGAAGCATGAAAAGATCAAAGCCTTCATGAAGGCAGCCAAGGATAGACAGAAGTCATATGCTGATCAACGATGCAAACCGATTGAGTTCCAGGTGGGCGACAGGGTTATGTTGAAGGTCTCACCTTGGAAGGGTTTCATCCGATTCAGGAAGCGGGGCAAGTTGAGCCCAAGGTACATAGGGCCTTTCCGAATCGTTGCACGAGTAGGAAAGGTGGCCTATAGACTAGAAATACGAGATGAGTTAAGTGGAATTCACCCGACATTCCATGTATATCATCTGAGAAAGTGTTTAGCAGATGAAGATATGATTGTTCCACTCGAGGATATCGAAGTAAATGAACGACTCAATTATGTTGAGCAACCAGTGACAGTCATCGATCGAAAAGAGAAGAGGCTAAGGAATAAAGTGGTTCCTCTTGTGCGTGTACAGTGGAAGCACAAAAAGGGATCCAAGTCTACATGGGAGACTGAAGAAGAAATGAGACAACACTACCCACGTTTGTTTGAGAAAATAACAGGTTTCGGGGACCAAACCTATTTAAGAGGGGTGGACTTGTAACACCAGGTTATTTTTAAACTTAAAGAAAGAAAGAAAGAAGGAATAAAGTGAAGAAAAAGAAAGAAAAGATATTTTACCCAAGTTGAGGGGTAAAAAGTGTCAAAAAGTACAAAAGGTTGGAAAAGTGGGTGTAAAGTGGACATGGCTGCCCACTCTCTTTTTACAACCCCAAATCATCAGATTTTTAGAAAGAGAAAGTGCAAATTCGTATTTTGAAGAACGAGAGCTGAAAAGTCGAATTCAAGGTAAGAAATTCATGGTTTTTAAGTGTTATTAACTGGCCTTGACTAGGTTGTATGCTTATGTGTGTTGTGTGCGTTCGGGTGTGTGTTTTTAGTGGGTTTCTAGGCAGTTGAACTCAAATGCTAACGAGTTTCAGAGAAGCCATACTCAAGAGCTGCAAAGGTGAGTTCTAGAACCCCTCTTTTACATGTTTTTAACTGATTTTGGGGCTGGAGATGCATGATTGAAGCTTTTATAAAACTTGGGTTTCATACCTGTATGCTGAATGTGTGTATGTTGGGAGTATGGTGTGATTTTGATCTATGTTCATGCTTGATGATGTTATGGTTGTGTTTCTAAGGCTTAGAATGTATGATTTAAGCTTAGAGCATGATAGATGGTGTTTGGGGACCGAATTATGATGATAAGTGTGCCCTAGACTGCTCGTGCGCCCAAACACTAGTTCATACGCCTGAATTTCAAAAACTGCCAAAGTATAAAAAGAAATGTGGATGAACAAAAAGAAATATGGAAAAACAAAAAGAAATGCGGATGAACAAAAGGGAAATGCGGATGAACAAAAGGGAAATGTGGATGAACAAAAAGAAATGCTGAAGAATAAAAAGAATGCAGATGAACAAAAAGAAATACGGATGAACAAAAAGAAATGCGGAAGAACAAAAAGAAATGCGGAAGAACAAAAAGAGAAATGCGGATGAACACTTAGAATATTTTCTGACTTTTTGGGGAAAAGTGGAAATGTAGGCTTTGACTTGGGAGGTTCCTCGGGGCTATGTAAGTTGACATTTTGAGGTCTTATATGGTATGATGGGCATGTTATTATGTATGTTTTATGCTTATGTACGATGGTATGTATGATGTATGTTATGTATGTATGATGCCCTGTATGATGATGTTGACTGTGTATGTTATGTTCCTTATTTTGCATGATTATTTTCCTTGGCTTTGCGTTAAATGTTAATAAATGAAATAAAAAGTATTATGTAACGTAAAGTGGAAGATAATGAAAGAGGAAAAAATGAAGAATGCATGCATTAATGAATGAACGAACGTAAGAAAATCTTACAAGCAAACGTATGGAGGTTCATACTCAATAAGGAGTGTTAGCTCAACCGTGTGCGGGTTAACTACCCCATGAGGATACACACAGGGTCTTGATCCGCGTGATCAAGCATATGTATGAAGGTTCACACCCAATGAGGGGTTGTCATCTCAACTGTGTGCGGGTTAAACACCCCATGAGGATGCACACAAGGGTTAAGTCTTTGTGATTAACCAAATGTATGGGGTCCTTTTTGCTTAACCCTAGAGGAATTGCTTGGTGCTGTAGAGGGGGGTTAAGCACCTGACAGGACCTAGATGAAAATGAAAGATAATAAAAGTACGAAATGAACGATCATGAAGATAATAAATATTATCTCTGTGTACGTATGATGTGTGATCACATTCTAAATCCTGTTATGATTGAATGCATGTAAAGAATGATTTTAAACGAAAGATAAAGTATATTTTATTATAAACTAGAACTCACTTAGCAACGCTGAACTTTTTATGCATTTTCCAGTTGGCAGGTAAGCATTGTTGAGGATGGCGCGGAGCAGCTACTTGGCATTTTGAATGGCATTCTTTTGTTAATGTTTTTTGCATTGTAATGCGAACGAATGATGTTTTGAAATGAACGCTTGTATTAACTTGCAAAATCATTTACAATGATATGAAAAGTTATTTTTATGTTTTCGCTGCAATGTTTTATGAAAGACTAATTTTAAGTATATGTTTTATGTGCAATGATTTACCAGCTGTAAGCGTCCCGGAACAGAGCCTTACATGACCAAAAACTAATGCTAAAGAAGAAACAAGAAATGCTGATGAAGATCACAACATCCGCATAAGTCAATGCGGATGAACAAAAAGAAATGTTGATGAAGAATTTTGTACTTAGACCATTTCTCTGATGTATATGTAGGGGTAGTTTAATCATTTTGTAAAAGGCATTTTGCCAGCCTATAAATAGAATAAAAAACCTTCTATGTGAGGTGACTCTTGATAGACATTATAGACAATCAGAATATTTTGTTTAGTCTTATGTTCATAAGGTGTATTATTACTGTTTAATGCTCAAACCCTATCATTCATTGTAATTGTTTCACCTCCATTAATACAAAGAGCATTTATGAGTATTTCTTGCATTCAATGTTCTGTGATTGTTTGATTCCACCTTACAATCATTGACTCAATCATCAAATTCGATCCTTATTGATTTAGCAAAATGGTATCAGAGTTGTTGGTTGCTAGATTTATCTAGTTTCCAGATCTGATTTCATCTTTGATGATGTCAAGAACAATGAAAAAAAGAAGAAAAATAAAGAAAAAAGTCCAGGTTCATTAAAAACAATATGTTCATACCCAAAATCAGAAGAAAAACCAACAAATGTATTCAACTATGGTATGATTTGAAGAATCATGACAATGTTCATGATTATTCCTTCAAAATTTGATGCAATTGAACAAGATTATCATTAAAAAAGAAGAAAACCCATTTGTTCATCTCAAAATCAAGGAGAAAAATCATTAGTTCTGTTCTA